>JAKGUB010000807.1:825000-1190000 GCA_026261675.1 Hippocampus mohnikei
CATCAAATATGTGGAGATTTTTTCTTTCAAGTGGAGGTCGTTGTTGTTGGTTTTTGTTCACGTCGCTTTACATTTCTATTTCCCGTGTTCCAATAAATTCCAGAGAAGCCCAGAAAAAAAAAGTGCATGATTAACTAATTCACTCCCAAAGACGTTTTTAAACGTCTTTTCAGACTTGGTCCAGAATTGGCTGCTACTGAATGAGTTAATTACGTAGTTTCCTTCAAACGCGTGTGCGAATATTCCACCCTGGCTTTGAACAAATTAGTAAACTAAAAGGGGGGGGGGGTGGCTTGAGAGCAATTTGTTTTCCTTTTCAGTGGCGTTTGGAAGGAACATTTTGGAGCTCCACTGGCTTGCTTTCAAAATGGCGAAATAGGATTTTGTTCCAAGGTCACTTCACCCCAACATCCTCATCTAATAAGTCTAAATACGCCCTGCTCCGCATGCAGACACACATTCCCCAAGTGGGCCTTTTTTCACCCCCCGATTGTGATTTGTTTCGACCTTTATGCGGACTCATCGCTGTGTGTGTGCGTGCGTCTTTTACGGCTGCCGAGTGAAGTGTGTGTGAAGTGTCTGCGTATTGGAAAGTCTCTGGAAGCCTAAGGCACAAGTGGCGGTGCCGCGGAGGGATTAAAATGCTAATAAAACAGGCAGGATGCATTTTCAGGTTTTTAAGCCTGGTGAAATATGCATGAGTCCCCGGTGAGGCCGACGCAGGGGACACCGCTCGCTTAATGCCGCTCACGCCGCCACCGACGGTTTCTTTTTTGGCCGTGGATAAATGTCATTTGAACCTTTTGACACTGGCTGTCCATCTATCCGTCTTGTGACCTCTCCTCCGTAGCTTGTGACCTCCCCCTCTGCCGGCCTCCCTCCTCACCTACGACTGAGCCACCTACCGACATCGCTTCCTGTCGCTCGGTCCGTCGCTCAGAGCGCGGGTTGAGCGTTCCATCTTGCGACCTATCAACTGACCTATCGTTCTACCGCCCCACCACTGTGGCAACCTGCCTCGACTTCAGTATCTGCCCACCGAGCCGCCTCCCGACCGCCGTCGCTACGGACCTCGCTTTCTACCTGCTTCCCTAGCTAGCTCCCTACTTCAGTCATGGTTTTGCTCGTTTGTCATCATGTCAGTTCTTTCCAATGAAAGTAGACGGCCACGCCGATCACTCAGGGTCGGATGGTTGCGCTTCTGTGGTGGCTTGTTTGTCACTTTGGTTGATTGGGATTGTCAAGATTTTGTCTTCCTGTCATGGGTTTGGGGGGTTTTCTGTCTTGGGGTTTTTCAGGAGTTTCTTCGTGGTGTTGATTCAGTTTTTCCAGTGTTTTTGTGCATACATTTGGTTCAGGACACCCTGCTTAATGTGCCTCCCTGCTTTTTGGTCCTCCACCATCACAACTTCCCCAATTGTCTGTCCATATGCCCAACGAGCGATCAATCTCCCTCCCTATTTCCACCGACCCGCCTTTTCGCTGACATAGTCAGCTACCGATCAACTTGCCAATCTATTGACTTCATGACCTTACCGACGTATTAGCTCGCCCGGCAGCAGATGCTTCGATCCGGATGGCAGACAAATCTTTTTTTAATGTGCGTTTTCATTATTCCCCGACAGCCCCTTTTTCTTTCGAATCCAATCCCGCATTAACAGCACAGAGCAAACTATTTATCCGCCGTGATAGATTGTCTGTCTCTGGCCATTTCAGCAGACGTTGTCTGCGTTGTGACCTGTAAACAAAGTGTGGCCGCTAAAGCTGAAACGCAGATCTTGAAAATGAAGATATAAGATGTTTGAGGCCGTTCACTGCTTCATTTTTTGGGGGAGAAACAAAATGAACTCCATCATCCAAAGGACGCTTGCTTTGTGTAAGGATGAAGGTCGTAAATGAGCAATGTTTTCCAAAAACTAATGCGCCAAATGTCAATCTTCATCGGTCGTCTCTTGCCTTTGTAAAACAGTCTGTCAGTCATTCAGTTAGCTTGCATCTTGGTGTGTTTGTAGTTGGTTCCTTTGTTCTTTGGGTTAGGTGGTTCATTTCGGTTTTGGTTTGTTCGGGTTAGTTCCTGCCGGAGCTAGCGTTGATTTCGGATTAGCCGGATAGGGTTCATGTTTAGGGTTGATGAGGATTTGGGTTGGAGTTAGATAGGGTCAAGCTTCTTTGTTTGTTTGTTTGTTTGTTTAGCTTCCCAGTTAGCGTTTTAATAGCCACTGCGAAGAGCAAAGGCAGACACCGAAAGGCGCCGACTCTCTGTTCCTGCCGCTAACGACGCAGACTAAACTTAGCTCTTTTTCGACTTACAAAGCACTTGGAAACAGTAACGATGTAAACGGGGGTTGACTGTCATGCTTGGCTGACGCTCGCCATTGGAGATATTCTTTGAAAACGCTGTTAAAAGGCCTGCTCGAGCTCGCTCGGCTACATGAGAGCTTGTTTAAAGGTCATGAAGTCGAGATCCGAGGTGACAACCGGCTCATTAGCGTCTGCTTTTGATGCCATGAGGTGCCTTTGGGGTAACGATAGCACGTGGCCGTTGATTCTCTAACCTGTCTTAATTGGTTCGCCACAACAAAGACCCGACTACCGCGCTTTCAGTGCCACTTTTCAAAGACTGCCAAAGTCACAAACCAGCCGGGAATCAAACTTTTCTCTCGGGCGAGCCTCTTCAATTTGCCCGCTCTCTTTTACGGTTCCAAGCGACTGCGGCATCAAGCGCTCTCCTTTCTTTTACCTCGCCTCACTTGCATCTCCCGCTTCCTCTTGTTGACGCTTCCCGTGTTTGTTATCCCGCCGGCGCTTTCTTCTCACTCCATCCCGTCTTTACCGTTGCGGCCGACTCAAAGGGAGGAGCTCCACGTCGTCTCCGAGAAGGGGAGCTTAGCACAGCCGCGATGACACCCGCGACGTCTTTTTGGTCAAAGTAATCCACCTCGAGCCTCTTTTTCACGTTCATTAGAGTTCTGTTCCGTTGGCTGTTTTCATCGCCGGGAATGAAACGATCTCGCTCGAGGGGTCGGACGAGTAAAGCCGTTGCAACCATGTCGAAGTGTCCTTGAGGAAGATCCTGAAGCTCCTGACGCCGCATCATCGGAAGGTCAATCAGGCAACCGCGCAAAGCGCTTTGAGAACCCGAGGTCAAAAAGCACCAGATGGGTGACGGCCGCGTGCTAAATATCGATTTGGTCTTCTTTCTCTCCCGTATTTGAAAGCTAGTTTGTCGGGAAAGATGAGTCAGGTCTGGGCTGCACGTGCTCGTGTTGTTTCATCGTATTGGCATCAAAGTTCTGAGGAGGTCTTTAGAAAAACCTCTCTGGACCCAAAGGGCCTGTCTTCGATCATCGTGTTGACGCTTCCATTTTGTTCCTCCCCTGCTGGCGTTTGTGTTTTGCAGGAATGGGTGACGGCGACCGACCTGCTCGTCTCGCTGGACAGGCTCAACACCTTCGGCGACGAGGTCTTCAAGGACGCCAAAGTCCTGCGCTCGTACTTCTACGCCATCTCAGATTTCTCCGTGGGTGGCAGGTAACGGATGCCCCTAATAGTTGCAACCGCCGGGCCTGCCTGGACAAGAGGAGGGGTCCACCCCGCGGCTCTTCATTTTCCTCGATATTTTTGGGGTCGAACAGCAACGGGCGTCAAACACGTCGGGAGAGAGGGCCCGTCGTGTCGTTTACTGACCCAATGAATGAGCAGCTACCTGAGCACAAGTGTTTGCTCATTCTGTCAGTTTTGTGAGGCATTTCTGACGTAGTTTCTGTCGTGAGTTGGTTCGTAAAGTCTCGTTTGCCGGCGGATTAGTTAGTGAACGTCAAACGTCAAGATCACGATTGGTGTGACTTAAAACTGCAGTTGTTTGCCACTCGCCGAGGAAAGAGCAGCAGACTGCGCCGTGCCCGGCGCAGGTAGCGCCGTGAAGTATTTGCGAGCAACCCTTCAGCCGGAGTCTGAAATTGATCTGGCACCTGTCACGGCTGCTCAGGCTCAGCGGCGCAGGCGTGACAGATCGCCCGGCAACCTCTCGACACCTGAGGGAGGAGACCCGCGTGACAACGCGTTAGTCAGGCGACACACGCCGCTTCCGCGACATGTGTCACGGGCCGGCGCCGTGACATTTCAATAGAAATTGCGCGGGTTGCGCGGACGTTACAAGAATGACGAGCACAACGGCCTTTAGGTTGACGTTTGCTGTGTATTGCCGGCACTTGGAAATTCACTCCATCGCGCGCGGTCGAGCGACGGCGCCACTAAGGGAAGCCCCGGGGTCAACTTCGGCGTCGCGATATGACGCGCAGCGTCGGTCGTTGACGAGACTGGTCGCAGTCGCTTGACAGAACCTGCTGACGCTCCCACAAAGTGGTGGACAAACTCCGGGGACCATTCTGCTGACACCTCAGCACATGCCAAGCAGCCAGCGCAATCAGATTTTGACGCTTGTTTGTTGGAGGTTTTCTGGGTCAGGTTGTTGTCTACTTACTTGTTTGCCTTAGTTTAGTTACCGGTAGTCTAAATCATTGCGGTTCAGCTAGTTGGCTTTGCTCAATTAATCCGGTATGTACGGTATTTATTCGTGCTTGTCTGTGACCAACCAGCCAATTGACCAATTATCTACTAAATTACTGCAGTAAGTAACTTCACGGTAAGTTATGACTGCAGCCCTGGCTTACTCTGTTAGATGTGTGAATTTTTGGGGATGATCAGTTCAAGGTTATGACCACGCCGCCTCGTTCCCAGATGCAAGTGCAACGGCCACGCCAGCGAGTGCGTGTGGGCGGAGCGCAGTCGAGATGGCGGACACAGGCGCCTGATCTGCGCCTGCCAGCATCACACGGCCGGAGACGACTGCCAGAGATGTCAGCCCTTCTACCAGGAGAGACCCTGGGCCAGGGCCACCGGGGAATCGGCGAATGAATGTCTGCGTAAGTCAAACACGCACCACAAACACTTGAAAAACAGAAGATTGAAGTGCAATTAGAGCCCTCAGTCCAAAAGTTCAACGTTTATTCATTCCTCTCGTTAATTCCTCAGCGAGACTTTGTTAGTTACTCCGAAATGTGAGTTTTAATTTAACATAGTTCGCTAGCTGGCTAGCTAGCTAGAAATGCTTTGCAAAACTACCGAAGTGATTCATGGCAAATATGAGTTTTGACTACTTAGCTAGCGAGTTGGTCAGCTTTAGAAAAAGAACAAGACCGATTCCGGCTAAATGTTACTTAGCGTAGGCAGCAAAGGCTAGCCACAGAACCGATTCCCATGAAAAATGTGAGTTAGTCACGTGAGTTGTGTCAGTTATTTGTTTGAGTCATCTGTTGTCAAAAGTTGGTCTTTTCACTCCTACTGGCGAGTCGTGATTTCGAAATATCGCTCCTAAAACCGTGTCGCTTGTGACCAGCTTAAAGGATGACATCAATTAAAAAGTAAACAAGTAAAGGCTGCTGTGGCACATTCTATAAATGTGCGGGGATTCTGGAACGCGCTGTACCTTTGAAGCAGCATCTGTGGGCTTTTTTTGTGTTGACGCGCACATTTGATGCGGCGTTGCACATCTGTTTGCCAGAAGCATCGGCGCTGCGTGTGAATTGGAGTATTTATCAGTCTTGGCTCATCACACTTTGACGGAAGGCTGTCAGGGAGGACTCGGAATTGGCTCGCTTTGGGCTTCAGAAAAAAAACATCAAGTCGACAACCCCGTCCCCCGTCCCCCTCCCGATTTTGCACTGGGCTTGTTTTTAATTACTCTTCCCCTTAATTCCAAGCAGCAAGCGCTTTAAATAAAATGGCTACTTAATCGGTTCCTTCTAATACTAAATAAATCAATGAATCATAGGATGTGCAGTCTGTTGGTTCCGTCTTCTGTCCACGAGTCTTTGTAATTGTGCATTAGCCACCGTAATGGTCTTCCGCGTCGGAGGACTTTGTTTATTTTCCGCTAATTTTCATCAACAGAATAATAAACTCCAGAATGATATCTTTTCATTCCGCAACATAAATTTGAGCTGGAGTAACTCCTAATGAATGAGGGGGGACGGGGGGAGCAACCCGCTAATAAACGCGTCGTCCCACCCGCACTGGAGTGAATACATTGGCATACGTTTGTGCAGACCAAGGGACCGCTAAAAAAACAAAAAAACCCCAAAACAAAAACGGTCGTCTCTCAACCAGGCTACTGCCCACCGGACCAAACCCAGAGGAGCCATCCGGAGGCGAGGCGTAGCTCCTGCAGGGTCGCGTTATGCAAATTAAAGAGTGCCGAGAAGCAGCTGACGGGACTCTGATGTGCTGGGCTAAGAGCCTCCAAGGAGACGTTAGCGCGCGGCCCCTGAAAGAGCAGTGAGCATGCGGCCGCCGCTCGATCCTTGGATCCCGGTCAGCTTGGTGGAGACGTTCGCATGGATGCTGCTCGGTTTTTAGTCAACCGCTAACACAGCGCAAACCTTTCTTGGAAACTTCAACATGAATCCCCAAATTCAATCTCCAACACCCGAGCTTGAAGCCTCACCCCAAGCTCGGAAGCTTGATTGGCTCTTGCTCTGACACCTTGAATGGAAAGCCAAGCTAACGCTGGCACAACAGAGAGAGCGACAGAGAGAGCTCTAGTCATCATAAAAGGGGCAATTTCACCAAAATCCCCCCCTCGGGTTGAGCTGGGCAAAAACTAGAGAGGGATTTGCAGCTGGGAGCTCCGATGCGGCCTTATCAGATGACTAATATGCTCTTGTATCAACACAAATGACAAATTATGCTATCTCCAAGCCCCCCAGCCACCTCCCCGCCAGCCGAGCGGCTCCTCATTAGGCCCGCGTGAAATGAGATTAGCAGCCGGCTCGGAAATGATCGCCCAATCCCAGAAAGCGCCCGCTATCGACGCCGAGATCCCCTCTGCCTGCCGGCCGTTGAAACGTCTTTCCGCCGCCTTCTTTCCGACCTCCTTCCAGGGTGCAACTGCAGCGGCCGCTCGGACCGCTGCGCGTTTGACCTGGAGCAGTACCGCAGCACGGGCAGCGGGGGGCGCTGTCTGGAGTGTCGGGACAACACGGACGGCGCGCACTGCGAGCGCTGCCGGGAGAACCACTACAGGGGCTCGCCCGACCAGCCCTGCCTGCCCTGCAACTGCCACGGCAATGGTGAGTAAAAGTCGACTGAAAAGAACTGAAAACACAAGCCGTGCTTGAAAACATCATTTGAAGACGTAACCATCAATGAGGATTTCAAAGAATCCTCATTTGAAGCCCTAACAATTGTTTTGAAATCCAAATCTTGAACCGGGCCTGAAACCCTCATTTGAAACCCAAACTGTTTTTTCAAGCCGTCATTTGAAACCGCCCCCAAGCCTGAAGCCCTCATTTGAAATCCGAAGCCCTTTTTTGAAACCTTAACCCTGGCTTGACACCCTTGCCAGAAAACCCCAAGCCTGGAGTTCAAACCCTAATTTCTAACACCAGCCCTTGTTTTGAAACCAAGATGTGAAATCCTGACCCAGGCTCGACTCCCGAATTTGAGACTTTTTGCAAATCCAAACCCTGGTTTGAAACCCCACGCGTTGTTCTGAAGCCTAAATATGAAAGCCTCATTTCAAATCCTAACTCAAGCTCAAAACCCGAATTGGAAACCATAACGCAAAGCTTGACAGCCTCAGAGTCCCCCGGAAGCCAAATTTCAAACCCTAAACCTGTCTCGCTACCCTCCTTCAAAACCACATCCCTCACTTAACCCTAAAAGTGACGTCTTTGATTTGGCACCAAAAGGCAGGCTTTCTCCTGGCACGGGCGGCAATTTAGCGACGCAATTCCTCCGGGCCGCCTGCCGATTGTCCCGTCGATCGATCGGCGGCGATAACAGACTCCATCCTCCATGCAATCCGCTGCCGGCCGCAATGCCCCGGCCGCTCTTTTCTCTCCATTAACCAGAGCGGGCGGCGCGGCCGGATAATTTCCCGCTCGTCCCGGCCGCCTCCTTCGCTAACACAAATCCAATAGCAGGTGTTCTGTTATTCCCGGAATTGATTAAGCAGGCATTGACCGCTTACGGCTCGCCATTTTCTCTCTCTCTCTCTCTTTTGTCTTGCCGCCATAACCCCCCCCCACACAAACACGCACTGCCCCGGTCGGCCAGGCTCGGTGAGCCTGCAGTGCGACAGCGAGGGGCGATGCGCGTGCAGCGGCCGAGGCGTGACGGGGGACAAGTGTGACACATGTCGCCCGGGATTCCACTCGCTGGGCCCCGGTGGCTGCAGGTGAGCGGCAACAAAAGCGCCGGCGTTCCATTTGCCTTCATTGTTCCGAGTCGTATTTTCTTTCTTTTCTGATCATCCCCAATTCCCTTTCAGCAACAACAATGTGGTTCAAATGTGTTTGTAGCAAATGTTGTTTACCTGCTCCGAGCTTGAGTCCAGACAGCATTCCCCCCCCCCCAAACTCCAGGAGTGGCGTCGGGATCACAATGTTTGTTTGTTGACGATTTCCAAACAAGCTGCATGTTTACGGATTTTACATGAAGGGGAAGCGAGCGGTACAGCCGACAGCATTAGCACCTGCAACACGTTTGCATAAGAGCATTAGTCAGGGGCTGACATTAGCATATTTTTAGAAGCAAATCCCGCCGCTGCGGCTGACTGTGCGTCACGTGCAACCGAAAATGTTTTCAGGCATCGTTCCCCCCCACCAACCCCCAACTGCCTCGCCCACCCGCTGCGCCGCAGTTGCTTTCGCGTCGCAGCGCACGTATGCGTGCGTGTGTGGATGACCTCTGACCAAACCTGCTTGTTGCCATGGCGACCTCATCCGTCAGCTAAAGTTCGGCGGAGAGATGGAGACGCAGGAGAAAAATATGATCCTCCCTCGTCAACCGCCCCTGCCCGTGAAACCGACGGAAGCCATTTTGAATCCAATTTGGCTCAGACGTTGGCGGGAGCAGAACGTGCGTCTTTAATCCCGGTCGAGGGATTCTCCGGAAGCTCGCCAATTCCAAAGAAGTCCAGCAATGACCGAGAGTAGAACGGGCGAATTTGTTGCAATTCTCAATTGTCGGAGCGAGAATTCCATTGACCCCAAATGAGCTCCCATGCTTGGCTTCAAATTGAAACGGCTAACTTTTCAGGCTCTTTTGGGGTTTGTTTTTGTGCATCTGATCGTGATCGTCATGCCCACCAAATTGGATGTGGTGAAATCAAACTGCGTTTAAGGGCTTTTCAAAACATGAATGTCAGAGCAAATCAAATGGAGGAGGGATTACATTTGGCTTTTGTTTGCTATTCAATGTTGTTGGGGTTTTTTTTGGGGGGGGTATTTCCTCCAATCCTACATGGCACATGCACGTTGAACAGAGATAGGAGCACGCCGGAGCATCGCACGTTAGCTCACCTGATGGCTATTTATCACAGGGATTAGATCTAGCGAAACGCGGGGAGCCTGACGACGCCCTGACTGCACACACGCAGAGCGCTTTCCGTCATCGATGCTGAAAAATCAGGCGGCTGAGCAGCAGTGTGAATTATTCAGCCCGCTGGAGCAGAAACAAAGGGAGACGACTTTGCTGGGAGATAATTAAATTATTTGCAATAGCGCCTCTCATTAAAATTAGATTTGCTGTTCCAAACAAAAGCAATCAATCGCAAAAGGCCGCCGAGCACCTAGCGCCCCCTCCCAACGCCCCCCTCCCTCTTGTTTCTTCTTTTGGGGCGCCTCACTGACTGCTTTTGTCTACTTGCTACACTCAGACCGTGCGAGTGCACCCCCGGTGGAAGCGTGGGCGACTGCTCGCCGCTGGACGGCGCCTGTCGCTGCAAGGCCAACGCCGAGGGGGGAGGCTGCGGCAGGTGAGGCTCCGCGCGCACCTTCGTGCTTGGTGATGTCGTTGGCTCGATGCCATGATCAGAATCAGATTTATCGGCCAAGTGTGCAAAAACACGCGAGGAATTTACTTTTCCCAGTTAGCACCCGGCTAGAGGACCGTAACGAAGACCACAATGACCGACGTGGGGAGGACACGACTCCAAGCTTGGCCGTTGGCTGTTCACTCATTCAGTACCGGCCAATTCTGGGCCAAGTCTGAAAAGACGTTTAAAAACGTCTTTGGGAGTGGATGAGTTCAGCGCCCCGATATCATGGAAGGGGGGGGGGAACTCCAACCATTCTCTTTCAATGGGAGGGTGCTTTGAACCTAAGAACCCCCCCCCTCCCATCAATTACGTCCAATGTTATCCAGCTGACTAATTCCGTGGTTTGTTTTTCCTGAAAGGAAAAATACGGCGAAAGGCTCGTCAAGCCAGCACATTTGACGTTATTCGGCGTAAACATCGAGTGCGTCCCCATCGTTCTCCATGTGAGTGATTTTCTTCAGGTTTCCGGATCGCAGCAGTAGTTGTGACCTGACAGAAAGTTGGGAGCGCCGTCTTTGGCCCCCTGGGGTGGCAATCACAATGCTCCTGAATCTGCCGCTTGGCGCTCCGACGCTGAAGATAAGAAAACATTTATTAGTCTCGCAATGGAGAAATTCCCAATTCACAGCAGCAAAGTTATGAAATTGAACGAACTAAAGAAGGAGAACAACAAAATATAGGAGCTGCTGGAAAGGCAGCCACTCTCGCGGCGCCATCTTGAAGTCAAAAATAACATAAATAACACAACACAACAAATAGGACACAGACAGTCGTGCAATCTTCACCACTTTCCTGCATACACTTTGATGTCTGAAGCAGTTATAGATGAAAGAGGAGAGGATCAAAGAGTCCTTTTACCAGTGGATCAGAAACGTCATGCTGAAAATGTGCACACGTCTGCTACAAGCTAAGTTTTGAAAGCAAACACAAAGTTGTAGCGTCCATTGACAAAAAGAGATTAGTTCACTTCTCCTGTCCCACGTAATCCGCTTCAACTCCAAGCCGCGACTCCCGGTTCCACATGCGCATCGGCGCTAGCGCTAATGCTAATGCTCCTTTCTTCTCATCGTCGGCTCCTCAATCCTTGCATCCATCCAGCCGCAGACCGTTCAACAGCACCGATCCCTCCGCTGAACAAAGCGGGGCTGTGAAAAATGCTGCCCATTACAGGCGCAAGACACAAGCGCCCCGGAGCTGTCCAGCAACGACAGTCAAATGGCGCAGACATTCCTCCAAATCAAAATCAGCGCTGGCATACCCATGCTGCTGAGAAGGCGCAACCACCAAGCACCGAGTCTCCTCCTTGATGAATGTCCTGGCCAAAAAGTGCTGAAAACAGTCCACATCAGGTCCACACGACGTAACAACAAACAGAAAGTGACAAAACAAACAGAAAAACAACAAAAAAAGCAAGGCTCATGAGAGCACTTGCCGACGGCTGCCTACTCGGGCGCCATCTTGGACTCAGCCATGCCCTTGTACTATAAAGAGACATTAAAAAAAAAAAATCTGTGACCGAGCGCAGAGTGTGAACGGCGGGCAGCGCTAATCTACTTGACCTCAGATGGCCGGCTTAGTTGGCCTTCGCACATGGACGGCTCCACTTGACTCCCTGTAGGTTGCAGCGCCTTGCAGCTGCGTTCCGTTTCAACCTAAAATGCACCAACGCGCCTTGGTCACAAGAAAAAAAATATAATCATCGATGTCGGCGAATGTTTTTTATTTATTTATTTATTTATTATTTTTTATAGTAACTGTGTGCGTGTGCACAGGTGCAAGCCAGGCTTCTTCAACCTGCAAGAAAGCAACCCGGCGGGCTGCCAGCCGTGTTTCTGCTTCGGTCACTCGCTGGCGTGCTCCTCCTCCGCTCGCTTCGCGGCCGTGAACGTCACTTCGGATTTCATGGAAGGTAAACGTATCTGGTGGGCCAGATATTTTTCCGTTGACTTTTGCGACGTTTGGCCAAAGCCGGCTGCGGGCTAGCGTATCGGCGGCGCTCGTTTGAGCCGCATCAAGTGGGAGGACGCGTGGCCAGTCTGCCGTTTTGGTTCAAAGGAAAAAAAAGAATGCACTTGCGCAACAATTGTGCACTCATCATAAAAGACAGAGCTCCCAGATCTCAGAAATGACTTCTTGGAAAATTCAGCACCCGGAGTCGGGTTGACTTGGCAACGCAAAACCCCGTTGACACGCTTCACTTGCCCGCAACCAAAGTTGATTCTTAACTTGTCAGCGTGAAACTTGGGAGCCGCAATGCCGCCCGCTAAATTCCCAAACGCGGCAAACTCCAGGAAGTAGATTTGCCCCGGAATGAAAATGCCGACGTGCACGGGCGCCCGTCTGTGGATTTGGGGCCCTTGGAGTTGGCTTTCAAGCGAGCATACCGATCTCCTTTGAGCCATTTCTATTTGCATTTGAATAGGACACAAAATCGGGACGAATCTGCGAACCAAATGCGCCGCGTCCGCTCCAACCAAGCGCCACCGTCCGCTTTCTTCTTGGCTCCAGATCAGGACGGCTGGCTGGGCGAGTTCTCGGGCGGTCGGCTTGACGCCCTGCTGTGGAAGGAGGGCGAGATCTATTTGCTGCCTCTCTCCGAGGAGGACCCCGGCTTCTTCAGAGCCCCGGGTGAGTGCCGCCAGAAAACGATCGGACGCCGTCATCGCCGAGTTCCGGTCGGCGGGAATGCGATTATCTTATTTTTCGAGAGTAAACACCCCCGCCGTCGTCAAAATGGGATTGACGCGGGCTTCAGCTGGCGTCTGGAATGTGCTCGCCTTGTATCTGTTGTTCGGAAGATTAATTGTGGCATTTGGCAGCGGGTCCGACTGCGGATATTCCGTCCGTCCGTCGGCCCTCCAATCCTTTATCGGAACCATTAGAAGATAAGGGAATAAGCCGGCCCCCGCCGCAGGATTTTTGGGGCTCGTTTCTATCGGCCCCCCCAGCGGCGAAGGCCTGACGGAATTGAGCGCGTTGGAGAGGCTACAAAGTGGAAATTGGCTCCGTGGCCAAGTGGGCTTCTCGCCGCCAAGCGCGTGAGGAGCCCCCGGCGGGCACCCGCCGACCGCAGCCAGAAGCAAAACGCGCACAAGCCCGTTAAACGATGCCTCCTCCTTCTCTTCCTGCGGGGGTTTCTGCCGAAATTGCCGCGCCGCCGACAGCGCTGTTGGCCGCCTCCGCGGACGCCCTGACAGGATTCCATCCATCCTTTTTAAGAAAGTCGAAACGGGCCTACGACGGGTCTTCGCCGAGTGATCCCGGCCGTCACTCGGCGGGACCGCGCGGCACGCTCGTACGCTCCCAAATGGTGGCCGACAAGTGGGGGTCGGACTCGGCGGCGACAGTTCCGCGGTTAGCGCGAGAGGAAGGTGGGGGGGCAGGATCTCATTTTGCTTGCTGCGTCCTCGGTGACAATCGGCAGCCGCTGTCGCTATTCGGCAGGCCATGGCCGCTGCCGACGTTTTTGCCGGTTTGGAATCAACACTTACTTTACGTCACCATTCCAAATTTTCACTTTTAGCGGGTCGCATCGGGGATTTGCTGTATGCTAAAAAAATTTAAAAATGTAAAAAATTTTGAGAAAAGTTCAGTCGTGCACATGATGAATGTTTGGGATTCAATCTTGCTGTCTTTTAATTGCAGTGGCTTGTCGCGAAACCAAATTTCAACGCAAGACAACAGGCCCTTTTTCATTCACTTTGCGTTTACTTCTTTCTACGCGGCGATCCGAAGTCATCGTTGGCGACCAGTGGGAACGTCTGTCAAGGGGCTTGAACGTGCATACGGGCGGCGGGCGGGCGTTTGAAACCCAAGGCGCTTGGCTTGACACGGGCGTGACGTCGCGCCTCCCTCTTGATCCCGGACATCTGCCGGATCCTTGAAACGGGCGCAGTTGGGCTCCCCCGCGCCCGACTGAGCGGTGCGCAGCAGCTGCCGAGGCTTTGCGCAGCTATATATGTATACACACACACACGCACACAGCCAAGGAGGCTGGAGAGGTGGCGGTCATCTTGCTCGAGTCCTTGCGCCAATCGGAAGGGAAAGTGCCCCGGAGGGTCGCGGTGGACGAAAAAAAATCTCCCTGGCGGGAGGCGAACGCGTAGGCAGGCCTGGCAAAGGACGAGCAAACTGTTTGCCACAACTTTGATCAAACCTCAAAGAACGACTACAATTGATAAAAATGCAAACATCAAATGAGGGGATGAGGGGGGACACCCCCCCCCCCCAAACCAACCACCAACAATCCCAAAATGCTGACTCGCTCTTCTCCTGCAGACAAATTTGTGGGCGACCTGAGCCGCAGCTACCTGCAGCTCCTCTCCATCACCTTCACCTCCGAGGAGGCGCATCTGCTCCCCGAGCGCATCGCTGTGCTCCTCGACGGCTCCGGAATCACACTCGCGACCCAACTCCTAGCCGGCCCCGCGCAACACGCCGACCCCTCCGGCCTCTCGCCACGCAAAACATTTGTCCTCAGGTATGAAACGCCGCAACCAAAAATGTGGACGGATGAATTTGTGTGTGTGTGTGTGTGTGTGTGTGTGTGTGTGTGTGTGTGTGTGTGTGTGTGTGTGTGTGTGCGAATATTGCAGTGCCATTGCGCAACAGCCTCCCAGCAGAGCATCTGCGCGCGTTGTTCACAGAGAGCTGCCGCATGACATGACTTTTTCATTCCTTTTTTTTTTTTTTTTTTTGCACACCATTTTTCTTCTTGCGCATGTTCTCGGCCTTGTCCCGACCGAATATGCCCGCCCGTGCTCAGAATGGCAATAGCTTAGCCACGGGCAAGAAGAAATTCACTCGCGTTTGGGGCAGACACAAAAGGAAACGTGCACGTGTGGTCACTCCACAAAGTTGTGTGTGCGCGAGCGCGTGCGCTTCAGTTGTCGTGATCCCTTTTGACTGACATGAAGGGCACATTTCAACGGAGCCAGCGCTGCCATGTCATCATTGGTGTCGTGAATTAGCTGCTCGGATGGACGTTTGTCGCGAGGCACCCCCAAAATGTGGCCCACATGCTGGTGGAATGTCATGACCGCTCCACACACACACACACGCGCGCACACGCACACGCACACGCAAGGAAGTGCCGGTTAACAGAGCTGATTGGTTGTGCGAGGCAGGCAGTGGAGCGAACCCGTGAAGAAGTTCTCTGCAGGTCTCATTAGACTCCTCACATCATCTTTGCTTCGCCTTACAATTTTGCGCAATGCCCCCCCCTAAAAAAAAAAAACACCGCCATCCCACTTTGTCTGTCACGCACTTCTGCTCACAAAAAAATGTACACGTTACAAAAAGGAAAAAAAAAAAGCGTTTCTATTCGTTCGGAAATGTTCCAATCGCTGTCCTGCGATTTTCTTTGGGCTGCTGTTTTGCGACTTGATTTTTGACCGTGCAGACATGCTGCCCTTGTTTGAATGTTGTCCTTTTGTAAATTCTGATTTACAATCTGAACGAACGCCATTCGTTTTTTATTGAGTCGTGGGGCGTACTGCTGTGTTGTTTATTCGTGCGCATGCTACATTTTTCTTTCACTCCCGATGAGATATTCAATTTTGTGTTCCCAAGTACTACAGTAATCCCTCGTTTATCGCGGTTAATGGGGACCAAAACCACCCACGATAAACGAAAATCCGCGAAGTAGCATCCAAATAACATAAACAGGTAAAAAAAAAAATGGTTTTTTTTAAGTCCGCAAACGGTCCGCGAGAAGCTGCAAAACAACAGTGAGTCACATAGAGCAACATATACAGAACTGTACTCCATGTAATATGTTTGAAAAAATCCGCGATGCACTGAACCCGCGATAAACGAACCGCGAAGTAGCAAGGGATCACTGTATTCTTGAAATCAATAGACCCCGTGCTAACTTGTTTTTTTTTTTTAGAATTGCATTATATGTCATCCCCTCGGAGAAACTGCAGCCGAACGCGCACTATCCATCGGGCGTCCTTCTGTCGCCGCAACATCCCGAACAATCAAAGGCATCGCGCGCGGCCTGCAAATAAGAGCGTCGACGAGGCGGCCCGACAGATCAACGGAAGCGCCAAGCGTGATGAACGCAGGCACGCCGCTTTCTTGACTGACAGCCCGCCAATTGCCGCGCGGTAAATATGTTAACCGGTTAAGCGGCGGCGCGCTCCAGCCGGCTCAAAGATCATCGCGCCATCGCGGCAGGCCAG
This sequence comes from Hippocampus mohnikei, assembly GCA_026261675.1. Lineage (NCBI taxonomy): Eukaryota > Metazoa > Chordata > Actinopteri > Syngnathiformes > Syngnathidae > Hippocampus > Hippocampus mohnikei. The sequence goes on from JAKGUB010000807.1 coordinate 841,069, forward strand.
CGGATTAAATGGAGGCGCGAGGATTGCAGCCGAGGGCCGGGAGATAAGACGGCGAGATGATTGGTTGGCGGCAGCGGGCGCGCGGCGCTGCCCTCTTTTCCTTTTTGTATGCCGCGCTCCATTAGAAAAAAAAAATGCTGAACGTTAAAGGAAGTACAGTGAGCCCTTGTTTATTGCAGGGGATTACGTTTTATATATATATAGGGCGGCCCAGTAGTCCGGTGGTTAGCACGTCAGCTTCACAGTGCAGAGGTACCGGGTTCGATTCCAGCTCCGGCCTCCCTGTGTGTGTTCGTCTCTGTGTGCCCTGCGATTGGCTGGCAACCGGTTCAGGCTGAGATAGGCTCCAGCACCCCCCGCGACCCTAGTGAGGATCAAGCGGTTCGGAAGATGAATGAATGAATGATATATATATATATATATATATATATATATATATATATATATATATATATATATATATATATATATATATATATATATATATATATATATATATATATATATATATATATATATATATATATATATATATATATATATATATATATATATATATATATATATATATATATATATATATATACACACACACAGTACACAGTACACAGTCAAACCTCAGTTTTCGTCCAGAAGGCTGTTCGAAAACCGAAATTGTTCGAAAGCCGAAACCGCGCTCTTTTTAAAATCCAAATGTTGACCGAACACGTCTGCTCACAATGGAAAGCGACACGAGGAAGCGTCACTTCCTCGTGTAAGGAAGGCGAGAGGAGTCAAGTGGTGCATTCAAGTGCGCTCAGTTCGTTCGAGAACCGAAATTTGTTTGTCATCCGAGGCAAAAAAACTCGAATTTTTGGTCGAAAACTGAATTGGTCGAGAACCGAGACGTTCGAAAACCGAGGTTTGACTGTGTGTGTGTGTGTGTGTGTGTGTGTGTATATATATATATATATATATATATATATAAAAGATGGATGGAATATGTGCAAGTTGCATGGAAAATGTGCAACTTTTTCAACTAACAGCAGCAAGAATGAAGAACGGCAAACTAGCAGGTGTTCACTGTACCGTACTCGCTGTTCTTCGTCTTCGGGGGAAAGGAGCTGACGCCGCACCTGCGCCAGTGGCGGCAAAACGCACGACACTACAGTCGACGTACGCGACGTGTCGCCGCCGCGCAGCATTCACAGATCAACCGGCAGCCGGCCGGGTAAAGCTGCTGCGGCGTCGAGAGCCCCCGAAGACGTCAAAGTCAGCAAATTTGCAACCCCCGGTTGCGCGTCAGCCGCGTAACGTGCGCGGCGGCGAACTTGTAATCATCCCCAAACGTGAAGATTACCGGCGCGGCGCGGCTAAAGTGTGATCAAAGAGACGCGACGCATCTGCCATTTAATCTGCGGGAAACTAAGAGGATGTGTTGTGGTGTCGTGGCAGGCTTGATGAGAGCCAGATGACACCAAAGCTGTCGACCTCAGAGTTTCGCCGGCTCCTGTACAACGTGACGGCGCTGCGCATCACCAACGCCGGAGGACTCAATTGTAAGTTACCCGACGTCAAGCGCGGTGGCGCCTTGACGCACGAACCGATGTTCGTGCGTCAAGGCACCAAAATAAAAAACAGCACTGCGTACAGAGCGCTGTACATGGAGCAAATATCAATTTGTCCAACAATAACCAATCAATGAATCACAAAAACAATAGAAAGCACAAAAACAGTCCAACGAAAAATCAAGTCTGAGTCAAAAGCCAAAGAAGAGAAATAAGTTTGAAGACCAATTTGAAAGATGGGCCTTGCTGAACGCAGAGGGAGCGGCATTACGAAATCGACTTTCTAACCCCCCCCCCCAAAAGAAGTTTAACCTGGAAAACGGCACTCCCGCTCCTGCTGGAGTGTCGGAAACAATGTACGTTTGTTTTTTTCTGGGACATTTCCTCGTGGAGCCGACGTTTCAGTCACATGCTCATCAATAATTGGAATGCCGCAGAAAGGATTTGTGCAGAAAATGTTAAAAGCCGAGAACACGGCGAGTGCAAAAAAATAAACAAAAAGAGGACGCTTATTCCCAAATGTTGCTCACTCGTTCTAGAAACGTTTCGGGTGCTTCCTTTTCTTCAGCTCCGTTCCGATTGGATGCCATTTGGAGAAAGGCTTCTACAAACAAGCATGCACTCGACCAAAAAGAGCACGTCCAACATGATCGTGCGCTCAAGACGACATGACCGGAGCTCACGCTGTGAAATCACAGCCGTCGCTCTGTCGTAGCGAGATACGGCCACGCCGAGCGAATGTCCTCTTCGCGTTTCGTTGCCTTCGATGGGGAAAGCGGGCCTTGCCGTCATGGCCGCTTCTGAAACTCACCGACCATTTTCCGTCCCGTCAATCCAGAAGGTTTCGGTCAATTGAGCGTACTGCCCCCAGGTGGTCAAGGCGCACGCGCGCACCCTCTTCGAAGGAGCAGCGCGGTGTCCATTGAACTGAAACAAAAATAACGTGATGTTTAATTCTTTACACTTTGTTCAATTATGTGTTGAGCCAACATGTCATGTTGCCGCATGAGGACACGTTTCCCAATTTTTTTTTTCTCTCTGTCAACATTTGCCCATTAAAAGCAGCCCGACATGAATGTCGAGAAACGAGCGGTGGCGGCGACGTGACCGGCCGTTGGGCCGTCATCGTTTTTCAGGGGATTTCTCCTCCCCGTCCCGCACGTCCGAAGAGCGCCCCGTCGTTTCCCTCCCGCCGAGGCGTGACGTGCGGCCAATGCTCCCGTTTCGCCGGAGACGGATGAAAACGATTGGCGGCGTAATGAGGGCGACGCCAGCGAAGAAGGCGGCGCGTGACCGCTTCTAATGAGTGGCCGTGCCGACATTCCATCCGTTTTAATGAACGGCGACTTGCTTTGCGGCGCGGCGGGATAATAAGACGGGCCCGGCCGGCCTGTCCTCCTCCTCGGCGCTTCGGCGGCGGCGCGCCTCTCCACCTCCAGCCTTTGCCTCCGGAATTTTAATACTGTAGCGCCGCTGAAAAGTGAGTCCAAAGTGTGAAATGTGGCTCGTTTTCAACACACAAATTCAAAGTTATTAATGGACGCTCCTCATCAGTCGTGCTTGTCGAATCCCATTTTTGGATTTGAATTGCGTCGGATGTTCAGCCCAGTCATTAACTCATTCACTCCCAAAGACGTTTTAAAACGTCTTTTCAGACTTGCTCTAGAATTGGCTGGTACTGAATGAGTTAAAATAACGACAGGCAGCTCGCTCGTTCTCTGCGCGCTGTTAGCGGGGGGAAAAGAAAAAAAAGAGTTCAAGCGAGCAGAAAGGTGGCAGAGGAATTTAGATTTGAGCCACTGGACGCTCTTGATGGCTTCCCTCTCAGCTCGGATGAATTGAAGTTGTTCAAGAGGCGCGAATTGTTGTTTGTCTCCACGTGGCAACCGGTCCAGGTGCACGACCCCTCCTCTCGTCTTTGCCGGTGACCCATTCGGGCCGCATGGCACCAAAAAAAAATCATCTGAGGTTGACGCAAGTCCCCAAATTGCCGGGTGAGCGTGAATGTTGAGTTGTCTCGGCGTCCCCTGCGATCGGGTGCCACCTCGCCTGGGATAGACTCCAGCTCACCTCTCAATCCGAGAAGGGATCGGAAATGGATGGATGAATTTTCCCATCGGCTTTTGTGTCGTCTGCAGACACGTCGCAGCTGGCGGGCGTCCATCTGGTCTCCGCATCCCCCGCCGGCGGCGGGACGGCGCCCCCTGCCCCCTGGGTGGAAAGCTGCACCTGTCCCAGCGGCTACGTCGGCCACCTCTGCGAGCGATGTTCGGCGGATTCACCCGGGAGGTCGCGAACGGCGGCCCGTTTTCCACGTGTGTCCCGTGCGACTGCCATCGGCACGGAACTTGCCACCCAGAGACTGGTAAGCAATCCACTGTTCCGGCGCCCAGCCAAAGCCATTTTAGACATGGCTTTGGCCCGAGCCGCGCTTCACTCTACACTTGCCCCCTACACAGATCATTTTGTTGTTGTTGTTGTAGTTTTGTGGTCTCTTGGAGGAATCCATAATCCCTTCTTGACGTAAATCGAATAGTCGGATCCGGAAAATCTCCCCCACGATGAACTTTAAACCATCAATGTGACACTTTGTTTTTTCTCCCCCAAGCGAATTCACTTTTTGGGCTTTGGGTTTGTCTGATTCACTTCCCGCAGGCGATGTCCTGTAAAATAGTCAAGCGGCAGCTGTTGGGCGGGCGGCACAAACACCCCGAGCTTCATTTATTTATTTTGACGTGCATGTGCGAGGCCTCCCCGGAGTGTCTTTCACGCAATGTCGCTCTCGCAAGTGGAGAATGGCCACAAAAAGGGAAGAGGCAAGAATCCCCCTTTTTTCGGGGGCGGGGGGGCAGACGGGTATTTCTCCCGTCTTTTATCTTTCCTCAATCTCGACCCAGTTAGCAGACGCCGGCAGCTTCGCTTACGTTGTGTTTGGAATCAAGGCCGGCCGAGATTGTAATACGGTGATTTGGATTCATTAATAACGGGGGCACAAAAGCGATTAAAACCTATTTGGTAGCACTTTTTGGTTTGTGCGCTCATCGACTGCTTTTGGCATTAGCGTCACCTGACTTTTTCTTTTTGAGTTGTTTTAACGGCAGCAGTTTGAAACCGCGCACGCGCCACCTATGGGACACAACTGGAATAGCAACCGCTGCTGCGTACATTTAAATGCGGAATGATTGTGTGAAGAAACAAGTCTTTAATTGATTTTGATCCGTGACCAAAGCCTCATTAAATTGGTGGTCTCCCCCCACAGTTTTTTCTGATGGCGCGTGCCGTGAGCGCCTGATGAAACCGGTTCGCCGTCTCGCCGCCGACCGCGTCTCATTTGCTTGCACGTTCCGTGCGGCTCTTTATGTCGCGGGAGACTTTTTTTTTCCCTCCCCGAAACACTGGCTGGCTTGTTCCTGCTCTTTTTCATCTTTCTTCATTCTCGTTGCACCTGCTCATCGCTTCGTCTTCATCGTGCGGCACTTCCTGAGCGCTGCTGTCTTTTTCTCTCCGGCCTGCCCTTCGTGTGTTTGGTCGCTGTGTGTGTGGTGTGGGGGCAGGCAAGGGTAAAGGCATTCCAGGATGTCATTAGAATTTGCAGTTATCAAAGATCAGGTCTACTTAGTGGAGCTAAGGGCGTAACAGTAAATTTGTAAACGAAAACAGCAGCACTGAGCAAGTGGCAGTAGTAAAGATAAGATGATCAAATGTTGAAACATCGTTTCCGCGGAGTCCCGGTGTTGACAGAAGGCTGATATCTCCCAAGTTTGCTCCAGTGGACCCACGGCATGTGGCTGGTAGGGTACCAAGGGCACAAAAATACAACAAAAACTTTGATTTGACACGCATTTTTTTTTAATATGAGACGTTAAAAAAAAATTGGATTTCAAATTCAATTAACTTGAGATACTTTCTGTTTTCACGCGTACCCCTTCAATTTCAGTGTCACACATAATAGTGTACTGTCATCTAGTGGCTGACTGTGGAATTACACCCAAAGTAAATAGGAGTTCGGGGGGGAAAAATCGAGTTTTATAAAAGGTAGCAAAAAAAAAAAAGATCATCAGCAAAATAGCGGGGTCACAAACCCTGAAGCCAGGATGGAGTGGTGTTGACGGTCAATCCTATTGTGGACGTTCCGCATTCTTGTGGGCATCCTTTTTATTTCGTTTTCAACTCCAGTTTCACTGTAATATAGCGACTCTTTCCAGTAGATTCTGACATTGTGGTCACTCCACACTGTTGTATGACTCCACGTTTACATTCTAGACGGACTAATACTTGTCCGGCTCCAATCCTTCGCGATAGCAAGTCAGGAATCCAATTAAATTTGTCATTGATTTGACTTCAGATGGGACAAAGAAGTTGGTATTTGTTTTTTTGAGTGGGGGGGTGGCCACAGTTGTTGTGACAAAAGTTCAATTCTGACTTTGTCGACAGTGGCGCATTAAGTTAATGCGCTAACTATAGCCACACGCTCCCACTTTGAAGATATTTCCATGCCGCTTGTCGCGCGCATGCAAATGAGCAAACGCGTATGCAATATGGAGCGCTCGGTGTCCCTTTGAGTCGCTCTGAACACCAATCCCGTGGGTCCTTTCGCGCCAGGCTATGGAAAGCCGCTAGCTAAAATTAGCCTGGATGCCGGCTTGTCGCTGGGCTTCAGTTTGGCCGCACAAAGAACTAAAAATGCCGCCAAGGGAGTCGGTAAGGCGCGACCGACCTGCGGTTTCTCCACGCGGAATCCTAATCGCCGTGTGATCATGGGAGGAGCCGGAACGCGATCTGGGGAGTGGAATGTATTCCGCCTCTGTGGCGGGAAGTCTGCGCGTCCTAATCGTGATTTATTAACAGCCGCGCCGCTTCTGTTTGCCGTCGTGCAACAGCAGCACCTTGTGAAAGGTTAACATTCATTCCAGAAATGAGCAATGTTGCCCCGCCCGATCTTGCGCAGCCTCATGATTGAACTTTGATCTCCGCCCAGAGGCTAACGACATTCGGAACCGACTAGGCCCCACTGCCGTCCGAAGCAGGCCAGCGGACGCCGCTTGACCGCTTTCTTTGTCGGCTTCCTGCCCGGACCGTTCGCACCAATGGCCTCAGAGAGGCGGCATTTGAGAAGGGAGGGGGGCTCTCTTGTCGGTAAACATTAGGGCCGTTCACACGGGCAGATTTATTTCGGACCTACTCCGAAACCGCTCCCCTCGAGCGTTCATACGTGCAACTTTGTTCCAGCGTAGCGCCCGAAAACAGCTTGTTTCGGATCAAATCTAAACCACCTCAGGGAGGAGCCTCGCTGCGCATGAGAAGAGTTGATTTCGTACGGCGAGAATGCGTTGCTTTCGTGCTCTGTCGGACTTCCGTCAGGTGTTTGTTTAATTACGACACAAGACATGGCTGCTAACAGTAGCAAAGCACCTCTTGGGTTATACCATCTCAACTAGAGGGGGTCGGGTTAGTCCCCAAACGTCATCTTTCCTTTTGTAGGAGACTGGACTGTCTCGGAGTTGTTTGTGTAGTTTGTTCCTTTGTTGTGTGTGTGTTCACAACCCCCCGCCCTCCATAGAATTTATTTTGTGATTTCATCTCTTGATTTTTGTGTTTGGCGCATTAAATGTTTGCTTTTCTGAGTGTCATTGAACTCATCGTTGATTTACGTTTTCGGGGGCGGTCACTCTCTAGCAGAAGGCACGGAGACACAGAAGGAGAAGGACGTGCCTGTACAGTAGTTGAGTTGTGTATACGTTTTAAAGAGAACCAACACGACAGCTCATTTGTTTTCTGTCGTTTTGCTCCGCAGCAGAAACTGCCCGTATGAACAGGGCTATTGAGTCACCGGCTAGCATGCTAATGAGCCCAGTGTTTGTTTCTCCATTCATTGATGCAAGGAGACAGGTATTCTCCTTTTGAAGGCAGTTCTCTTCTTTTTCTCACTGCTTTTGCTTCACTTAAGAGCCTCGTAAAAAAAAAGTCAACTTGTGTTTGTTGGCGTCTTGCGCCAGACTGCAGCACTTGTGACATTTAAGCCATGCAAAACAGCCGCTCATTGTTCCCGCTCCCCAACGCCCCCCCTCCCGCGGCCCCCGAAAAGTTGGCCTCGCACAAATGTCAACGTGACAAACAAGTATGTGCTGAACTCCGTCCGGACTGTAAGAATGTTATTTATTTGTTTGTTTGGGCTTTTGTCCGCTTCCGGGCCCGTGTGGTGAGCGGAAGGCAGCGACTGATGGATGAGCGCAAAAGCTGCAAACAAATCAGAGCGTCGGAGGCGAGGGGGCAGAGTTATTGCGTATTTGCCTTGTTTTGCCAGTTGACTCTGAATCCGGGGATGTTTTGTCCTTCCCCGACCTTATTAGTTTGGTGTGATTTGCGGTAAGTTATCAAAGTTCACCGGCATGCTCCACCCACATATGCAATGAAAACTCAAATGTTGCGCATTTTAGCTTCACCCATCCGGCCAGTATTAGCGTTGACATATTTAGCACTCGGACTGTCGGACGAGTTCCTCTTCAAAGGACCTTCGGAGATGGTCCAAATGACTCCAAAATGGCTGCTGCGAGCCAAAATGGCTGACCTCCCGCGCATGGCTTCTTGAGATGGGTCCCTTCTTGAAAGACACACATTTGTTGTTTCAAAGTGAAAGTGGCTTCGCAGGCTGAATCCCCCCCCCCCCTCCCCCCACCCCCAAATCCTAGAAGGGACATCACATGCCAAAATGGCCATACAACAAAATAATTGCCTTCTACTCATGATGGGCATGGCCAACAGATAGTATTTGAAGTGGCTTAGGTGGGATTCATTCAAAAAGAAAAACTCTGGATGATAGCATAGTGGCGGAAAAATGTAAAATGGTCTTCTTATTCTTTTTTTTGAGTATCAGCCATCATCCTACAGCTTGTTTGCAGCTAAGTGAGCTGGCACTAAACCCGAGGCGGCCTCATTATGGTTTGGAGGTAGGAAATCCCAGCCAGTCTGAGCCCAGTCGAAAAAGCTTTCTGGAAAGCGGCCGCGGGGTTAGGACGGGTCGGCCGGTCCCATAGGTCGATGCGGTCGCTCTGCCGGGATCTTCTTTAATGAGTCTGCAGGAGAGAGACGCTCCCGACGGTGGAGGGGGGGAGTTGGAGCGGGGAATTCTCTTTTCAGAGTATGTCCTGTTGCGAGATGTGCAGCAGGAGGACTTGAGCCTCACATAATAAACAAACTAAGAGTGCATTCTGTAACCAGCCTTGTTCATTTAGCTCAGCTCGGTACGGTTTCTTGCTCCGCAGATATGCAAAATTTGAAATCATAAACAGATCCCTAGCTTTGGTTTTCTCTATTTTATTTTGTTCAAGCACAGATCGTAGCGTGGCCTTGGAATGCAAGCCCTGTTTACTTAGCTCGTCACATGGGAGTTAATTTGGCCCCCTAATATTAAAATTAGACACCTGCAACCACAAAAACAGAGGTAGCCCATTTCACTTCTCAGGCTCAGCGTGCTAACATTAGCATTTTGGCAACAGGCCAATCCAAATGTTGAAAACAGAAGCACATCGCTTACATCGTTCACTTAGCTAGCTCCGTCGATGCTAACTTGGCTCGGTGATGTTCGCTTTGGGCCTACACAAACGTTGCATCCGAGAGCCGAGCTGGCCCCATGGATGGTTATGTATGCGGATGTGAGAGGTTTCTTTCAGTCAAATCGGGTCTGTTGCCATGTTTCATCGAACCCCTCCAAAAAAACGGTCTCAGAATGACAATGTGGGTGGCGCGAAGCCCCTCCCCCGCTCAGTCATCTTCACACACAGTCAAGTCAGCACATTTCTGCCACCGTTAAATTCATCACGCCTCATCGGGGATCCATACTGCACTCACAAGCGCCCGCCGGCGATGTCATAGCTTTGCCATTTATTTTGAAAACAATTCTTAACCCCCTTTGGGCAAAAAAAAAAAGAAAATCGATGAAGCAGCCATTTTCGGCGGCACCGCCATGTCGTTTTAGGTTAAAATAACAGCTTCAAAGTCATCTGGGTGATAAAGTATCTTGTCGTTAAAAAAGGAAAAAAAGGAGTTTGTGGCCTCCGCTGTCACCATGGCAACTTGATCACTTGGTCGGCATAATAATAATAATAATAATAATAATAATAATTAAAGCCTCCACACCCCCACCCCTTAAAAAAAAACATTAGAAAATGTCGCTCCCAGAACAATAACAAAAATGTTTGCTGTAATTACCGTATTTTAACGACCATTCGGCGCACCGTGTTGTAGGGCGCAGTCTCAGTAACGGGTGCTTTTTCTGTATTTTACACATACACAAAACGCACTGTATTATTGGGCGCAGCCAGGGGTGGTAAAACATACGCCAGTTTAAACATACGGCATGCATGCACGCACGCTAAAAACACGTTAGCTTGAAGCATAGCGTAGCATGCTAAGACATGCTAAAAACACGTTTTTAAAAAGGCAACGGAAGCAAAACTGAGATCGGTTGTACTTTATTTAGCCATCTTACAATGTACTCACGTTTTTCAATCAATCATCACCCAGAAATCCATCAAAGTCCTCATCTTCTGTGTCCGAATTGAACAATCCATCAAAACGCCGGTTCCCTCTCGTTGTCAGAGTCACTCTCATTGCCGTGTGGATCCACAGAAATTATGCCGGCTTTGCCAAAAGCTCGAACAACAGTGCAAGCAGACACGTTTGTCCAAGCAGCCACAATTCATTCGCAAATAGTGGCGTAACTAGCCCGGCGCTGCCTCCCACTCTTCGTAAAGCTGTGTTTGCCATCGATCATCCATTGTTCCCATGCCGCCGCAACTTCACTTTGAACGCCCGGTTGATGCCGATGTCCAGCGGTTGGAGTTCTTTCGTCAAGCCTCCGGGAATGACGGCAAGTTCAGAGTTCATTTGCTTGACTTGGTTTTTCACCGCTGCTGTGAGATGGGCACGCATGGAGTCGCAAATCAAGAGTGACGGCGAGGCATGGAAAAAGCCATCCGGTCTCTTTACATACACCTCACTTAGCCACTCTCTCATCTTCTCTTCGTACAGTTTCGTCAGTTTGAACTGAGCTTCGTAAGCGTGTCTCTTTGTTGTATTCATTTTCGGGGGTTCTTTGAAACCGAAACCGAAGTTGTTTTGCAATAACGCACAAACTCACACTATATACAGGTACTGGCACCTGCCTTTCGCATCCACTTACACGCCCACCATTCACTGATTGCTGCCTTACGTCATGGCTGTCCTCTCTCACGTCCTCATTTACGGCCACTTACACGCCCACCCTTCACTGATTGGCCGGCTGTTTCCCGCACGCCTGGTCACACTCGCGGGCTACTTACACGCCTACCCTTCACTGATTGGCTGGCTGCATTCCCGCGTGCCTGTTCACGCCCACTTCCGCCTTTTCTCTATATAAACAGCGTGTCGGCTCTCAGTCAGGATTTGGAACTCGGCTCATACACTAGACGCTCCGCATTATAAGGCGTCCTGTCCACTTGGGAGAAAATGTAAGACTTTTAGTTGCGCCTTATGGTCGTGAAAATACGGTAATTCGCAATTAATCCCTCACAGCTCGACTTCTTTTTATTCGAGCAACTAAGGGGCATTATTGAATGGCTTTCATTCGAATGATTATGACAGCAAAGAAATTGCCATTTTGGGGGTGTCCTTTCCTCCTGCTGTGATGATGCCGGCGATGGAATGCCCTTTTGAGGGACTGGAAAAACCAACGTGCTTGCCGAAAGAATCTCTCTCGAAAAAAAAAAAAAGCTTCACTCTCCTTCCCTGCCCATGTTGCCCGACCCTCATTTTTAACCACATCCACACAGTCGACACCCCCCCCCCCCGTAAAACTGACATAATTTACGATCTACGAGAGGAAAATCTCACTTTTAATCGTGTATATGTGTTGGGACGAGGACACGCTTGGCAATGCAGCAGATGAATGCCTCCTGATCTCGCGGCGTCTTTAATATTGCATTGTTGCCGGCCGTGAATAAATAATGCGACAATCGCATGTCGGGATGCACGATGAAATCGAAGCTGCTCGTGAATAAGGACGCCACTTCACACGGCACGCCGTGTCACGTGGAGTGCGGGCGCAATTAGATAACCCAGCCACTGGCCTGCACGGCCTCCGTCATTTATCATCTTCGCCCACTCTTGCTGTGCAATAAATCGTGCAGAGAAAAAACAAAAACAAAAAGCATAATTAATCTGGGATGTGGATTTTTTTTTCCCCCCAAAAAAATGTTTATGGACACGAACAGCTCCAGGATTTCAATGTGTATTTGTTTTTTGGGGGTTTTTTTCCCCTTTGGACGACTTCATAGGCATGCTAATCTCGCTGCCCTTCCTTGAGGGAATTACCTGCCCTCCCTCAAAGGCTCTTTCTGTATTTCTCACAAGCAATTGCGGCCCGTAGGAGTCCACTCGTCTTTCTCTTCGAGTGCCCTCCAGCCACGTTGAGATGTGGGCCGGGGCCGCAGCGCCCCCGGCTGGTGAACGGCCGAAACTGCGTTTCAAATCGGCCCCCGCTTTCAGCGACTGACTTGACATCTCAAGGATCCGACAGGAAGTTGGCCGTTTTGCTTGCGCGACGGGATGTGCACACAGCAGCTATCCTGGTCAGATGGCGAAATGATGACGCTCGACTGTCTCATTTCGCCGTGCCGTGGCATCAAAGTTTGGGCACGTTTTGAGGATTCAAACTGTCTCGACGCCTTTCAAGATGTTCATTTCTATTCCAGGCGAGTGCGAGTGCTCAGACTTCACCGGCGGGCCGACCTGCGAGCGCTGCCTGGACGGTTACTACGGTAACGCTTTGGCGGGCACGGCGGGCGACTGCCGACGCTGCCCCTGCCCCGGCGGAAGCGGCTGCGTGCAGCTGGCGGAGACCCGTAGGGTGGTCTGCACCGACTGCCCTACCGGACAAACGGGTGAGCGCACCGCTCCCGGGCGCCGCCGCCCCTCCCCCATGACGTCGTGGTCCGACGCCGCCCTCCCTCCCTTTGGCAGGTGCCCGCTGCCAGATGTGCGAGGACGGTTACTACGGCGACCCGCTGGGGCGCTCGGGGGCGGCGCGGCCCTGCGCCCGATGCGACTGCAGCGGCAACGCGGACCCCAACGCGGTGGGCGTGTGCGACCAGCTGACCGGCCGTTGCCTCAAGTGCACGGGGAACACCGAGGGCGACCGCTGCCAGAGCTGCCGCCGCGGTTACTACGGCGACGCGCGCAGCGAAGCTCCCGGCCCCAAGTGCAAGCGTGAGTCGCGGGACCGCCGAAGGTCTCGGACGAGCCCCCCACCTTGGGCGCCAAATGTCCTCATTGTCATTTCCAGCGTGCGGCTGCGACCCCGCCGGCACCTCGGGCCGCGCTCTGGAGTGTCACCCCGAGACAGGAAGTTGCGAGTGCCTGGACCACGTTACCGGGCGAGACTGCAGCGTCTGCGAGGAAGGCTTTTTTAACCTGCGGCACGGCGCCGGGTGCGAGGGGTAAGGAGACGCCAAAGTGCTTGCGGGGAGGCGTGGAGGAGCGCTTTGAGGATTTGCCCCGCCCCCTCCAGGTGCGCGTGCCATCCCGTCGGCTCCTCGTCCGCCGCCTGCCACCCGCTCACGGGACGCTGCTCGTGCAGGGCCGGCGTGGGGGGGCGCTTGTGTGACGCCTGCCGAGCGGGCTTCTTTGGATTCTCCTCGCGCGGATGCCGAGGTATGCTTTTTCGTTTCAGGCACAGGAAGAAGAAGAGGGAAGAGTTAAAGCAAACCGTTCGCGAAGAAGAGAAAGAGGTCGCAAAGGGCGATTTGTCTTCTGTCCAAACAACAGCCAATTAAAAGCAAAGCGGATGTGATTCCCAGAAGAGAACAATCAGACCAACTCAAGGCATTTCTGTTGCCAAACTGAAGGGCTGTTCACACGGGCAGATTTATTTCGGACTTACTCCTCAACTGCTCCCCTCGAGCGTTCATACGTGCAACTTTGTTCCAGCGTAGCGCCCGAAAACAGCTCCTCAGGGAGGTGGTTTAAAAATTTGCTCCGGAACAAATGCTCGTTTGCGAAGCAGTACCGAAGCAAATGTGCACGTATGAACGCAACCGGGTTAAATTTGCTCCAGAGCAAATGCTCGCTTGCGGGGGAGTGGCCTCGCTACGCGTCAGAGGAGTCCATCCGGGTACTTGCCAACATGCATCCTGGGTATTTTGCGCTTCAAAACATGGCGGGTCTTTTCTCTCTCTCCTGCGGCGTCTGATTATCGACCACATCGTTGATTTCTCCGGGGAAGAAGCCATTTTGTCACAAAGAAGGAGGGGAAATGATACTTCCTTTTCCCCGCCTTCTTCTTTCTTTACACATGCGCATGTTTTACTTCCGCATTCCTGTCGTTTTGTTCCGCAACACGAACTGCCCGTGTGAAAGCAAGTGGAGCTGCGTCAATGCTGCTGTCGTGCTGTTACGCTCAGCGGCTTTGTACGTGTGAACGCTCCACAAAATTTGTTCCGGTGCAAATTTATATCGCAACAAAATACTCCGGTGCAGCGCCGAAATAAATCTTCCCGTGTGAACAGGGCTTAATTCTCGGAATTCAAGTCCACCCCTCCAAAAAAGGCCATTCGGTCGCTGGAATAATAATTCGAGGTAAAGACCCGGCCAAAAGCACCAAAAGCAGTGCAATCATGGGAATCAAAGCCCCCCCCCGAAAAGGCCAATTAGCTGCTGCACGAAAAATAATTCAAATCCCAAGTTAAGCGCCACAAAATGAATTTAGCGGCATTCAGTTCCCTCAATGACAATAAGCAAAGCCCCCCCCTCCCCTTTTTAAATTAATAATATGAAGCGCAATTAAAGGGCCATTTAGTTGTCAGATGAACAAGAATGAATGCCCGCCACAAGGGGATCCATTTCGCCCAGCACGAAGAAGAAGTCGAGCCCCCGAACACAAGCACATTTCCTGGCCAGGTCCCGTTGATGCCAACCAGATGTTTCTCCTCCTCCTCCTCCTCCAGCCTGCGACTGCGACCCGATGGGAGCCGTCTCGATGCAGTGTGGCGGCGACGGCACGTGCCGGTGCCGGCCCGGCTTCACCGGCCCCCGCTGCGACAAGTGCCGGCCCAACTACTTCTACCACCGAGACACGCACCAGTGCCAAGAGTGTCCCGCCTGCTACGGGTTGCTGCGGCAACAGGTGCGTTCGCCACGCCGCTCGCTTGTCGGGAGACAAAAATCATCTGCCGTTTCTCTTCCTGCAACATCCGAGCCACGGCCGGGAAAAAAAAACAAAAAACGAGTCGTGTCGGTGGCGGGAGGGTTGACAAAAATGGAGAGCGAGGAGGGGGAAAAAAACCCGAACCCACTTAAGACCATGTCAGTGATGACAAGTGTTCCAGCCATTGACAAACGTCCCGCGCTGTCACTTTTTGGGGTGACGTCTCCTATCTGTCGAAATTCCCTTCCCGCTTTGTCGGATCGCAAGCGGCCTTTCAGCGCGCACTTATCTCGCCCTTGTTATTCATTTATTCATTGCTTGTGTCGGGCTGCTTCATTTCCCGCCTCGGGGTGTCGAAGAACGGATTTTGCCGTTGTGCATTTGTTGTTGCTGTTGTCGTTTTGGGTCTGCAAGCGACCGATTGCGGTGGACTTCCAGGCGCAGAATCTCAACCTTTGTTTGTTTGTTTCCAGCCGGTGCAAACTGGCAGAAATGACACTTGGGGAACATTTGCAGCGGCGACTTTGGCCACTTGCTCAGCGTCACTTAGAGCAGAGACACGCAAAAAACTTTGCCTCACCACGACAACATTTCCCAGTCCCGATTCCCGCCTTCCTTTTTTTTTTGTTGTCGTTGTCGTTGTTTCATCACATGTTTTTGACACCCTGAGTGGCAAACGGTAACTTCCTTCCAGGCCGAGCAGCTGAGTGCGCGCCTGCAGGACGCCGAAAAGCTCCTGGCCGGCTCGGATTGCCGAGGCAGATCGGCCCAGCGCCGCCCCCCGCCGGGCGACCCCACCGTCGGCGTTCACGGCAACCAGCGCCACCCGCGAGCGCTGCCCAACGCGCTGGAGGAATTTTTGGCCTTCCAAGGTAACCGGCGCCCTCATTTTTTTAAATTACATTTTTTTTTTGGGAGGCAAATGTCGTGAAACAAAACAAACCACAGGGCGGGCGTCAGAGATTGTCATTGCGCACTCTTCTACAAGAGGAGCTTCGTTTTTTTCTGCCCTCCGATGTCATTTTGGCGCCGTGGAACAATGTTGAAAAAGAGGCGAGCAGCTTCATTCGGATGAAAGTAGTGCTTTGCCGCCCACTCCTGGCGTCTCGCTGCCAAGAAATTATGTCAAAGTGAGTTGAGGAGCTCACTGTCGGCAAGAGGGGTGCTTTGCTGACATCTTGGTGTGACGTAACCCACAGAGTGTGTTGAGGAGCTTCACTGAGACCAAAGTAGTGCTTTGGTGCCCTGCCAAGAGCTGTCAAGGGACGGATTCACTTTCTTCGACTTCTCGAGAGACCTTCTCGCTTGCTTTTTGCGGTGGCGAAATGTAATCAGGAGTTCATTTGTGCTCATAACGCTCCCAAGTGGCAAATGCATCGCGTCCGTGCGTCACCGTCATGACCAACATGATTGCAAACATACACGTGTGAAGATTTTTTTTCACGTCTTCTTTGCTTGCAGAGGCTCAGCGGGCCTTCGCCGGACGATTCTCCTCTCTGGAGGCGTCCACGGGCGCCCTGGCGGAGCGGCTGCGCGACCTGGCGGCCGCTCTCAACTGCACCGAAGAAGAAGAAGAAGAAGAAGAGGGGCCGGGGGCCCCTTGTCGGACCCTCCCCAGATCGCGCCGGTCGTCGGCGAGGCCCAGACGCAACTGCGGCGGGCCACGAAGGAGCTGGAGATGGCGGTGGGTGACTTGTTCCAGGCGCCTCTTTTTTTCACGAGGATGCAACGCATACGAAGTATTTGTCGGCGTTGAATTTTTGCTGAGAATGCGTCGGATGACGCGCTCGACGCCAAAACAAGCTCGCTTCCAACCTGATGGAGCCCAGCCACAAAATCCCCCCCAAAGCAAATCTTTTCATTCCTCCTCTGCATCCTTCTTCACCCTTTAAGTGGCAAAACCGTGGGGGGGGGGCAGGATTTGCTTAATTTGCACGATGCCAAATAAAATCGAGGCAGGATTCTTTTTTTGGGGGGGGGGGGGTTGCCTCGCGTTGAACCGTGCAGGCTATTAAAAAGTTGAGGAGGTGAATGAGGCTGCGTGGCAGGCCGCCATCTTCCCGCCGCTTCTCCGAATGCCACCAGACTTTCAAAGTTATTGAAAGAAAAAAAATACAAAGTTGGGTGATGCGAGGCAGCCGAGCGGGTGTAAGTCGCAAGTGCAAGTCTCACAAACAATTTGGAAATTCGGACCCGTGTCCACCCACCAAAAATGTCTCGACTGAAAGGAAGCGGCCGTGCGTTTTCAAGTGGCCATTTTCGGACCATCCTGGAAATGGTCGCCATTTCTATTCTCTGCAGAGGACCTTGATTTTTTTTTATTTTAATTCAGCCCCCGAAGCCAGTTCTACTTTGCAACCTCATATTTGGTCGGCATGTCAATCTTGAGTGGGGGGGGTCTCAAGAAGCTCTGCTCAAAGCCTGGAGGTCGGCCATTTTGTTTTGAAGTGGCCATTTCTTGGGGTCATCGAGGGCGCACGCGGCCATTCTCAAGCGGTGCGCCACGAGAGATCGGTGGGTGCTCGGCGGGAATTGATCCGCCGTCAAAGTCTTTCTGACGCCAACCAAATCAATCACATGTGCTTTGACAAGATGACAGAAGGGACATACGGGAGGGACCCTTTTTGTGCAAATGCTGTGCCGTGAGACCCCCCCCCCCATTCCCCGCCCCCCCACATGGCTCACGAAAGGTTTGCCGACAAATTTCTGACGCTAAATGAGCGATCGACTTTTGTTTTGTCTGCCGTTTTGCTCACAAGCACGTCTGTCTCCCTTTTTCTAGGTGGTCCCTTTCGAGGCTGATTCGCGACCAACGCAATGGAAGACGACGCTCAACGAGTCGCAAGCCCTAAAGAAAAGGTGGGCGCAAGCATGGCGGCCCCGCGCTCGCTCGCTCCACATGCTTCCGCGCGCGTCTCGATCCCGCCATGACATGCGCCTCTTCTGCCTTTGTAGCCATGGCGACGCCGCCGAGCGCGCGGAGGTCGCGGCCGGCAGGGCGCTCGCCACTTCGAAGGACGCCTTCGGCTTACTGATGGCGCTCCTGCGGGACGACTCCACCGACGCGTACGTCCGGAACCTGACGCAACGGTAGGCGAAGACGGACGGACGTTTTAAGCGAAGGGGAGGAGTCCGAATGGATGTGAAATGACTTTTGGAACCACGCCCGCCCAACCGCGAGGGAGGCTGGAAAGGGAGCGAGGGCATTTCCATCGATGTCACGGGGGAAAGATGACGACCATCATTCTGAATCTCAACGTTGCGTTTCAGGATGACAAAGATGCGCCAGCGGAGACGACATCTGACCGCCGAAAGCCCCGCCCCGCCAAAGCCCCGCCGATGCCGAGGCCCGGCGCAAGGACGCCGTCGGGCTGCAGCTGGCCCTACGGAACGTCACGCGGCAGCTCGATGGCGCCAACGCCAGCCAGGCGCTCGCCCGGGTAAGCCCGTCGAGCGCCGAGACCGTCGGGCCGGCGCGAAGCTTCGAGTTCCGCCAGGTGGGCGGGGCGACCGGCGGTCCCAGCTCACATTGTCCTTCCTGGTTAGCGGGGCGCCGCGCTGTTGAAGAGCTCTCAAGAACTTGATGGCAGCCTCCAGTCCAAAGACGACCTGGTCGGCGACATCGCCGCCGACGCTCGATCGCTGGCCAGCGCCGTCAGCGGCAAGCAGGAAATTCTGAAGCGCGCGGCGGAGGTGATGGGATTGGCGGCGGGCGATGGGTCGCCCGGGCGTCGGCGTGCTCACGCTTGCTTTGCTTTCTGCAGCTGCAAGCTCGCGCCCGTTGGCTCAACGTGGTGGCCTTGGCCTCCGTGGTGGAGGGCAAAGGGGCGGAGTCGCAAGAAATCAGCCTGCGCCGCCATCTTGAAAGTGAGGACGGCCCCTTTTCGTGTCGACTGCATCCGGTGGTGGCGAGCATGATGTCGTCGTCTGTTTGTTTGAACGGCGCGTCCTGCCCGTCCGCGGCTCGCTCTCAACCCGCTCTTGCCTTTCCCACGCAGACGTGGTTCGCGACTGGCCGCGTCTGCAGGCCCACACCAGAGCTGCCATGAAGAAAAAGAAGCCCCTGGAGGGGAAAGTTCTGGCCTGCGTCACCAATCTGGTTTCGGAGATCCAAGGGCTACTTGGGCCGGCGCGAGAAAACTCCCGGCTGGCCAGAAACCTCTCTCTGGAAGCCGAGCGCACCGCCCACACCGCGTCTGAGGTACGCAAGCCAGTCGGCTGCTCAACCGCGTCGAGAGAAATTTGGTTTTCGCGACGTTTTATTTGACTGGCGGCGCTGCATTTAGCACGTCCGCCTCGCAGCGCAGAGGTGCGGGGGTTCGATTCCGGGCCCCGACCTTCCTTGTGTGGTCTTTGCATGTTCGTCGGCGCGCCTGCGTGGCTTTTCTCCGGGTACTCCGCTTTCCCCAAAACGAGCGTGGCGGGTTAATGGAGCACTCTAAGTGGGGCGGGTGTCCAAACTGCGGCTTGGGGGCCATTTGCGGCCCGCGACATGACCATTGAAGCCACACTCGGTTTGTTTCTAGACTGTCGAACTTTTCTCGACATTCGAAGATACAAATAAGCCATCTATGATGAAACCATTTCCTTTTGGAAACACCGCGGTGACTTAAGATTATTCCATTTTCGATGGCTGATGGATGAAGACATCGCACGAACGATCCTCAAGTAACCGTTTGAAAAACGGTCACCTGATGGCCGTTTTTTTTTTGTTCTGAACGTGGATCCGGGATTCGTCCGACCCTAATTTGTCTTGAGATTAAGCCTTGAGTCGCGTGTGGCTGTTGAGTGGGAATCGCGCCAACGGCAGCCCTCCCCCACGTTGTTGTTTCAACTCTGCGAGCCAGGAATCGAAAGGCGACCTGACGCAGGCGAAGCACACGAGGACGGCCTTGGCTCACCTCAGCTCCCACGCCGAGTCCGTCTCGCGACGTCTGCAAGTCCAGACGTCGCGAGCTGAGAGGGCGAAGTTCCACGTGCCCTCCGAGGTAGAGTAGACGACTTTGCTTGGTCGCCGCACGCTTCGCGATGCGCGCTGAATCCAGCCTCGCCTCCCTAGACGGCGCCCCCACTGGCCGACGTGAAGAAGGACGTGGAGGCGGCCAAGCTGCGCTTGGAGGCCTACTCGCAGACTCTCACCGAGCTCATCGGCAAAATCGGTAAACGCTTTTTTCTCGAAACGGCGCCGCTTTTGACGCGGCGAAACGCTACGATTGGGAATGACAAAAACGCCCGTGAGCGCAGCCTTTGGCGTGGGATTCTGATTGGCCCGTTTTGCCATTTGCCGCCCCAGACGCCGACGTGCCCCTGGAGCGTTTCCAGCGCGTCCTGAACGAGACGGCGCGGCGGCTGAGCGCGCTGCGCGGCAGCGTGGAAGCTCCCCAGCTGCACGCCAAGATCGGAGCCCTGCGCTCGGCGGCCCGGGGCCAACGTAGCCGGCTGGCGCTGCTGGAAGAGGACGTGCGGGAAATGGCACGCGAGAGAGACAGCCTCAGGGACATCGCCCTACACTTGCCGCCGTCCTGTGCCGAGGCCGGCGCAAAGGGGCGGGCCTAACCGCTGGAACGTCTGCAGCCAGCGACAAAAAAGGATACGCCGGTACCTCGACTTAAGAGTGACCCGACTCGGGAGTTGTCGCCCGGTCCATTTTGTGGGTTGTGTTGTTGCTGTCAGTCGGTTGGTTTCTTTTCCACCGCTGACAAAAAGCACCGAGTGCTCCAAGTGGCACCGTAATGAGCAACAACAACAACACAAAAATCCATCCGAGCATCGGCTGCTATCTCGACCCTCCGTCGGGTCACTCGTAAGTCGAGCTAGCGCTGTGCTTGACTGCCCGTGCGTGAACGAGGGCAAGGAGAGCCACAGTCGCCGACGCACTTTCAACCGTTTCTTTAAAACTTTCAAACGGAAGATGAGAACAGTGGCGGGGAACTGCTGGCTGGCACAAGCCCTGCAATAACCGGCGAACTTGACTCCGGCTCCCGATGTCACGCAATAGGCCACACCCCTTTCAAGGCACACAGCCACCGCACAGCCGCCTTCAGTGTTTTGGTTGCCATGACATCTTTCCGCCCTCTTTTCTTTTTTTTTATGTCTCATGCAATACTGTGCTATTTTTCATTAAAAACACATTTTTCCAAAAAAGTGTTTTTGTTTTTTTTGAGACACAAAGCGAACCACAAGCTTCGTCGTGGTCACCTCTCCTTTTGACTGAGGACCCGACTAAAAAAAAAAACACTACTACTAAAATAAATGAAATTACATTTCTGACTGAAAAGAAAATTCACGTTTGCGTTTCGTACCTTGAAATTACTGCAGCGATTCTCACGAGGCCTCGTTTTCTTGGACATCAATTTGGACGCAAAATTGTGAATGACTATCGACTACTTTTCATTCTCGAACGCAGACAACTACCGTAATTTCCGCACTATAGAGCGCACCTGATAATAAGCCGCACCCACTACATTTTTAGAGGAAAACCAATTTTGTACATACACAAGCCGCACCTGTATAAAAGCCGCGTGTGCCCACATTAAAACATGTAAACATATTTACAAAGAAAGACGGTACACAGAGAGAGTTTTCAAAGTTTTAATAATATAACAACAATAATAATAATATAACTTTCGTCCGGTGCCTGTGACGCGGCAGTAAAACGGTAGCAACATGGTAACAACACGCTAGCAACAGAATAGCAACACAGTATAACAGGTCTGCTAAATGCCTTTCTTTTTGCATTTTCCATGATGAGGGTATGTTCACGCTAATTTACAAGACAAGATGTTGCAGTCTTCCTCGACGCATATATTCCACCGGTCTTAATCTTACCTTTTCTACTCGAGGGCCCCTGGCGGCCGTTAGAAAAATTACATAAATTGGCCGCATCACTGAATAAGCCGCAGGGTTGAAAGTTTGGGGAAAAAGTAGCGGCTTATAGTCCGTATTTCTTTTAGAATGGCATCATTTCAAGTCTAAGTGTTGCGACCAAATTCATATTCCTGCCCGACCCCCCTAAAAAAATTCAAGGAAGAAAATCATTGATTTTCAAGATGAAACGATGATTTTGACTCTGGGAGTCATGCTTTTTTTTTTTTTTTTAAATGAAAAGAAAAAGTCATGTTTGAGAGACAAAAATGTTCCGGCTTGATTCTCATGCAGAGAACATTTTGTCTTGACAAATACTGACTGGGCGCTGGAAAAATACCGTCGAAGAGTCATCCGCAGCCGACACGGGCTCATGACATCGGCGGTCGCAAATGGGCGGCGCCGCTGCTGTTTGCGCTACCTTGCGACGCCATTTCACTGACACAACAGTTGCCATTTCCGTCTGTTGCGGCCGCAGTGTATTTTCTGAATAGCTTCTCTGTGTGAATGCATCAGCTAAAACCATTTAGCGCCTCCTTCCCCCGCTGCGCCGGCTAAATAACGGCAATCTTTTCTATCTGGAGACGTTTGGACAATCACAATGCCTTTTTTTTTTAACCAGAAAAGGCTGCTCTCGTCCTTTGCTTTTGGCTTATAGCACAAAAAAAAATGTGTCTGCGATCATGTGGGTGTCTTAAAAAAAAAATTAAGTCCAAGTGTGGAAGGCGCACTTTGAAATGGCGCTGTCGCCGTATTCGTTGGTGGAAAAGCACCTACTGAACTCCTCGCAAACGTTACCAAGCTCTTTTGTTTCCTATTCATTTGTGAAGCTAAACAGGCGAGTTTAAACGTTTAACGTTAAACGACGTCTTCTTTTCGGGAAACGCTCAAAATTCTTGCGAATTCAAAGTCTTTGACTTGTATGACACGTAAGAAAGTTCCAACGGGACTTTGGCTTCTAAATATGTTGCAAGATGATCTATCAGAGTGAGAGCAGAAGCGGAGCGGTGACTAAGCGTTGTCGTTCCCTAAAAGCCGGAAACCCAATTAATGGCGATTCCTTGCAGAAGAGAGAGAAGAAGAAAAAAAATCACCCGCATCGGCAGGCCATTAAACACCAGGGCCTGCTGAGTCAGAGCAGTGACAAATGTGACGACTGAGTCACGGTGAGCGCTTTTTTTAGGGGTGGCGGGGGGTTCTGCTTCTGGAGCAGAGCCCTCAATAACCACAACAGCTAACGAGATGCGCGTTCATGATAAAAAAAAAAAAAACGGCCCGAAAATGCGGATGAAAGCAAGCCAGGTTTGCGGTGTTGTCATGAACACATCGAAAAAAAGAAAGACGGCTGATTTGGGATCATGTGGAGCACATCACCGAACGGCGGTGTCACAAAAAGTTAGGATACGCCGACACATCAACGCAGGCAACAGATGAGCAATTAGGATGGAAACAAGCAATGTCGCCTTGCTTCATTCTACGAGAAAATTAAACCTCATCGATGCACTGGAAATATCGAAATATATACTGTGTGTACATAAACTGCCTATGCACGGATATGTATGTCTTTCCACCTTCCATAATTGGATTTCATTCTGGGCCTCTAGTGTCACCAAAAATGTCCCCTTTGGTAGCAACTTTTTTTTCTTTTTGCAAAATGTATGATTGAATTAAGCAGATCAATATTGATAACGCCGCTTCATTATTGTCCCGGTCGGAGTGCATCCGCTGTTGTTTTGCAGCTCGTCACTTCATCTAATTAAAACGTATCGAGCCAATTAGTCAAGCCAATTAGTCCTCTCTTCTGTTTTGCACGAAGCGAGGAAACGTGCGACGTCGAAATTCTTGGAAGACAAAATGGCCCACGTCAGCGTAAAGTGTGACACCGCGAAGCGTCGAGTTCAGCGTTTAATTTGATTCGGTTTAAGAAGGAAAGGAAGTGTGGGCCTTTCATGAATTACTTTATGCTTTTGTGCCTTTTTTTTTTTTGGTCTACTTTCAACATTGAGACATGAGCACGCTCAGCTAACTTTTGCCTCTTTGGTGCCACCGGGGCACGGCGCTCAACACCTTGAAAGATACAGCAAGCCTGCCACTTCGTTCAAAGCGGCCATTGACATCCGGTGGAAGTCGGCTTATTGCGATCCAATGTCAACAACGGCACAGTTTTTCGTCTTCGTCACAACTGCTTGTAGTCTGTCAAAATTGAGCGATGCGGAAAACATCAACAACATGAAAGTAACGACGCCAAAAAGACACAAAGTCCGCCGTTTTGGTTGAAAGCCGTATTTTTGGACCGTTTCCAGATGGCCTTCAAATGCAAAATCATCCCAGAGATGTTGTCCATTGGTTTCTCAATTTGAATCGCAGTTTTCATCGCTGTATGTGGGCACAGCATGGCAATGAAATGTAATGACTCGCCATAAAACTGGAATCTGTAATAACTGCGCAGTTAGCCCTCCTCCCAAATTGTGTTGAATCGCAGCAGCCCCCCAAAGCCAGTTTCACTTGGCAACATGAAAGTTGGTCATGATGTCTCTCATGAGTAGAGCCACGAAAATGTCTCAAAAAGGCCTTGCCGAAGAGCACACAGACAGTCGGCCATCTTGGTGGCCATTTTATGCTCTTTTTGGCCATTCCCAGCTCATGAAGTGCCGTATTTGTTCGTGTTTTACGGAGCATTGCTGCAGCGAAAGTGGCCTCCGTATCTGGGGATAAAGGCGCTCCAACGTGACTCGATGCTGCCCTCGTGTGGCCGCTGCTAAGAAACACCGCCACAGCCACTTCATTAGGTACACCCGTGTCGTCCAACCCGAGCTGTCGAAGTGTTGTTGACAGAGCCCACAGGAGCATTTTGTTTTCTTTTTATTTGATTGTTTTAATCATTTTTTTTTATAATTACCTGTCTTGAGGAGGGACAGAGTCGCCTAAAATAGTGACGTGTTTGGATGAAGGTAGTTTCCTAAGTTTGGCAAAAAATTCCACGTAGTTTGAAGATGTAATTGCTCAACTTCTAGGCTGTTGTGTGAAAAACAACGCGAGTCAAAACGGCTGCTCCAATTTGCGGGCCTCCATCACATGCACTCCCATTCGCATTGCACCTCAAGCGAGTGGGGAAGGTAAGTCTCATCTAAATCGTGTTTTCTGCTCACGTCTCAGTTTCGTCGCTCTCATTTTGCAGTCTTACTCTTCCCGCCTCCGTTCCCCGCAGCTATTCATCCCTCCTCTCTTTCCACGGATTGAGATTTTTTTTTAATCCAAAGCCTCCAAGGTGCCAATTACCCCTTAACATCTGACCCGGTTCACCTTAAGTCTCGGCGCTTTTTTCTGCACGCGGTTTTGAATTATCATCCACAGCGCGTTGCGAGCCAGGACTTCATTTGCATCGGCGACCAGTCGGCTTGTTCTTCGTCTTCAAGACATTAAAACTTTGCTTCGAACTCTTTCAAACTGGGTGGCATGAAAGGAGAACTCGGCGATCATTTTAGTTCGATAGGAGCGGTGCATCCTTTCTGCAATTGATTTTCCCTGTTCTATCCAGTTTGCACGACCGCTTGTTCGTTCGATTTGATAGGTTGCATTCACCCCAATGACATTTGTTTCTACTCGAGCCAATTTTTCTCATGATGCTTTTATGATGTAGTGCCGTTGCTGAACTATCGGCACATTGGCCTTTATTTGATCTTTAAGCGCTATCGTGTGGAGGGAAAAGATAAAATTGTCTCTTTTCGGATTCATCTGTAACTGCCCCATCAGACCTCCATCACATCTACAAATTATATTTCTTTACTTTATTGATACCTAAAAAGGCAAATCTGCTGTGCTTTACAGGCGTGGAAAAAAGACTACAAATTAAATGGAAAGATGACCATCAAGATGAAATCACTAAATGCAAGCAGGATGCAGGAAAACACGACATCATGAAACACAATGATCAGGTTAAAAATCACAAAATGAAAGCAAGAGGAAATACGACGCAAGAATTAATATTTTGGATTGCGAATGGTTTTATTTCGTGAGTTTGAAGCAGACTTTTACTTTGAGTCACTTCATCTAATTGAATCAAACAAGATTTGGTTTATTTTTCAATGAAGTGAATTCAGGTTCATCACATCGCCACACGAGGGCGAGCGTGAGCAGCGTTTACAGCAGAAGCCAATGTTGCAAGTTTCAAAATAAAATTAAAGAACTGCACTTATTCGCGCTTGTCGCTTAAGACAAGTTTCAGAAAACATTACTATGTTTTTATAAGACGGTTAAGAAATAAATAATTCCCTTCTATGGTTCATTGCGTCTCGAACGCGGAGCTTTCGGTGATGTCGCGACCTATTGTGGATAAACGTCACCGGATATGCATTATCCCCATTAGGTCTGGCGCGACAGCGGTTGCCGGTGGCCACAGAGTTGGAGGGAGGGAAGCACACGCAGCCTTGGACCGAGCGAGGTCGGAGCATCGCCCGCCCGCACGCTTGCGGTCGTCTTCTCGGCTCGAACTTGACCCGTAAACTGGCTTGAAACACGCAAACCGCTGGGATGCCTGCGAGTAAAAACGTACAAGGTAAGGTGACATGTTTTCAAATTGGCCTTTATTCGTTTTGTTTCGGTGACTAGCTTCAATTCCAGTCATTGCGATGGCTCGTCGAAGCTAGGTCACGTCTATTTTGACGTCTTTTCGCTCCGTCTGTGTTCCATTTAGGAGGAAAAGCCTTCGGGCTGTTAAAAGAGCAACAAAGGCAAAAACTGGAGGAGGTGAACCAGGTAAACGGTGTCTTTTGTTTTGTACATTTGACGGCAGACGTGTCGGCTCTGGAAGTGCGCGCGTGCACTTGACAGTGTGACGAAGCTTGGGGACGTCACCTCAAAATGTCTGAGCTTATTGTGCGGCATGTTGTGGTTGTTGTTGTTGGTTGGTTTGCAAGGACGCTTTTCACTCCCAACGTCACACCTGTCTCATCGCTGCTTTGACCCGATAGAAAAGGTGCTCATGCGCGCGTTTTGATGGAGTCTCGATGGGGATGAAGTTCCACTTTTGCATGGATTATTTCCCTGTTGCATTTCCTCATAATCAGCCCCCGCCCCCCTTTGTGAGAACACGAAAACGCAGTGCATGAGGCCTGTGGGACATTCCTGTGCATCACTGCATCCTTTTGTGTGTCATGTGCTCGTCGGGGGGAGTTGCCCCGGGCAGGGGGGGTTCCCGTTCCCCCCTCTTCTCCCACCCCGTTCCCCCAAGATGAGGGTTGTGAGCCAAAAATCTGTGTTTGGCTTGTATTGTTCATCGAACAGGCACCTATGGAAAGCCTGCCCTGATATCCATCTGAAGGCTGGCTGGACTCCGCTCTGTCCATGTCCTCACTCGGAAGACAGCCAAGTACGCTACAGTCTGACTGTGTCTGTCTTGAATATGCAGTCTAGATATCAAATCTTATTTTACGAGTCTGACCTCAATATGATAATCAAGAACAATGACGAAAAGCCCAGGCAGCTTTGTTATTGTTGAGGAGCAGCTGTGCGCTGCTTGACAACCGCATCTGTGGCCCAGAAGAAAAGTAACGGGAACTGGATCGAAGGTTGTGTGTCCCTTCAGAAGAAGGAAGCTCAAACTGTTGTTTGAGAATTCTGGTTTACTTTATCGGTTTAATTTGACCTTGCGTTTGACACACACTCCACCTCTTCAAATAAAACAAATCTAGACTAAAATAAATAAAAATTAAAACGCAGCCCCCCCCCCTCCCAAAAAAAAAAGTAACCAATCAAAACGAATTAACCTGCCCTAAAATCCAATTGAAATGTTTCCCGAGGATCGTTCAAACGTCTTCGGCGCTGACGTGATACTGGCATGGCTCTCGGGTAGAAAATGTGTCATTTGACACTCAGCAGGCCGATTTTACAGTCGCTGCGTTGCTTTTCTCGACACAACTTGATGTAAAGCTCGTCGCGATGCCGTCGGAATGCGTGCGAGCACGCGAGGCTCGGAGCAGCCCCGTCGCGATCCTCGTCACGCTTCGTTCGGAACGCAGCAGACTTCTGGAGGTCAGACGAGAATGTGACTCCGCATGGCGGATCGCTTCATTATCATTTCATTAGCGTGGATCCCTCCTGGCATCTCCCCCCTTCACGCCCTGGCGAGGTGCCCTACTTTTTCTAAGCTCATTCAGTTGCGACAAATCAACTCGGACGAGCGCCCCCGTTGTTCGCATGTTTTGTAACCCGTTTTGACAGCAAGAATTGACTTCATCCCTGCGTTTTTCCACCCGCAATCAGGAATTCCTGGAGGACCAGAAGTACCGGGATGAAGATGACCTCGCGGAGAAGCTGGAGGGTTTCAAAAGTAAGCAGACGCATGTCGTGGTTTGGACGGCGCCTTTACGGAGTCCTCCATCGCGTCGAGCGCTCTTCACAAACGTATTCGGATGCCGCACTGGTCAAAAACGAGTCCGCTAACTTTTCGACTGCGTCCTTCGCTTCTCGCCAAGCAGAATGGTAACTCGTTTGCGAGTGTCCAGACATTCTTACAATGTTCAAGGTCAAGTTGCACAAGCTTAAATGCGACTGAGCTTGGGCGGTAGCGGTGAAATATGTCGAACTTGTTTTATTGCTTTACTGGCGAGCGTTTCACCCTCAATAGACTTTGCACACACTTCCTCATATGGGAAGAGGCTGCCTTGCGCTTTGCAAGGCCGATTCCAGTCCGCGATGGAATGCAGCAACATTTTTTATTATTTTATTTCAGCTGCTGTTATCACGCGCTGCGAACTTTTGCTCCCACCCGATCAGCCAAAACAAAAAGCACCGTCACAGCGACCTCAGTGTAACAAATAAAACTTTGAGTTCGAGTGCACAAAAAGGGGTGCGCATTTCCTGTCGTCTCCCTGGGCACCACGCTTGTTGTTTTTGGTTTTGAACTGTGGCTGCAAATTTTAGCATGACGTCAAGAAGCTTGGAGAAGCCGCAGCAAAAGACTCCCGCGCTCCCTGAAGACCACAAACGGCGCGTTTCTTCTTCCTTCTGGCTGAGAATTTTCAAATATCAACCAGTTTTTTCCCCTCTTACATTGAGCCAAGGCGCATATTTTGCACTGGAGAACAAGACGAAGCTCCTCAACTCACTTCAACCGAGTTTGTTGGCACTCAGGGACCGCACCATGGCGGTCAAGCAATACCTTTTTGGAGATGAAGCTCCTCATCTGTCTCCAACGTAGTTCCGTGGCACCAAGATGACACAGATGGCAACTTGACGTGAATAGAGGGCGCAACTAAAGCCGAGTTTTCTTTTTCTTTCTCATCAGACTATGATGTCGGCTAGCAGCGTTGGCTGTCGGGGGACGGGGGGGCTGATCGCGTTTGGTCTTGGCCGTGCGGCATCCTCACACGGCACAGTACGTGGTGTGTTCCAAAATTCCGGACGTCCGTGAAGGCGCCGGCTGAGAGAAAATCCGCACCCCCGTGCGGGGCTCTCAAGAGGCCGCGGACTCGGGTCGGCTTGTGTTCTGTGACTGCAGATGATCAACAGGCTGCGTCCCACTCAGCTGTGGCGTGCGTGCGCGTGCGTGCATGTGGATGAGAGGAGGCCAACTCCCCCAAGTTGGGAAACAGGCTGATCATTGTCCCCGTCCCGCTCCCCTTCGGTTCACTCCGTTAACACGGTTCTGTCCGTCTCTCTGGCGCAGCCTCCCAACAGGCGAACACAAAGTGTGACACAAAGTGTCATGCGATGAGAGGAGAGGAAACGGACACCTTTCAGGGGCCCACAAGTGGACTTTTCCAAACGGCAGATGTAGAAACACGCTTAGTTTATTTACAGTTAAATGCGTTGCTCACTCTGAATAGACGCGGCGTGTCTGTGTGTGCGTGCGCGCGCATGTTATGAAAAGCCATGTTATGAAAATGTGCACTTGTGAATGATGATAATTCATGGGGGGGGACAGTGTCTCAATCTGGGTCAGCTGATCTTTGGCAAATTAGACAAAAGCCACCTGTCGTGATCAGCTGCTCGTTTCTTCTTTCAGCAGACATGCTCTGTGTGCCCCCCCCCCCCCCCACCGGTCCTCCTCATCTCCTCTTCTGCTTCTTTCACAGATAAATATGCTGAATTTGACCTGAATGACCAAGGCGAAATCGGTGAG
This sequence comes from Hippocampus mohnikei, assembly GCA_026261675.1. Classification (NCBI taxonomy): domain Eukaryota; kingdom Metazoa; phylum Chordata; class Actinopteri; order Syngnathiformes; family Syngnathidae; genus Hippocampus; species Hippocampus mohnikei. Next base: position 870,782 of record JAKGUB010000807.1, read on the forward strand.
TCACTCGGATATGAAAGTCAATCACCAAATGCCGACTTTGCCTGCAAAGTCAAAAGATGACCGACGCGTTGACGTTATTTGGGTGGGGGGGGGGGGGGGTAAAACTGTCTTTTCCCAACGTGCGTTCTATTTGACGATCTCGCCTCAGATCTGATGGGCCTCAAGCGCATGATGGAGAAGCTGGGCGTTCCCAAGACCCACTTGGAGCTGAAGAAGATGATCGTGGAGGTGACGGGCGGCGCCAGCAGCAACAGCATCGACTACAGAGACTTTGTCAAGATGATGCTGGGCAAACGCTCGGCCGTGCTCAAACTGTGAGTGGGAACCGCCTCGCCCGTTAATCTCCACGCCAACAAAACCCAGCCGTCGTTATTCTTAGCTGCGGGATCATGTGATTAGGGAAGTGATTATTGGTGAGTCGCCGAAGACCGCGAGAAGTTTCGCACGTAAAGGCCAGCGTGGCTCCGTGGGGTGGGGGGGGTTGAAATGTTTTTATTATTATTGTTATTATTTTGAATCAGGTTATCGCGTATTTTTAAAGCAGCTGGCCTCGTCCTCGAGGGTGAGATGCACGTCAGCTCTGCAGGCCTAAGCCAGCCGCACTGTTGAGTTGCAAAATCTCCTTACCCTTCAATGCAGCAAGCACAGGAAAAGGCGCAACTTTTCTCCTTTGCCCTCCATTTTTTTTCTTTTTTTTAACTACAAAAATACATCCACTCACACACACACACACACACACACACACACACACACTCGGGTGATGCCCAGTCAAGTATCAGTGCCGATAGTTTCCCCTGGCACACTGCTCGTATAGCCATCTTGAGAGCCGACAGCCACGCGGTGCGCCTTTCCGAAGTTTGATCCCACCGGCAAGCCGCAGGGGCGTCCCGCGGAACACCCGAATGAAACAGATTGGCGGATATTGTCGGGGGGAGTTGACGGCTCAACAGTTGGTGCAAAACTTCGGCGTGTCCAGGGAGTCCTCCCTCTACATCTGTCATCATCATGATGACCCCGCCCCCTGGGCGTCATTGCTGCCAGCTTAAGCGCCAGTTTCAAGTGCCGGAGGTCGATTTCAATTTCAGTGGTGGAAAACGAAAGTCCTCGTTGGCACAAAAATATCCGCTCAGGGTTTATAACGCTCTACTCTGACAAATGAAACCGTTTTCACGCGGGCCAACATCAGCGTGAATGTCTGAACCGAGGCCGTGCAACATTGGCACTTTTCGCCATTTTGCTTTAGACTTTTTTTTCTTTTTTTCTTTCCTCCTTCCACAGAGTCTTGCTGTTCGAGGACAAAGCCAACGGGGCGGCGCCCTGCAAGCCGGACGGCCCGCCTCCGAAGCGGGACATCGCCAGCCTGCCTTAAGCCTGCCCCCCTGACTCGCCCCCAATTCCAACCCCTCCCCTGCCTTCACAGGCTGCTTTCCAATTTTCTTACCCTGGTGGACCACAGATGGACGAACGAATGAGGGTATTTTTGTGACGTACGGCGCGTGAAAGGTGGCTAAACGATGTTTGACTGTGAATATTATCCTTTAGGTAAATAGTAGCATCCGTAGAGTACATGTCTTTTTTATTGTTGTTGAAATAGTGGAGTGTTGTGTATGAAGGGAAAATGCTTTTATTTGTTAGCCAAGCACAAGCAGCTTTCTTCCTCCCGTTTCCACAGCAGCCTCGCAGGGATTCCCGCCGCGCCAACCTCAGTCCGCGTTTTAGAGATTACAAGATTACAAGCCACCCCCACTTCCTGCGGCGCTGGAACACTGATCTGGAATCAGTAACTAGTTTGTCAAGTCTGCGTTTTGGACTTTGACTCACGCTCGCGCCCCGGTTTGAAGTGCACGTGTAGGAGGACTGTGACCAAGTGGTACAAATGTAAAAGGCAACAATAACAACAGTACAATCACGTTCTTTCCAAGTGCCTCGGTGTGGAAACAACAGGGGAGTGTGTGCGATCCCGAGCCGTAAATCACAACTCCACAAATCCCTGAAAATCGGTCGTCTTTGATGCTGCGCAGCATTCTTTGAGTGTTTACAAGTGTTTGCTCCGCCTCTACCCCTTCCTCCTCCTCTTGGTTTTGTTTTCGTTCTTTTTTTTTTAACTCTTTAAATGTTATTGTAAAAGCTGTGAGTATTTCGGTTTTGGCATAGTATATAAACACATTTAATCGTTGTAACGGCGCCTATTTTTCTGACACCCTTCCTACTCGCTCTGCCCACCTTCACCTTGAACTTTGCTGGTCCGTGTCAATTGTCATTTTTACTTGACTCGCGGACCGCAAATGGCCCCATGCCATAGTTTGGACACACTTGGGGGTTTGCCTGAAATGAAGCCACTTATGATGTCCAGTTTGGGCACGCTGATGCTAATCTTTGAGTGATTTAAAGGGTTGTTTTTCCAAATTTTACCAGCGTCTGGACCTTGGATGTAACACTCAATTATCACTTTTCTTTGTCTGTGTATGTGCGCTATGATTTGTGCCAGTCTCCACTCGCACTCGGTCTAACTGTGAACGTGTCATATTTTTCCGCCCATCTCATGCATTTTTGTTTTCTTGGGAGCTGCTGCTGTTTTGCAGCATGCAAGCATTTTTTTTTGCGTTGTTTATTAAAAAGATGCACATAGTTGTTGGTTTGTTTTGCAGACACCAAAGGAATTAAACATTTCTTTTGACAGTGTCTACGGTGGGATGTTTAATTTTGCAAATCATATTGAGCAGGAACCATTTTGCATCTCACTATAACTGTCAAAACGTGCTTGTCTCTTGAGAACACCGTATTCAATTCCTTTTTTAGTTGTGTCTAGCGATGAGTGCTGTGCGTTTTGCATCGATGCTACCACCTACTGATCATTTTATGCATTCATCGAACCGAGTGTGTGCCCCAAAATTGAAGACTTCGAAAAGAAGATAAAAGAACCAAATCGAGTTTATAAAATGGAGTTGATATGACGGCGGCTGCGCTTTGAAGTTGTCAGGCTTGGAATTTTCCTCAGCTGTATTTATAAAGCGCTTTCGGCTCTATCACGAATCCACCCCTTCATTCTTCGCAATGTTTTGAGACCAACGCCTTTTCTGGTTTACTCTGATGGCCAAATGTGGTAAACGGGACCTTGTTTTGTTTAGATTACTGGGAAGTGCACGTTGAATGTCAACAGAAGATAAGGACCAGAGGGTGTCCCCGAGCCTTAGTCGTCTACGCTTTTTGAACAGACTCGACAGGACACCGTTACTGTGTTCAAAAGCTGATTTTATTTCATGTTGACGTGCCAAATAAGCCTTTAAACCCTCGAAAAGATCAACGTGAGTAAACTGAAATTGAAACCGAATCGGCGGTCCGCCCTTGAAGTTTCCGAGGGTAGCCTGAAGGCACCACGCTACGTCATTTACGTTGGACTACGTCGGGCGAGCGGCGTCGACCCCTCCCACTACGTGCGGCGCGGAGGCTCTCTCCGAGCTCGGAGCTCTCAGTCCAACTGCCCGCCGCTTGCTGCTTGGCTGCCGAGGCCACTGCGGGAAGATGTCGACGGAGAAAACCAAACACGAAGGCAGAGTCAAAATCGGACACTACATCCTCGGCGACACGCTCGGAGTGGGCACGTTCGGGAAGGTTAAAGGTAAAATGCAGCGAGACAAGAACCCACCCCCCTCACACTTACTTCGACTGAAAGATGGTGGCCGGCGAACCATTTTAGCATCGCGGCTAATTCCTCAAGCTAACTTGTCAACTGGGGAAAGGCGTCGCACTTGCTGTCTTTTCCTGCTCCCCGTTTGCTCGACTTGTTCACGGCGACGTAAAGACGTTACACACCGCGCGTTTTGTTCGGGGCGGTTTAGTTGGCGGCGCGGGCGCGGGGGGGGCTAGCCGGTGAGAGCCACAAGTCGCTGGTCAAGGTAGCCACCGGGAAGTGAAACGCTCCTAATTGACGCTAACGCGAGCTAATATAGGTTGAGAGCTATTAACCACGCCGCCGAGGATAATGTTTGGCGTCAACTTATTCGACTGTCATCCTGGTTATTCCTTTAATAGGCGTATTATTTTGAAGCGACACTCGTGGTATTTCGGTGAGGGACTGTGAAGTTTTGTACTTTGGTGGTTGTGACGGAGGGGTGGGGGGGAGTGACGTGACCGGAGTTTAATTTAGCCCTCTGCCATTATTATTTTGTTGTCTTTATTTCTTTTGTGGTCTTGAAAAGTTTCTCCCCAAGCAGCACCGCCATGAAGTAGATCTTGATCTGAAATTTGTCTTTGCATCGATGACACGGTGGTGCTGCAGCTTTGCCTTTCCTCTTGCTTTTCTTAACTCACTCCAAACTACAAAGATGTAGAGTCAAGTAATTAAATGTCTTCGACGTAAAAATAACATGTTATCAAATTATTGACAAAAATGCAAATAAATAAATAAAAAAGTAGCCACGATTGGATATTTGGTGATTTTTTTTTAACGCATAAATATATATTTGTTAATGCAAATAGCTACCATCGAACAATACATTGCTGTTGACTGTTGTCCGTCAGCTAGGGGGAAGGAAATGGGAGGCACACAAAAAAAAACAGCGAGCCGGCTGGAAGAGGGTCGACTTGGTCATTCATAAACCAAAGGCTTGCCGTGCAATAACTTTGGCCAAATTTGAACCGCTTGTACTGTTCACTTCGATCCATGATATTTTTGTGAGATTTTCATGTTGGAAAATATTTACCCTGGCTCAATAAAGGTTGGTAAGCGCTGTTATAGACTCATAAAAACATTTTATTAAATGTACCGGCAATGTGTTGAGTAATCTTTTAGCCTTACCAGCCGCCCTTCCAGTTTTTAAGTCTCCGTTGATCATTTTGGAAACGGGGCAAAATGTCATTTCTTTGTTTTCTTTGTGTTTTCTCGCAGTGGGCCAACACGAGCTGACCAAGCACCAAGTGGCCGTGAAAATCCTGAACAGGCAGAAGATACGCAGTTTGGACGTGGTGGGCAAGATCCGCCGGGAAATCCAGAACCTCAAGCTTTTCAGACACCCTCACATTATCAAATTGTAAGTCATCGACTATGACCCGTGCACATGTCCCCTCAGTAGCGATGCGTCACGCGGCGGCCACCCACCGTGCACCTCGGCGACTAGGCTGCAACGGATGCCGAGTGGGCACTGTTAAACAAATGCATTTAGTCGTGACTTTTTGCTGTTGCTTACTTCTATCCGGCCGATCCCACGACGATCCTCACAGGTACCAGGTTATCAGCACCCCGACGGATATCTTCATGGTGATGGAGTACGTCTCGGGAGGGGAGCTCTTTGACTACATCCTCAAGAATGGAAAGGTGATCTTCTTTTTCTTCCCAGCGTTTCTCTTTTCAGGCTCGCCGTTCTACATGGACCGACGGGAGAGAGGGAGAGAGAATGGCATGTTTGATAAAACCTCATTACTTGAGCATCAGATAGCTTCATGCTAACACGCAGTGCAAAATTCCCTTGACAGGCTAACATATTTAGCAGCAACGTTGTGGCGTTATGACCCCTTTAAGCAACATTTGTCGACAGACAATCTAACAATACTCTTGAGCCTAGCGGGAAACAGCGAATATGACTTGAAACGCTTATTTTTGAAACTCTTCATTGTGTGTGTTGCGCTGCATACAAACACCAGAATGGGCAACGAGAAATGAACTCACGGTGCACAAACGGTTAAATTCCTTCCATTCTCTGGATTTATGTGACCGCCGAGGAGCTTTTTGTTATTTTACGAAGAGCAATTTTGAGAGCGGCCAGGCGAGAAAGAAATTGGCCACGTTGCCGGCCTGGCACTTTTCACTGAGACCTCAGAACGCGCGCGAGCGCTCGGTCGCTTTGTGCTTCTCGCCTCGCACTCAATTTGCGCCTTTTCCTTCCGGCAGTTGGACGAGAAGGAGAGCCGCCGACTGTTCCAGCAGATCATCTCGGCGGTGGATTATTGCCACCGGCACATGGTGGTGCACCGGGACCTCAAGCCGGAAAACGTCCTGCTCGACGCGCACAAGAATGCCAAGATAGCCGATTTCGGTGAGGGGGGGGGCGTTTCCGCGTGGCGCGGCGTCAACTTGCATTTCACCTTTGAATGATTCCCGTCCATTTGTTTCATTCACATGTCCTTTGTTTTCACGGGCTGCGTCGAGTCTCCTAACCAACTGCCGACGTGTGAACAGGTTTATCAAACATGATGTCCGATGGAGAATTCCTGCGGACGAGCTGCGGTTCCCCCAACTATGCTGCCCCGGAAGTGATCTCGGGAAGGTGAGGAGCGTCGGCTGGCGGCGCCTGTAAACAGTCCGGCTTAGTTTTTTTTCCCCCTTTGCCTTTTGCGCTGAGATTGTACGCCGGTCCCGAGGTGGACATCTGGAGCAGCGGGGTGATCCTCTACGCCCTGCTGTGCGGCACCTTGCCGTTCGACGACGACCACGTGCCGACGCTCTTCAAGAAGATCTGCGACGGTATCTTCTTCACGCCGCCGTACCTGAACCCCGCCGTCACCAGCCTCCTGAAGCACATGCTGCAGGTGGACCCCATGAAGAGAGCCACCATCAAAGAGATCAGGTGACAATCCTCCTTATCGGCCAGGCGTGTCAAGCGCGCAAGGAATCTGTCTCCGGCAGTCTGAGCGACGCTTGTAACAAGCGACCGTGGCAAAAAGTCGAAGGGCGTCCAGGCGGCACCGTGACTCGTGGGCTTTGTTTCCCCTTACAGGGAGGATGACTGGTTCAAGCAGGACCTTCCCAAGTACTTATTCCCCGAGGACCCATCCTACAGCAACAACATGATTGACGACGAGGCCCTCAAGGAGGTGTGCGACAAGTTTGAGTGCACCGAGGAGGAGGTGCTGGCCTGCATCTACAGCCGCAACCACCAGGACCCGCTGGCCGTGGCCTACCACCTCATCATCGACAACCGCCGCATCATGAACGAGGCCAAGGACTTCTACCTGGCCTCCAGCCCGCCCGACTCCTTCCTGGACGACCAGCACCTCGCCTCGTCCGGCGCCTCGGTGGCGCCCGCGGTCAAGCCGCACCCAGAGCGCGTGCCCTTCCTGGTGGCGGAGACGCGGCCGCGCCACACCCTGGACGAGTTGAACCCGCAAAAGTCCAAGCACCAGGGCGTGCGGCGGGCCAAGTGGCACCTGGGCATCCGCAGCCAGAGCAGACCCAACGACATCATGACGGAAGTGTGCCGCGCCATGAAGCAGCTGGACTACGAGTGGAAGGTGAAGTGGATGTTTGCACCTTTTGCGGTCATTTGGCCGATGCTCATTGAACTTGCAACCTCGCGCTGAACAAAGCAAATGCCGCGATGTTGTAACATTTCCAATGTACGCCTCCTATTTTTAGTGGGTGGGTGGGGGGGGGGCTATGAGCGTCTTGGCTGTTCATGTAGTCAGGCCAGAGGATTGGTTTGGCTCCATCTTGTGGCATCTGCTATTTTGAAGTTGCCGTCTTGTGACCTGTGCCCGCAAGGTCCCTTGAGAAATGCTGATGCTGACAGGAATTGTCCCCCCCCCTCCATGCTTCCAGGTAGTGAATCCCTATTATTTACGCGTGAAGCGGAAAAACCCGGTGACTGGCATGCAGACCAAGATGAGCCTTCAACTTTACCAGGTGGACAGCCGAACCTACCTCCTCGACTTCCGAAGTATAGACGGTACGTCCAAAGCTCAACCGCCCGTGCACGCACCAAACGGAATGCAGTGATTTGCTGCCTTTGGCTACTTGAATCCCTTCGGTCGAGTTATTGGGACACGCAAACCAAACCAAACCAAACCTTTTGCCCGATGTGTTGTTTTGTAGACGATAGCTCGGAAAACAAATCTGGCACAGCGACCCCTCTCCGTTCTGGATCGGTCGGCAACTACCGCACCACCATCAAGAGCGAGGCAGACGCCGCCGACTCGGCTGCCCCGCAGCTCAAGACGGCCGCCGAGGGCTCGCTGGCGTCGTCGCTCGCCTCATCCATCGACTCGACGGTAGGCGCCGACGCGCCATCGGCGCCTCGCCCCGGCAGCCATACCATCGAGTTTTTTGAGATGTGCGCTAACCTCATCAAACTGCTCGCACGATAGCTCGGCACACGCGCACCCCCACGCGTGCGTGCGTGCACGCTTCGATCGCTATAGCCTTGTTTGCTCTCCGAGTATGTTTTTAGCAATAAGCGGGCAATCCGTCGGCGGTTCGGCCCGGGATGGCCGGTGACGCCGGGATGAGCCGAGAGAGGGGGAAGAGCATATTTTGGATCGGTATGTCAACACCTTGTGAAGTGATTACACTGAATTCGCTGTCCTGCCGAGGTCAGCCAGCTTCCGGTGCAAACAAAACAAAAAAATCGACTTTTTCTTTTGTTTGTTTTTTTTTTCTGTGCGAGAGAAGGAAGAAGCAGCACTTTTGCACACCTTTCTTTTCATTCCTGTTGTTCTCGTTTGGGGGGTTGGTTCCGTTTTCCTCAACTCGTCAGGAAGTGCAGTGGACCCCAACCCTCCTTCTCAGTGTCACCATTTTTTCTTCCAAGTCCGTCTTTGTTCCAACAGTGTCACCTCGCCCCATCTTTGCAACAAGTAGCCGAGCATCCAAATTCACAACGGGTGTTTGATCCGGTTAAATTTCAAAGATGCGCATTTCTTTGTCCTTCTGTATTTCCTCCAGTCGCTCTTTAATCTGCGTTGTGTAAATCCATCCCGAGTGAAAATAACTTTGGTTCTCCAGATGGATTGCTGTCTTTGTTTTTTGTTTCCCCCTCATGTACTTTTTGTAATCCGCATCACTTGTCAATCAGAATCCAGCGTTGTTTCACAATGTATTCAATTCCTGTCAACTCATGCTAACAACACGGGGACCGGGGGGGGGTATTCATTGACGTCTCCTTTGCCAAGAAATCGGGTTTCTTCTTGATGATCAATAAAAAACATTTAAAAAGAGACAATCTTTAAATCGGCCTCACCCCCTCAGTTTGGAAATGCTGGAACTACTGAGCGCTGTTTGACAGTCCAAAATTCTGACGGCGCCACCCACCCGCCTCACCCCCCAATTGTCAACCATTAAAATGGCATTTGTTGTTGTTTGCTTGTTTTATTGTTGTGTAAATCATTTGAAATTGTGTCGGTCATGATGAAGCGTTGCCTTTCTGTCTGTGCAGTTTGTTCAAAATGCCACAAGCAAGCATTTCTCACCCCCATGTATGTACTTATTCTCAAATGACAATTACTATTTCGAGACCCGACGATCTTATGAATGTGTCTCCCGTTATGGAAATCTTGATAGTATCTACTGTCGGGTTGCCTTAGTTGGCAGGGAACCTACAGCAACTTAATATGGACCCAAAACATTGAACATATGTAAATCCTTCTGATTGACAAGAATCATATTTTGGTGGTATTTTTTTCAGAGGGCTGAAAATCGGACAAAGGGTTCCCCGCTGCTGCCTTACAATCATAATCAGTACTGTTGTTTCGAATGATTGGCTCAATTTAATTGCCAGGGTGAAGTCCCACATTAGGAAAAAAATAAAGATCAAACATGTTTTGTTTTTTTTTGTTGGGGGAAAAAATTGACACACTTGAAATAATTGTTGCCAAACTACTGCTGATCCTTGACGGCTGTTGGAGATTTTTTGTTTCGTTGTTTTGACACAATCCTTTGTTTTGATGAAGCAGTATCAGTGGTTGCTGATTTTGACAGCTTTTGAAAAAATGTTTGAAAAGATGTTGATTGTTACACTTCATTCCGACTGAACACCTTAACATTTTTGTTGAAATAAGAGTTTATGGAATATGGTAAGAACCAGGGAGTTTGGGGAACATTTTGACTTAATATTTTTTGGCGCGTGTATGTGTGCGCGTGTAGAAAGACGAATGGGGGGGGGTATGTGACTGGGTGAAATTTGAACTGCTTTATGTCAAGGGACCCTACTTTCCAAGAGTGATCTATGTGTGTGTACATATGAATGGATAGTGTCGGAATCGTTTGTATACACAACTGCCTAAATAAAATGCTAAATTGCACACAAACCTTAAAAAAAGGCTTGTCTGTTTATTTAGTTTCAGTCGTTTATTTAAGAGCAACTGTGGCGGCGGGGTGTATATTTCAACGTATTGAATTTCGTTAAAGTGATACAATTAGAAAAACACGCATACTTTGATTCACTATTTATAAAATGCACAACAGACGGTGTCAACATTTGAGAGGGAGAAAAAAAAAACACCGGATCAATCAGGCTTGTGTGAACGGAGCCAGATTTTGTTGTTGATTATTGTTACGCCTGATAATACAAAAACGTGTGAGTTAATGTCTGGGTGAGGTAAAATGCTAGCATTAAAACCGCAGTGGTTTGTTTCCCCCCTCCGTGAGCCGTCACCTTACCGTGGTGGAGGGGTTTGTGCGTCCCAATGATCCTAGGAGCTAAGTTGCCTGGGGCTTTATGCCCCTGGCAGGGTCACCCATGGCAAACAGGTCTTAGGTGAGGGACCAGACAAAGCACGGCTCAAAAACCCTTATGATGGACAAAATAAATGGAACCCAGTTTCCCTTGCCCGGACGTGGGTCACCGGGCCTCCTCTGAGCCAGGCCTGGGGTGGGGCTCGCTAAGGCGCCTGGTGGCCGGGCCTGCACCCATGGGGCCCGGCCGGCTCAGCCCGAAGAGGCAACGTGGGTCCCCCTTCTCATGGGCTCACCACCCATGGGAGGGGCCAAAGGGGTCGGGTGCGATGTGAGCTGGGCGGCAGCCAAAGGCGGGGACCCTGGCGGTCCGATCCTCGGCTGCAGAAGCTAGCTCTGGGGACATGGAATGTCACCTCTCTTACAGGGAAGGAGCCCGAGCTGGTGTGTGAGGTTGAAAAGTTTCGACTGGATATAGTCGGACTTACCTCCACACACAGCCTGGGTTCTGGTACCAGCTCTCTCGAGAGGGGTTGGACTCTATTCCACTCTGGAGTTGCCCACGGTGAGAGGCGCAGAGCAGGTGTGGGCATACTCATTGCCCCCGGCTCAGTGCCTGTACATTGGGGTTCACACCGTAGACGAGAGGGTAGCCTCCCTCCGCCTTCGGGTGGGGGGACGGGTCCTGACTGTTGTTTGTGCATACGCACCCAACAGCAGTTCAGCATACCCACCCTTTTGGAGTCCTTGGAGGGTGTGCTAGAGAGTACTCCTGCTGGGGACTCCCTCGCTCTGCTGGGGACTTCAATGCTCATGTGGGCAACGACAGTGAGACCTGGAGGGCGTGATTGGGAGGAACGGCCCCCGATCAGAACTCGAGTGGTGTTTTGTTATTGGACTTCTGTGCTCGCCACGGATTGTCCATAACGAACACCTTGTTCAAGCATAAGGGTGTCCATATGTGCACTTGGCACCAGGACACCCTAGGCCGCAGTTCGATGATTGACTTTGTGGTTGTATCATCGGATTTGCGGCCGCATGTTTTGGACACTCGGGTGAAGAGAGGGGCGGAGCTGTCAACTGATCACCACCTGGTGGTGAGTGGGCTACGATGGTGGGGAAGATGCCGGTCCGTCCTGGCAGACCCAAACGTATTGTGAGGGTTTGTTGGGAGCGTCTGGCGGAATCCCCTGTCAGAAGGAGTTTCAACTCCCACCTCCGACAGAGCTTTTCCCATGTTCCGGGGGAGGCGGGGGACATTGAGTCCGAATGGACCACGTTCCGTGCCTCTATTGTTGAGGCGGCCAATCTGAGTTGTGGCCGTAAGGTAGTTGGTGCCTGTCGTGGCGGCAATCCCGCACTCGCTGGTGGACACCAGCAGTAAGGGATGCCGTCAAGCTGAAGAAGGAGTCCTATCGGGCCTTTATGGCCTGTGGGACCCCAGAGGCAGCTGACGGGTATCGACTGGCCAAGCGGAATGCGGCCGGTGGTCGCCGAGGCAAAACTCGGACATGGGAGGAGTTCGTGAGGCCATGGAAGCCGACTTCCGGACGGCCAGCGGAAATTCTGGTCCACCATCCGACGCCTCAGGAGGGGAAACAGTGCACCACTAACACTGTGTACAGTGGGGATGGGGCGCTGTTGACCTCGACTCGGGACGTTGTGAGCCGGTGGGCGGAGTACTTCAAGACCTCCTCAACTCCACCAGCACGCCTTCCTTGGAGGAAGCAGAGTCTGGGGACTCTGAGGTAGGCTCTCCTATCTCTGTGGTCGAAGTCACCGATGTGGTTAAAAGCTCCTCGGTGGCAAGGCCCCAGGGTGGATGAGATCCGCCCGGAGTTCCTCAAGGCTCTGGATGTTGTGGGGCTGTCCTGGTTGACACGCCTCTGCAACATCGCGTGGTCAGCGGGGAGAGTGCCTCTGGATTGGCAGACCGGGTGGTGGTCCCTCTTTTTAAAAGGGGGACCGGAGGGTGTGTTCCAACTACAGAGGGATCACACTCCTCAGCCTCCTGGTAAGGTCTATTCAGGGGTGCTCGAGAGGAGGGTCCGTCAGGAAGTCGAGCCTCGGATTGAGGAGGAGCAGTGTGGTTTCGTCCCGGCCGTGGAACAGTGGACCAGCTCTACACCCTTAGCAGGGTCCTCGAGGGTATGTGGGAATTCGCCCAACCAGTCTACATGTGTTTTGTGGATTTGGAGAAGGCGTTTGACCGTGTCCCTCGGGAGTTCTGTGGGGTGCTTGTGGGTATGGGGTACCGAACCCTTGTTACGGGCCGCTCGGGTCGCTATACCACCGATGTCAGAGTTTGGTTCGCATTGCCGGCAGTAAGTCGGAATCGTTTCCAGTGAGGGTTGGACTACGCCAAGGCTGCCCTTTGTCGCCGATTCTGTTCATAACTTTTATGGACAGAATTTCTAGGCGCAGCCGAAGCGTTGAGGGGTCCGTTTTGGTGGCCTCAGTATTGCTTCTCTGCTTTTTGCAGATGATGTGGTACTGCTGGCTCCTTCAAGCGGGTCTCTCCAGCTCTCACTGGAGCGTTCGCAGCCGAGTGTGAAGCGGTTGGGATGAGGATCAGCACCTCCAAATCTGAAACCATGGTCCTCAGTCGGAAAAGGGTGGAGTGCCCTCTCCGGGTCGGGAGGAGATCTTGCCCCAAGTGGAGGAGTTTAAGTATCTTGGGGTCTTGTTCACGAGTGAGGGCAGAAGGGAGCAAGAGATCGACAGGCGGATCGGTGCAGCGTCAGCTGTGATGCGGACGTTGTATCGGTCTGTCGTGGTAAAGAAGGAGCTGAGCCAAAGGGCGAAGCTCTCAATTTACCGGTCGATCTACGCCCCAACCCTCATCTATGGTCACGAGCTATGGGTCGTGGACCGAAAGAACGAGATCCCGGATACAAGCGGCGAAATGAGTTTTCTCCGCAGGGTGTCCGGCTATCCCTTAGAGATAAGGTGAGAAGCTCGGTCATCCGGGAGGGACTCAAAGTAGAGCCGCTTCTCCTCCACATCGAGAGGAGCCAGATGAGGTGGCTGGGGCATCTGATTCGGATGCCCCCTGAGCGCCTCCCTAGTGAGGTGTTCGGGCATGTCCCACCGGAAGAGACCCGGGACGACCCAGGACACGCTGGAAAGACTATGTCACGCAGCTGGCCTGGGAACGCCTCGATCCCCGGGAGAGCTGGAAGAAGTAGCTGGGGAGAGGAAGTCTGGGCTTCCCTGCTTAAGCTGCTGCCCCCGCGACCCGGCCCCGGATAAGCGGTAGAAGATGGATGGATGGATGGATGGTTTGTTTCCCAAACCTGCCTTTTTACGTTGTTTCATTTATGATTGGCACCCACCACTCTAATGAATGCTAGCCTCGACATCGGTACGAACTGAACTTTATAAAGGGACAACCTCCAAAGTTAATGTCATTCCGCCATTCACAAACACATACTAATGGAAATGTATCTGGGAAACACAGTGGCATCAAAAACAACGAAAGGTGTATACTGTATTACATAGATTTTTTTGGTATTCAAAACATACTAGTTGCACTGAAGATTAATCTCTTTCCAAGAGCATCTCTGAGGGCGCAACATAATACAGTCGTATGCAAACACGTGACACGCCTTGAGCTGCGTATTTTTAATTTACTGTATAATATCACGCATCGTCTATTTAATTGTGATTTCACAACAATGGTTTCACTTTCTGTTAGTTTTAATAGTTTAGCATCGTGCCTGTTTTTTGTGTGAGTATTTTTTTTAATTGACAAAATATATGCAATACAACATCACGCAATCCACTTAACGTATTTCCCATAAATAAGAGTATAACTAAAATAAATCTCTTTAAATAATTATAATTATTAAATTAATGGTAAAGAAAATAAATAAAAACCCATCTTTCAAACAGTGACACCCTTGGGTTACTCGATCAACATTTCCGAATGTATAACAATTATTGATCTAAATGTTTTATTAGGTCAATCGACCGCAAACAAAAATAATTTAAATAACGGGGGTCAATTCAAAAATGTAAATATAGGGATGTGGGATTTTCCGAGCAAAACGTTTGAATTAACAATAGTACAGCATTTTTTTTTCATCAATTCGATTTAGCATCTGAAACCTTCACTTTTTAATGTCGACCTCGTGACGTCACGTCCACCGTTTCCGCATTTGCGAGCGTTCATCTCTTCTCCAAAGAGTCTCGAGGACAGGGTCAACATGAGAACGTGACTGCCAGCTTTTTTGTTACCTTTTCAGTTCACGAATAATCGACTCTTTTTTTTTTAACATAAAAACTTACATTTGAACGAGCGTCGCGTTCGTGGAGGCGGTACAGTCATGTCGGACCAAGACAGTAACCCGTTCACGGAGTCGGAGCTCAGCAATCCGTTTGAGGTAAGGCTGTCTGGCGAGCTCCGTAGCTTAGCCACGTCCTCGCATCGCTACAATATTTACATTTGGAAACGCGTAGCCGGTTTTTTGGTCTAACGAAAATGAAAAATGCATTTCCGTGTACGCCCCCTGTTCAATGACCACATAACGGGGTTTTTTTTTTTGGGTGTGTGTGAATGAATGACAGGAGCTGATGGAGGAGGACCTTTCTCATGTACAAAAACGAACCAAATCGATTGAACCCTGAAAACATTGCCTAATTCTGCTTGCTTGACCGCCCGATGAATTTAAATGCATTTTCTGGCACAATTTGGAGTTTACTTGAGTCTCTTGCAGCCATCAACATGAGTGTTGCAGATTGAAAAGAAACCTACAACCGGTTGCGATTTCAACCATCTGCCTTCCACCGAACCTTGATGGAATATCAGGCCGACCACGCATCTGAACTATACAGAACTGGAGAAGTGCTAACACATTACAATTACCCCCTCCCGCGTCCCCCGACACACACACAGAAAATAGAATCGACTAAAATCGATGAATCGAAAAGGCCTTAAAAAACGAGTTGAGAGTAAATAACAGCGATTGGACAACAGCCGCACGTCAAATTGGTATTTTTTCGCAAATCATGAATTGTTCAGAACCCTGCGGGGCCAACATGTTTCTGGGGCCCGAGGGCCCGCGGAAGGGAGGAAGCATATGTTCCGTTGACAGGCCCCACCGCCCTCCCACCCGCAGGCTACACGACAGGCTACACACTCGGCCCACTTTCTCTGCCAATCGGGACAATCTTTCTCGAGTATGACTTCAGTCTGACTTTCTAGAAAAAAAAGGTTTGTACGGCTCTGGTATTTTGGTGGGAAAAAAAGTAGTACATTCAAAAAATCGTGATAGACTGCGTTTTCTACCCATTTGGGGTCGCAGGTGACCTGGAGCCTGGTAGAAGTGTTAAGCGGGCGTCCATCCACCAGATCATCTTTTACAAAAACGCATGTCTTGCAATTGGAGAAACGGGGGCGTGGGGTCCCCAACAACCTCCATGTGAATTATTTAGGATGGCGGTCAGCTGACAAGCTGGAGCCCGTGTGCGCGTGCGTTTAACAGTGGACGATTTGGGGGCTCTGGTCAGGAAGACGGCGACGTCCGCCTCACTCGGAATCGGAGGAGTGTGCGAGGCTGATGCCAAGCGAGCGGGTGGGCAGGACGTTGGTGTTTGCGCTAAGTTTACGGATGGCAACCAAGGTACTTGGGGGCAGCTTTTGTCACCGGCACTACTCAAAGCCTTCTTTTTTTTGCCCCCCGCCCCGTCCCAAACTGCAAGTACTGTTATTGATTTCATGCCATGTGTTTCAGGACCCTACGGTGACACTAGCAAGACAGACGGCGGCGGCGGCGGCAGTGGGATTAGAAGAGTACAATCCCTTCACTGACTCCAAACAAGTGAGCCTTTCACTATCTGAGGGACTCTGAATCGAGCTGATCGGTTGTGGTCAAAGCAATCGACGAAAACCAACCGAAGAAGCTAACGTTAGCTTAGCCTGGCGTTGATTCTTTCAGTGCCACTTTGACTGCAGTGCGGCGAGCGACGTTTTATCGCTTTGTCTCGTTCCTCGCTGAATTGCCAATTTTGATGTCGTCGTTTTCAACAGAATTTTTGTTGAAGGTGTACGGCGCAGGGCCACATTTCGACTCGGGTTCACTCGTTGTACAGTAAGAACTCTGAAAACTTGAAAGCGGTGTCTCAGTGGTAGATTGGATGAAAGGGCTCACCCTCGTTTTCACCATGACCCTCCCCCCATTCACTCTCAACGCCCGCTTCCCGTCTAGGTGGCCACGGCGAGCAAGCCCCCCTCGGCGGCACCAGCCGTCCCGACCCAGCCCGCCGTCGTGAAGCACGCCGAGGAAGCTCCCGTCTCCTTGCAGCCTCGGGCTCAGGTAGCCTCGTCCCACGGCGGACCGCCGCTTGTTCCATAGAAGCTGGTGAGCTGACGCACGCTGTGTCTGCCACTGCCGCTCAGGAGGCGACTGGGGGCGCCGGTGAGCTGCTAAAGAGGCAGGAAGAGCTGGAAAAGAAGGCGGCCGAGCTGGACCGACGAGAGAGGGAGATGCAGTCGCTCAGCGCTTCTGGAGGTGCGTCACTCTCGTCGCATTGCTACGTTTTCGGGCTGACACTTCAAATGTTTGAGCCATGGAACGCTCCAAAGGCGTAAGACGTTTTTAGCCGAAAAAAACGACCATGTATAGGAAGGCGTTTTTAGCTGAAAAAAACGACCATGTATAGTAGCGTTTTTTACTGAAAAAAACGACCATGTATAGTAAGGCGTTTTTTGCCGAAAAAAACGACCATGTATAGTAAGGCGTTTTTAGCCGAAAAAGACGACCATGTATAGTAGCGTTTTTATCGGAAAAAAAACGACCATGTATAGTAAGGTGTTTTTAGACGAAAAAAACGACCATGTATAGTAAGGCGTTTTTATCCGAAAAAAACGACCATGTATAGTAAGGCGTTTTTAGCTGAGAAAAACGACCATATATGGTTGTTTTTTTCAGCTAAAAACGCCTTACTATACATGGTCGTTTTTTTCGGATAAAAACGCCTTACTATACATGGTCGTCTTTTCAGCTAAAACGCCTTACTTTACATGGTCGTTTTTTTCGGTAAAAAACACCTTACTATACATGGTCGTTTTTTGGGCTAAAAACGGCTTACTATACATGGTCGTTTTTTTCAGATAAAAACGCCTTACTATACATGGTCCAAAAAAACCAACCATGTATAGTGTATATGTAATGGAACCCACACTGCAGGTACCCTGTCAGTGTGTGTACTGCTATCCACCAGTGTTAGACCATTGGAATCGACATTTATGCATTCACTGGACGGGGTTTGAACCCATGCTGCCTGGGCGGAAAGCCGGCGTGTCAGTGACTGTGAGTTGTCCTGCACTATAGGCGCATTTTACATGCATTTTCGAGGGTTTCCAGGAAAAAGTAACTAAGTGTTGTATTTTCACACATAACTGAGCGGGGTTTGAACCAGGGTTGCCTGGACCAAACGCCGGCGTGGATACCTCTACACTACCAGTGACTGTGACTTTTCATGCACTATAGGCGTATTTTACATGCATTTTCGAGGGTTTCCAAGAAAAAGTAACTAAGTGTTGTATTTTCACACATAACTGAGCGGGGTTTGAACCAGGGTTGCCTGGACCAAACGCCGGCGTGGATACCTCTACACTACCAGTGACTGTGACTTTTCATGCACTATAGACGTATTTGACATGCACTTTCGTGGGTTTCCAGGAAAAAATAACTAATTGTTGTATTTTCAAACAAAAGTGAGCAGGGTTTGAACCAGGTTTGCCTGGACCGAATGTCGGCATGTATACCTCTACACTACCAGTGACTGTGGCTTGTCCTGCACTATAGGCGTATTTGACCTGCACTTTCGAGGGTACACAGTCTTGGGCAAAATACGCCTTACTATCCATGGTCGTTTTTTGGGGCAAAAAACGCCTTACTATACATAGTCGTTTTTTCGGCAAAAAACGCCTTACTAACTGGTAGTTTTTTCGGGTCAAAAACGCCTTACTATACATGGTCGTTTTTTTCGGTAAAAAACGTCTTACTATACTTGGTCGTTTTTTGGCGCAAAAAACGCCTTACTATCCATAATCGTTTTTTGGGGCTAAAAGCGCCTTACTATACATGGTTGTTTTTTTCAGCGAAAAACGCCTTACTATACATGGTCGTTTTTTTGGGCTAAAAACGGCTTACTATACATGGGGGGGGTTTTCGGCAAAAAACGCCTTACTATACATGGTCGTTTTTTTGGGTAAAAAACGCCTTACTATACATGGTCGTTTTTTTCGGTAAAAAACGGCTTACTATACATGGTCGTTTTTTTCAGCTAAAAACGCCTTACTATACATGGTCGTTTTTTTCAGCTAAAAACGCCTTACTATACATGGTCGTTTTTTTCAGCTAAAAACGCCTTACTATACATGGTCGTTTTTGGGCTAAAACGCCTTACTATACATGGTCGTTTTTCAGCTAAAACGCCTTACTATACATAGTCGTTTTTGGGCTAAAACGCCTTACTATACATGGTCGTTTTTCATCAAAAACGCCTTACTATACATGGTCGTTTTTAGTCAAAAACGCCTTACTATACATCGTTTTTCATCAAAAACGCCTTACTATACATGGTCGTTTTTCGCAAAATACGCCTTACTATACATGGTCGTTTTTCGCAAAACGCCTTACTATACATCGTTTTTTTCATCAAAAAACGCCTTACTATACATGGTCGTTTTTTCGGCAAAATACGCCTTACTATACATGGTCGTTGTTCCGCCCTCGCCGCGTCCCCGTTGCGGCTAGACCAGACATGGGCAAACTACGGCCCGCGGGCCGGATCCGGCCCGTTGGGCTTTTTAATCCGGCCCGCCGAAGGTTGGTGCACAACACAATAAGGTTCGATATAAATGATTGTATTCATTTCATTTGGACTTGTAATGACAGGCATTTCAACGCCAGATGGCGCAGTTACTTGAAGTTGCAGAGCACAGGGAGGGAGGGGGAGACGATACGGAAGCCAGCAGTAGCGCCAACTCAAGCAACTCCCCCTCGATACGACGGAATAAGTGTGTCCGCGCCGCTATTTTCTATCATTGGATCCGAAACAGCGACATGCAAGTGACTCTTTGTTGCAGTGAGTTGTACTGCAATTGCGAACATTTTCACGTCCTCTCGATCATGGCATCTAAACGAAGAGAAAGAGTAATGGCCACGGTAGAGAAAGTGAAGTGTATCTGATTAAACGAAGCGGGTTACAAAATACGAAACATTCAGGAGATGCTTGGAGTCTGAAAGACTGAAATCTACAAGACTTTGAAAAACGAGGAAGTGATTTGTGCTCAGTCCGATTCTGGCTATTTCCATGCCCAGAGTGAATTGTGTTACGGGGAGTGAACAACCCTCTTTTGGAATGGTTTGCCCCAGCAGCACGGGAAGGGCGTGCGCTTGTTTGTACGGAGCAGTATTGAATACAGCGGCACATAAACAACACTCTGATGTCCGGTGTCTTTCTTATGCACAAACCATACAGAAACAAATTGCTTGCGGCTCGACGGACAGTCGAGTAAATAAACGTTTCCTTGAATGGTTTGACTGCTATCGTGCTAAAAACTTTCCGCAAACTGGACCGCTAGAAAGAGAGGAAGCGAGTCCCAGAGCGCTAACTATGAGCATAGAAGACTTCGAAGCGTCCCGTGTCAGCTTTAAAAGTTCGATACGTGACATCAGCTGAGCAACGCTGTCATGTGTGGTGATTGAGGGGAGGTCAAGTCAGAGACAATGAGTGAGTCGAAAGAAAAGCAACCAGGTCTCTTACACGTCTCATTTTGGAGCAAATAGTCCTAACTTTGTTATATTTTGTCATATACCTGTACTGCTTGCTGCAGTTTTTGGCCAACATATTGTTGCACTTTGTTGCTTGTGTTGTCACACATGTATGTTGCTCACATACTTGAACCTTCATACAGGACATATACCATAGTTGTTTCACCGTTCACATTAAAAAAAGTATGGTAATACTTTTATGCTTTTGTTCTGTTGATGTTTGGTATGGGCTGTCAACATATAATTTTTTTTATATGTACCGTATCTTGTCCTGACACGGCCCACCTGTCAAATTTAGAAAACAATGTGGCCCCCGAGCCAAAAAGTTTGCCCAACCCTGCCATAGACGTTTTTTCAGGTCAAAAACGCCTTACTATACATGGTCGTTTTTTTCGTCCAAAAACGCCTTACTATACATGGTCGTTTTTTTTCGCTAAAAAACGTCTTACTATACATGGTCGTTTTTTGGGGCAAAAAACGCCTTATTATACATGGTCGTTTTTTTCATTAAAAAACGCCTTACTATACATGGTCGTTTTTTGGGCTAAAAACGCCTTACTATACATGGTCGTTTTTTGGGGCAAAAAACGCCTTACAATCCATGGTCGTTTTTTGGGGCAAAAAACGCCTTACTATACATAGTCGTTTTTTTGGGTTAAAAGCTCCTTACTATACATGGTCGTTTTTTTCATTAAAAACGCCTTACTATACATGGTCGTTTTTTGGGCTAAAAACGCCTTACTATACATGGTCGTTTTTTTCAGCTAAAAACGCCTTACTATACATAGTCGTTTTTTTCGGTAAAAAAACGCCTTACTATACATGGTCGTTTTTTGGGGCAAAAAACGCCTTACTATCCATGGTCGTTTTTTGGGGCAAAAAACGCCTTACTATACATAGTCGTTTTTTTGGGCTAAAAGCGCCTTACTATACATGGTCGTTTTTTTCATCAAAAAACGCCTTACTATACATGGTCGTTTTTTGGGGCAAAAAACGCCTTACAATCCATGGTCGTTTTTTTGGGCAAAAAACGCCTTACTATACATAGTCATTTTTTTGGGTTAAAAGCTCCTTACTATACATGGTCGTTTTTTTCATTAAAAAACGCCTTACTATACATGGTCGTTTTTTGGGCTAAAAACGCCTTACTATACATGGTCGTTTTTTTCAGCTAAACACGCCTTACTATACATAATCGTTTTTTTCAGTAAAAAAACGCCTTACTATACATGGTCGTTTTTTGGGGCAAAAAACGCCTTACTATCCATGGTCGTTTTTTGGGGCAAAAAACGCCTTACTATACATAGTCGTTTTTTTGGGCTAAAAGCGCCTTACTATACATGGTCGTTTTTTTCATCAAAAAACGCCTTACTATACATGGTCGTTTTTTGGGCTAAAAACGCCTTACTATACATGGTCGTTTTTTTCATCAAAAAACGCCTTACTATACATAGTCGTTTTTTTCGGTAAAAAACGCCTTATAACTGGTAGTTTTTTCGGGTCAAAAACGCCTTACTATACATGGTTGTTTTTTTCGTCCAAAAACACCTTACTATACATGGTCGTTTTTTCGTAAAAGCGCCTTACTATACATGGTCGTTTTTTTGGGCAAAAAACGTCTTACTATACATGGTCGTTTTTTGGGGCAAAAAACGCCTTACTATCCATGGTTGTTTTTTGGGGCAAAAAACGCCTTACTATACATGGTCGTTTTTTTCATCAAAAAACGCCTTACTATACATGGTCGTTTTTTGGGCTAAAAACGCCTTACTATACATGGTCGTTTTTTTCAGCTAAAAACGCCTTACTATACATAGTCGTTTTTTTCGGTAAAAAACGCCTTACTATACATGGTCGTTTTTTGGGGCAAAAAACGCCTTACTATCCATGGTCGTTTTTTTCCAAATACGCCTTACTATACATGGTCGGTTTTTTTCGGCAAAAAACGCCTTACTATACATGGTCGTTTTTTTGGGGGCTAACTGGTAGTTTTTTCGGGTCAAAAACGCCTTACTATACATGGTCGTTTTTTTCGGCAAAAAACACCTTACTATCCATGGTCGTTTTTTGGGGCAAAAAACGCCTTACTATACATAGTCGTTTTTTTCGGCAAAAAACGCCTTACTAACTGGTAGTTTTTTCGGGTCAAAAACGCCTTACTATACATGGTCGTTTTTTTCGTCCAAAAACACCTTACTATACATGGTCGTTTTTTTCTGTAAAAAACGTCTTACTATACATGGTCGTTTTTTTGGGTTAAAAGCTCCTTACTATACATGGTCGTTTTTTTCGGTAAAAAACGTCTTACTGTACATGGTCTTTTTTTAAGGGCACAAAACGCCTTACTATCCATGGTCTTTTTTTGGGGCTAAAAGCGCCTTACTATACATGGTCGTTTTTTTCATCAAAAAACGCCTTACTATATATACATGGTCGTTTTTTGGGCTAAAAACGCCTTACTATACATGGTCGTTTTTTTCGTCCAAAAACGCCTTACTATACATAGTCGTTTTTTTCGGTAAAAAACGCCTTACTATGCATAAAGTCGTTTTTTCCGCAAAAACGCCTTACTAACTGGTAGTTTTTTCGGGTCAAAAACGCCTTACTATACATGGTCGTTTTTTTCGTCCAAAAACGCCTTACTATACATAGTCGTTTTTTTCGGCAAAAAACGCCTTACTATACATAGTCGTTTTTTTCGGCAAAAAACGCCTTACTAACTGGTAGTTTTTTCGGGTCAAAAACGCCTTACTATACATGGTCGTTTTTTTCGTCCAAAAACGCCTTACTATACATGGTCGTTTTTTTGGGTTAAAAGCTCCTTACTATACATGGTCGTTTTTTTCATTAAAAAACGCCTTACTATACATGGTCGTTTTTTGGGCTAAAAACGCCTTACTATACATGGTCGTTTTTTTCAGCTAAAAACGCCTTACTATACATAGTCGTTTTTTTCGGTAAAAAAACGCCTTACTATACATGGTCGTTTTTTGGGGCAAAAAACGCCTTACTATCCATGGTCGTTTTTTGGGGCAAAAAACGCCTTACTATACATAGTCGTTTTTTTGGGCTAAAAGCGCCTTACTATACACGGTCGTTTTTTTCATCAAAAAACGCCTTACTATACATGGTCGTTTTTTGGGCTAAAAACGCCTTACTATACATGGTTGTTTTTTTCAGCTAAAAACGCCTTACTATACATAGTCGTTTTTTTCGGTAAAAAACGCCTTACTATACATAGTCGTTTTTTCCGGCAAAAAACGCCTTACTATACATAGTCGTTTTTTTCGGTAAAAAACGCCTTACTATACATGGTCGTTTTTTTCGGCAAAAAACACCTTACTATCCATGGTCGTTTTTGGGGCAAAAAACGCCTTACTATACATAGTCGTTTTTTTCTGCAAAAAATGCCTTACTAACTGGTAGTTTTTTCGGGTCAAAAACGCCTTACTATACATGGTCGTTTTTTTCGTCCAAAAACACCTTACTATACATGGTCGTTTTTTTCGGTAAAAAACGTCTTACTATACATTGTCGTTTTTTAAGGGCAAAAAACGCCTTACTATCCATGGTCGTTTTTTGGGGCAAAAAACGCCTTACTATACATAGTCGTTTTTTTGGGCTGAAAGCGCCTTACTATACATGGTCGTTTTTTTCATCAAAAAACGCCTTACTATACATGGTCGTTTTTTGGGCTAAAAACGCCTTACTATACATGGTCGTTTTTTCATCAAAAAACGCCTTACTATACATGGTCGTTTTTTCATCAAAAACGCCTTACTATACATGGTCGTTTTTTGGGCTAAAAACGCCTTACTATACATGGTCGTTTTTTTCAGCTAAAAACGCCTTACTATACATGGTCGTTTTTTTCGGCAAAAAACACCTTACTATCCATTGTCGTTTTTTGGGGCAAAAAACGCCTTACTATACATAGTCGTTTTTTTCGGCAAAAAACGCCTTACTAACTGGTAGTTTTTTCGGGTCAAAAACGCCTTACTATACATGGTCGTTTTTTTCGTCCAAAAACACCTTACTATACATGGTCGTTTTTTTCTGTAAAAAACGTCTTACTATACATGGTTGTTTTTTTGGGTTAAAAGCTCCTTACTATACATGGTCGTTTTTTTCGGTAAAAAACGTCTTACTGTACATGGTCTTTTTTTAAGGGCACAAAACGCCTTACTATCCATGGTCTTTTTTTTGGGCTAAAAGCGCCTTACTATACATGGTCGTTTTTTTCATCAAAAAACGCCTTACTATATATACATGGTCGTTTTTTGGGCTAAAAACGCCTTACTATACATGGTCGTTTTTTTCATCAAAAAACGCCTTACTATACATGGTCGTTTTTTTCGTCCAAAAATGCCTTACTATACATAGTCGTTTTTTTCGGTAAAAAACGCCTTACGATACATAGTCTTTTTTTCCGGCAAAAAATGCCTTACTAACTGGTAGTTTTTTCGGGTCAAAAACGCCTTACTATACATGGTCGTTTTTTTCGGCAAAAAACACCTTACTATCCATGGTCATTTTTGGGGCAAAAAACGCCTTACTATACATGGTCGGTTTTTTTCGGCAAAAAACGCCTTACTATACATGGTCGTTTTTTTGGGGGCTAACTGGTAGTTTTTTCGGGTCAAAAACGCCTTACTATACATGGTCGTTTTTTTCGGCAAAAAACACCTTACTATCCATGGTCGTTTTTTGGGGCAAAAAACGCCTTACTATACATAGTCGTTTTTTTCGGCAAAAAACGCCTTACTAACTGGTAGTTTTTTCGGGTCAAAAACGCCTTACTATACATGGTCGTTTTTTTCGTCCAAAAACACCTTACTATACATGGTCGTTTTCTGTAAAAACGCCTTACTATACATGGTCGTTTTTTTGGGTTAAAAGCTCCTTACTATACATGGTCGTTTTTTTCGGTAAAAAACGTCTTACTGTACATGGTCTTTTTTTAAGGGCACAAAACGCCTTACTATCCATGGTCTTTTTTTTGGGCTAAAAGCGCCTTACTATACATGGTCGTTTTTTTCATCAAAAAACGCCTTACTATATATACATGGTCGTTTTTTGGGCTAAAAACGCCTTACTATACATGGTCGTTTTTTGGGCTAAAAACGCCTTACTATACATGGTCGTTTTTTTCGTCCAAAAACGCCTTACTATGCATAAAGTCGTTTTTTCCGGCAAAAAACGCCTTACTAACTGGTAGTTTTTGGGTCAAAAACGCCTTACTATACATGGTCGTTTTTAGTCAAAACGCTTACTATACATAGTCGTTTTTCGCAAAAACGCCTTACTATACATAGTCGTTTTTGCAAAACGCCTTACTAACATGGTAGTTTTTTCGGTCAAAAACGCCTTACTATACATGGTCGTTTTTAGGTCAAAACGCCTTACTATACATGGTCGTTTTTGGGTTAAAAGCTCCTTACTATACATGGTCGTTTTTCATTAAAACGCCTTACTATACATGGTCGTTTTTGGGCTAAAACGCCTTACTATACATGGTCGTTTTTCAGCTAAAACGCCTTACTATACATAGTCGTTTTTCGGTAAAAACGCCTTACTATACATGGTCGTTTTTTGGGGCAAAAAACGCCTTACTATCCATGGTCGTTTTTTGGGGCAAAAAACGCCTTAGTATACATAGTCGTTTTTTTGGGCTAAAAGCGCCTTACTATACATGGTCGTTTTTTTCATCAAAAAACGCCTTACTATACATGGTCGTTTTTGGGCTAAAAGCGCCTTACTATACATAGTCGTTTTTTTGGGCTAAAAGCGCCTTACTATACATGGTCGTTTTTTTCATCAAAAAACGCCTTACTATACATGGTTGTTTTTTTCAGCTAAAAACGCCTTACTATACATAGTCGTTTTTTTCGGTAAAAAACGCCTTACTATACATAGTCGTTTTTTCCGGCAAAAAATGCCTTACTATACATAGTCGTTTTTTTCGGTAAAAAACGCCTTACTATACATGGTCGTTTTTTTCGGCAAAAAACACCTTACTATCCATGGTCGTTTTTTGGGGCAAAAAACGCCTTACTATACATAGTCGTTTTTTTCTGCAAAAAATGCCTTACTAACTGGTAGTTTTTTCGGGTCAAAAACGCCTTACTATACATGGTCGTTTTTTTGGGTTAAAAGCTCCTTACTATACATGGTCGTTTTTTTCGGTAAAAAACGTCTTACTGTACATGGTCTTTTTTTAAGGGCAAAAAACGCCTTACTATCCATGGTCGTTTTTTGGGGCAAAAAACGCCTTACTATACATAGTAGTTTTTTTGGGCTGAAAGCGCCTTACTATACATGGTCGTTTTTTTCATCAAAAAACGCCTTACTATACATGGTCGTTTTTTGGGCTAAAAACGCCTTACTATACATGGTCGTTTTTTTCATCAAAAAACGCCTTACTATACATGGTCGTTTTTTTCATCCAAAAATGCCTTACTATACATAGTCGTTTTTTTCGGTAAAAAACGCCTTACTATACATAGTCGTTTTTTCCGGCAAAAAACGCCTTATAACTGGTAGTTTTTTCGGGTCAAAAACGCCTTACTATACATGGTTGTTTTTTTCGTCCAAAAACACCTTACTATACATGGTCGTTTTTTTCGGTAAAAAACGTCTTACTATACATGGTCGTTTTTTTGGGCAAAAAACGCCTTACTATCCATGGTTGTTTTTTGGGGCAAAAAACGCCTTACTATACATGGTCGTTTTTTTCATCAAAAAACGCCTTACTATACATGGTCGTTTTTTGGGCTAAAAACGCCTTACTATACATGGTCGTTTTTTTCAGCTAAAAACGCCTTACTATACATGGTCGTTTTTTTCGGCAAAAAACACCTTACTATACATTTTCGTTTTTTTCGGCAAAAAACGCCTTACTAACTGGTAGTTTTTTCGGGTCAAAAACGCCTTACTATACATGGTCGTTTTTTTCGTCCAAAAACACCTTACTATACATGGTCGTTTTTTTCGGTAAAAAACGTCTTACTATACATGGTCGTTTTTTTGGGTTAAAAGCTCCTTACTATACATGGTCGTTTTTTTCGGTAAAAAACGTCTTACTGTACATGGTCTTTTTTTAAGGGCACAAAACGCCTTACTATCCATGGTCTTTTTTTTGGGCTAAAAGCGCCTTACTATACATGGTCGTTTTTTTCATCAAAAAACGCCTTACTATATATACATGGTCGTTTTTTGGGCTAAAAACGCCTTACTATACATGGTCGTTTTTTTCGGCAAAAAACGCCTTACTATACATAGTCGTTTTTTCCGGCAAAAAAAGCCTTACTAACTGGTAGTTTTTTCGGGTCAAAAACGCCTTACTATACATGGTCGTTTTTTTCGGCAAAAAACACCTTACTATACATAGTCGTTTTTTTCGGTAAAAAACGCCTTACGATACATAGTCGTTTTTCGGCAAAACGCCTTACTATACATGGTAGTTTTTGGTCAAAACGCCTTAATATACATGGTCGTTTTTGGACTAAAAGCGCCTTACTATACATAGTCGTTTTTCGGCAAAACGCCTTACTATACATGGTCGTTTTTTTCGGTAAAAAACGTCTTACTATACATGGTCGTTTTTTTGGGTTAAAAGCTCCTTACTATACATGGTCGTTTTTGGTAAAAACGCCTTACTATACATGGTCTTTTTAAGGGCAAAACGCCTTACTATCCATGGTCGTTTTTGGGCTAAAACGCCTTACTATACATGGTCGTTTTTTTCGGTAAAAAACGTCTTACTATACATGGTGGTTTTTTGGGGTTAAAAGCTCCTTACTATACATGGTCGTTTTTGGGAAAAAACGTCTTACTGTACATGGTCTTTTTTTAAGGGCAAAAAACGCCTTACTATCCATGGTCGTTTTTTGGGGCAAAAAACGCCTTACTATACATAGTCGTTTTTTTGGGCTAAAAGCGCCTTACTATACATGGTCGTTTTTTGGTAAAAACGCCTTACTATACATGGTCGTTTTTGGGCAAAACGCCTTACTATACATAGTCGTTTTCGGCAAAAACGCCTTACTATACATGGTAGTTTTTTCGGGTCAAAAACGCCTTACTATACATGGTCGTTTTTTGGGCTAAAAACGCCTTACTATACATGGTCGTTTTTTTCGGTAAAAAACGTCTTACTATACATGGTCGTTTTTTGGGTTAAAAGCTCCTTACTATACATGGTCGTTTTTAGGTAAAAACGTCTTACTGTACATGGTCTTTTTTTAAGGGCAAAAAACGCCTTACTATCCATGGTCGTTTTTTTCGTCCAAATACGCCTTACTATACATGGTCGTTTTTTTCTGCTAAAAGCGCCTTACTATACATGGTCGTTTTTTTCTGTAAAAAACGTCTTACTATACATGGTCGTTTTTTTCTGCTAAAAGCGCCTTACTATACATGGTCGTTTTTTTCGGTAAAAAACGTCTTACTATACATGGTCGTTTTTTTGGGTTAAAAGCTTCTTACTATACATGGTCGTTTTTTTCGGTAAAAAACGTCTTACTGTACATGGTCTTTTTTTAAGGGCAAAAAACGCCTTACTATCCATGGTCGTTTTTTGGGCTAAAAACGCCTTACTATACATGGTCGTTTTTTTCGGTAAAAAACGTCTTACTATACATGGTCGTTTTTGGGGTTAAAAGCTCCTTACTATACATGGTCGTTTTTTTCATCAAAAAACGCCTTACTATACATGGTCGTTTTTTTCGTCCAAAAATGCCTTACTATACATAGTCGTTTTTTTCGGTAAAAAACGCCTTACGATACATAGTCGTTTTTTCCGGCAAAAAATGCCTTACTAACTGGTAGTTTTTTCGGGTCAAAAACGCCTTACTATACATGGTCGTTTTTTTCGGCAAAAAACACCTTACTATCCATGGTCGTTTTTTGGGGCAAAAAACGCCTTACTATACATGGTCGTTTTTTTCATCAAAAACCGCCTTACTATACATGGTCGTTTTTTGGGCTAAAAACGCCTTACTATACATGGTCGTTTTTCAGCTAAAAGCGCCTTACTATACATGGTCGTTTTTTCAAAAACGCCTTACTATACATGGTCGTTTTTTGTCCAAAAACGCCTTACTATACATGGTCGTTTTCATTAAAAACGCCTTACTATACATGGTCGTTTTGGGCTAAAACGCCTTACTATACATGGTCGTTTTTTCAGCTAAAAACGCCTTACTATACATAGTCGTTTTTCTTTAAAAACGCCTTACTATACATGGTCGTTTTGGGGCAAAAACGCCTTACTATACATGGTCGTTTTTGGGCAAAAACGCCTTACTATACATAGTCGTTTTTGGGCTAAAGCGCCTTACTATACATGGTCGTTTTTCATCAAAAACGCCTTACTATACATGGTCGTTTTTGGGCAAAAACGCCTTACTATCCATGGTCGTTTTTGGGCAAAACGCCTTACTATACATAGTCGTTTTTTGGGTTAAAAGCGCCTTACTATACATGGTCGTTTTTCATTAAAAACGCCTTACTATACATGGTCGTTTTGGGCTAAAACGCCTTACTATACATGGTCGTTTTTTCAGCTAAAACGCCTTACTATACATGGTCGTTTTTCAGTAAAAACGCCTTACTATACATGGTCGTTTTTGGGGCAAAACGCCTTACTATACATGGTCGTTTTGGGGCAAAAACGCCTTACTATACATAGTCGTTTTTGGGCTAAAGCGCCTTACTATACATGGTCGTTTTTCATCAAAAACGCCTTACTATACATGGTCGTTTTGGGCTAAAAACGCCTTACTATACATGGTCGTTTTTTCATCAAAAACGCCTTACTATACATGGTCGTTTTTGGGTAAAACGCCTTACTATACATGGTCGTTTTTGGTCAAAAACGCCTTACTATACATGGTCGTTTTTTAGGTAAAAAACGCCTTACTATACATGGTCGTTTTTTTAGGGAAAAAACGCCTTACTATACATGGTCGTTTTTGGGCAAAAACGCCTTACTATACATGGTCGTTTTTGGGCAAAAACGCCTTACTATACATGGTCGTTTTTGGGAAAAAACGCCTTACTATACATGGTCGTTTTTTTCATCAAAAAACGCCTTACTATACATGGTCGTTTTTTGGGCTAAAAACGCCTTACTATACATAGTCGTTTTTTTCGGTAAAAAACGCCTTACTATACATGGTCGTTTTTTGGGGCAAAAAACGCCTTACTATCCATGGTCGTTTTTTTCCAAAACGCCTTACTATACATGGTCGGTTTTTAGGCAAAAACGCCTTACTATACATGGTCGTTTTTTGGGGCTAACATGGTAGTTTTTTGGGTCAAAAACGCCTTACTATACATGGTCGGTTTTTGGCAAAAAACGCCTTACTATACATGGTCGTTTTTGGGCAAAAACGCCTTACTATACATGGTCGTTTTTTGGCAAAAACGCCTTACTATACATGGTCGTTTTTGGGTCAAAACGCCTTACTATACATGGTCGTTTTTTGGTCAAAAACGCCTTACTATACATGGTCGTTTTTCTGTAAAAACGCCTTACTATACATGGTCGTTTTTGGGTTAAAAGCGCCTTACTATACATGGTCGTTTTTTCGGTAAAAACGCCTTACTATACATGGTCGTTTTTAAGGGCACAAAACGCCTTACTATACATGGTCTTTTTTGGGGCTAAAAGCGCCTTACTATACATGGTCGTTTTTCATCAAAAACGCCTTACTATATATACATGGTCGTTTTTGGGCTAAAAACGCCTTACTATACATGGTCGTTTTTGGTCAAAAACGCCTTACTATACATAGTCGTTTTTCGGTAAAAACGCCTTACTATACATAAAGTCGTTTTTCGGCAAAAACGCCTTACTATACATGGTCGTTTTTCGGTCAAAACGCCTTACTATACATGGTCGTTTTTCGGCAAAAACGCCTTACTATACATAGTCGGTTTTTTCGCAAAAACGCCTTACTATACATGGTCGTTTTGGGTCAAAACGCCTTACTATACATGGTCGTTTTTGGTCAAAACGCCTTACTATACATGGTCGTTTTTGGGTTAAAAGCGCCTTACTATACATGGTCGTTTTTTCATTAAAAACGCCTTACTATACATGGTCGTTTTTGGGCTAAAAACGCCTTACTATACATGGTCGTTTTTCAGCTAAAACGCCTTACTATACATAGTCGTTTTTTTGGTAAAAACGCCTTACTATACATGGTCGTTTTTGGGGCAAAAACGCCTTACTATCCATGGTCGTTTTTGGGGCAAAAACGCCTTACTATACATAGTCGTTTTTGGGCTAAAGCGCCTTACTATACATGGTCGTTTTTTCATCAAAAACGCCTTACTATACATGGTCGTTTTTGGGCTAAAAGCGCCTTACTATACATGGTCGTTTTTTCAGCTAAAAACGCCTTACTATACATAGTCGTTTTTTGGTAAAAACGCCTTACTATACATGGTCGTTTTCCGCAAAAACGCCTTACTATACATGGTCGTTTTTGGGTAAAACGCCTTACTATACATGGTCGTTTTTTCGCAAAAACGCCTTACTATACATGGTCGTTTTTGGGCAAAAACGCCTTACTATACATAGTCGTTTTTCTGCAAAAACGCCTTACTATACATGGTCGTTTTTTCGGTCAAAACGCCTTACTATACATGGTCGTTTTTAGTCAAAAACGCCTTACTATACATGGTCGTTTTTTCGGTAAAAACGCCTTACTATACATGGTCGTTTTTGGGTTAAAAGCGCCTTACTATACATAGTCGTTTTTCGGTAAAAACGCCTTACTATACATGGTCGTTTTTGGGCAAAAACGCCTTACTATACATGGTCGTTTTGGGGCAAAAACGCCTTACTATACATAGTCGTTTTTGGGCTGAAAACGCCTTACTATACATGGTCGTTTTTTTTCATCAAAAACGCCTTACTATACATGGTCGTTTTTGGGCTAAAACGCCTTACTATACATGGTCGTTTTTCATCAAAAACGCCTTACTATACATGGTCGTTTTTCATCCAAAACGCCTTACTATACATAGTCGTTTTTCGTAAAACGCCTTACTATACATGGTCGTTTTTCCGCAAAAACGCCTTACTATACATGGTCGTTTTTTGGCCAAAACGCCTTACTATACATGGTCGTTTTTTAGGTCAAAAACGCCTTACTATACATGGTCGTTTTTAGGTAAAAACGCCTTACTATACATGGTCGTTTTTGGGCAAAAACGCCTTACTATACATGGTCGTTTTTTGGGGCAAAAAACGCCTTACTATACATGGTCGTTTTTTTCATCAAAAAACGCCTTACTATACATGGTCGTTTTTGGGCTAAAACGCCTTACTATACATGGTCGTTTTTTCAGCTAAAACGCCTTACTATACATGGTCGTTTTTTCGCAAAAACGCCTTACTATACATGGTCGTTTTGGGGCAAAAACGCCTTACTATACATGGTCGTTTTTTCGCAAAAACGCCTTACTATACATGGTCGTTTTTTCGGTCAAAACGCCTTACTATACATGGTCGTTTTTAGGTCAAAACACCTTACTATACATGGTCGTTTTTTCTGTAAAAACGCCTTACTATACATGGTCGTTTTTTGGGTTAAAACGCCTTACTATACATGGTCGTTTTTCGTAAAAACGCCTTACTATACATGGTCTTTTTTAAGGGCAAAAACGCCTTACTATACATGGTCTTTTTTTGGGCTAAAAGCGCCTTACTATACATGGTCGTTTTTTCATCAAAAACGCCTTACTATATATACATGGTCGTTTTGGGCTAAAACGCCTTACTATACATGGTCGTTTTTCATCAAAAACGCCTTACTATACATGGTCGTTTTTGGTCAAAAACGCCTTACTATACATAGTCGTTTTTCGTAAAAACGCCTTACTATACATAGTCTTTTTTCCGCAAAAACGCCTTACTATACATGGTCGTTTTTTCGGTCAAAAACGCCTTACTATACATGGTCGTTTTTTCGCAAAAACGCCTTACTATACATGGTCGTTTTTGGGCAAAACGCCTTACTATACATGGTCGGTTTTTCGCAAAAACGCCTTACTATACATGGTCGTTTTTTGGGGCTAACATGGTCGTTTTTCGGTCAAAACGCCTTACTATACATGGTCGTTTTTTCGCAAAAACGCCTTACTATACATGGTCGTTTTTGGGGCAAAACGCCTTACTATACATGGTCGTTTTTCGCAAAAACGCCTTACTATACATGGTCGTTTTTTCGGTCAAAACGCCTTACTATACATGGTCGTTTTTTCATCAAAAACGCCTTACTATACATGGTCGTTTTTCTGTAAAAACGCCTTACTATACATGGTCGTTTTTGGGTTAAAAGCGCCTTACTATACATGGTCGTTTTTTGGTAAAAACGCCTTACTATACATGGTCGTTTTTGGGCAAAAACGCCTTACTATACATGGTCGTTTTTCATCAAAAACGCCTTACTATATATACATGGTCGTTTTTCGCAAAAACGCCTTACTATACATGGTCGTTTTGGGGCAAAACGCCTTACTATACATGGTCGTTTTTTGGGCAAAACGCCTTACTATACATGGTCGTTTTTGGGCTAAAAACGCCTTACTATACATGGTCGTTTTTCATCAAAAACGCCTTACTATACATGGTCGTTTTTCATCAAAAACGCCTTACTATACATGGTCGTTTTTGGGCTAAAAGCGCCTTACTATACATGGTCGTTTTTGGGCTAAAAGCGCCTTACTATACATGGTCGTTTTTTCATCAAAAACGCCTTACTATACATGGTCGTTTTTTCAGCTAAAACGCCTTACTATACATGGTCGTTTTTTCGCAAAAACGCCTTACTATACATGGTCGTTTTTTCGCAAAAACGCCTTACTATACATAGTCGTTTTTGGTAAAAACGCCTTACTATACATGGTCGTTTTTCGCAAAAACGCCTTACTATACATGGTCGTTTTTGGGGCAAAAACGCCTTACTATACATAGTCGTTTTTTCGCAAAAACGCCTTACTATACATGGTCGTTTTTCGGTCAAAACGCCTTACTATACATGGTCGTTTTTGGGTTAAAACGCCTTACTATACATGGTCGTTTTTCGTAAAAACGCCTTACTATACATGGTCTTTTTTTAAGGGCAAAAACGCCTTACTATACATGGTCGTTTTTTGGGGCAAAAAACGCCTTACTATACATAGTCGTTTTTGGGCTAAAAGCGCCTTACTATACATGGTCGTTTTTTCATCAAAAAACGCCTTACTATACATGGTCGTTTTTTGGGCTAAAAACGCCTTACTATACATGGTCGTTTTTTCATCAAAAACGCCTTACTATACATGGTCGTTTTTGGGCTAAAACGCCTTACTATACATGGTCGTTTTTCAGCTAAAAACGCCTTACTATACATAGTCGTTTTTGGTAAAAACGCCTTACTATACATGGTCGTTTTTCGGCAAAAACGCCTTACTATACATGGTCGTTTTTTCGTAAAAACGCCTTACTATACATGGTCGTTTTTTCGCAAAAACGCCTTACTATACATGGTCGTTTTTGGGCAAAACGCCTTACTATACATAGTCGTTTTTTCTGCAAAAACGCCTTACTATACATGGTCGTTTTTTCGGTCAAAACGCCTTACTATACATGGTCGTTTTTCGTCAAAAACGCCTTACTATACATGGTCGTTTTTTCGTAAAAACGCCTTACTATACATGGTCGTTTTTTGGGTTAAAACGCCTTACTATACATAGTCGTTTTTTCGTAAAAACGCCTTACTATACATGGTCGTTTTAAGGGCAAAAACGCCTTACTATACATGGTCGTTTTTGGGCAAAAACGCCTTACTATACATAGTCGTTTTTGGGGCTAAAAGCGCCTTACTATACATGGTCGTTTTTTCATCAAAAACGCCTTACTATACATGGTCGTTTTTGGGCTAAAACGCCTTACTATACATGGTCGTTTTTTTTCATCAAAAACGCCTTACTATACATGGTCGTTTTTCATCCAAAACGCCTTACTATACATAGTCGTTTTTTCGTAAAAACGCCTTACTATACATGGTCGTTTTTCCGCAAAAACGCCTTACTATACATGGTCGTTTTTTCGCCAAAACGCCTTACTATACATGGTCGTTTTTTCGTCAAAAACGCCTTACTATACATGGTCGTTTTTCGTAAAAACGCCTTACTATACATGGTCGTTTTTTGGGCAAAAACGCCTTACTATACATGGTCGTTTTTGGGGCAAAACGCCTTACTATACATGGTCGTTTTTCATCAAAAACGCCTTACTATACATGGTCGTTTTTGGGCTAAAACGCCTTACTATACATGGTCGTTTTTTCAGCTAAAAACGCCTTACTATACATGGTCGTTTTTTCGCAAAAACACCTTACTATACATGGTCGTTTTTTGGGGCAAAACGCCTTACTATACATAGTCGTTTTTCGCAAAAACGCCTTACTATACATGGTAGTTTTTTCGGGCAAAACGCCTTACTATACATGGTCGTTTTTGGTCAAAAACGCCTTACTATACATGGTCGTTTTTCTGTAAAAACGCCTTACTATACATGGTCGTTTTTGGGTTAAAAGCGCCTTACTATACATGGTCGTTTTTTCGTAAAAACGCCTTACTATACATGGTCTTTTTTTTGGGCAAAAACGCCTTACTATACATGGTCTTTTTTTTGGGCTAAAAGCGCCTTACTATACATGGTCGTTTTTTCATCAAAAAACGCCTTACTATATATACATGGTCGTTTTTTGGGCTAAAAACGCCTTACTATACATGGTCGTTTTTTCATCAAAAACGCCTTACTATACATGGTCGTTTTTTGGTCAAAAACGCCTTACTATACATGGTCGTTTTTTCGTAAAAACGCCTTACTATACATAGTCTTTTTTCCGCAAAAATGCCTTACTATACATAGTCGTTTTTTTCGGTAAAAAACGCCTTACTATACATGGTCGTTTTTTTCGGCAAAAAAAGCCTTACTATACATGGT
The DNA here is from genome assembly GCA_026261675.1 of Hippocampus mohnikei. Classification (NCBI taxonomy): domain Eukaryota; kingdom Metazoa; phylum Chordata; class Actinopteri; order Syngnathiformes; family Syngnathidae; genus Hippocampus; species Hippocampus mohnikei. The sequence goes on from JAKGUB010000807.1 coordinate 906,960, forward strand.
CGTTTTTGGGGCAAAACGCCTTACTATACATGGTCGGTTTTTTCGCAAAAACGCCTTACTATACATGGTCGTTTTTGGGGCTAACATGGTAGTTTTTCTGTAAAAAACGCCTTACTATACATGGTCGTTTTTTTCGGCAAAAAACGCCTTACTATACATGGTCGTTTTTGGGGCAAAAACGCCTTACTATACATAGTCGTTTTTCGCAAAAACGCCTTACTATACATGGTCGTTTTTTCGGTCAAAACGCCTTACTATACATGGTCGTTTTTTAGGTCAAAACGCCTTACTATACATGGTCGCTTTTTTCTGTAAAAACGCCTTACTATACATGGTCGTTTTTTGGGTTAAAAGCGCCTTACTATACATGGTCGTTTTTTCGTAAAAACGCCTTACTATACATGGTCTTTTTAAGGGCAAAACGCCTTACTATACATGGTCTTTTTTTGGGCTAAAAGCGCCTTACTATACATGGTCGTTTTTTTCATCAAAAAACGCCTTACTATACATGGTCGTTTTTTGGGCTAAAAACGCCTTACTATACATGGTCGTTTTGGGCTAAAACGCCTTACTATACATGGTCGTTTTTGTCAAAACGCCTTACTATACATAAAGTCGTTTTTCCGCAAAAACGCCTTACTATACATGGTCGTTTTTCGGTCAAAACGCCTTACTATACATGGTCGTTTTTTTTCAAAAACGCCTTACTATACATGGTCGTTTTTCGCAAAAACGCCTTACTATACATAGTCGTTTTTCGCAAAACGCCTTACTATACATGGTCGTTTTTTCGGTCAAAACGCCTTACTATACATGGTCGTTTTTAGGTCCAAAACGCCTTACTATACATGGTCGTTTTTGGGTTAAAAGCGCCTTACTATACATGGTCGTTTTTTCATTAAAAACGCCTTACTATACATGGTCGTTTTTGGGCTAAAACGCCTTACTATACATTGTCGTTTTTTCAGCTAAAACGCCTTACTATACATGGTCGTTTTTTCGTAAAAACGCCTTACTATACATGGTCGTTTTTGGGCAAAACGCCTTACTATACATGGTCGTTTTTGGGGCAAAACGCCTTACTATACATAGTCGTTTTTGGGCTAAAAGCGCCTTACTATACATGGTCGTTTTTTTCATCAAAAACGCCTTACTATACATGGTCGTTTTTTTTGGGCTAAAAGCGCCTTACTATACATAGTCGTTTTTTTGGGCTAAAAGCGCCTTACTATACATGGTCGTTTTTTTCATCAAAAAACGCCTTACTATACATGGTTGTTTTTTTCAGCTAAAAACGCCTTACTATACATAGTCGTTTTTTCGTAAAAACGCCTTACTATACATAGTCGTTTTTCCGCAAAACGCCTTACTATACATGGTCGTTTTTTCGCAAAAACGCCTTACTATACATGGTCGTTTTTTCGCAAAAACGCCTTACTATACATGGTCGTTTTTGGGGCAAAAACGCCTTACTATACATAGTCGTTTTTTCTGCAAAAACGCCTTACTATACATGGTCGTTTTTCGGTCAAAAACGCCTTACTATACATGGTCGTTTTTGGGTTAAAAGCGCCTTACTATACATGGTCGTTTTTCGTAAAAACGCCTTACTATACATGGTCTTTTTTAAGGGCAAAACGCCTTACTATACATGGTCGTTTTTGGGGCAAAAACGCCTTACTATACATGGTCGTTTTTGGGCTAAAAGCGCCTTACTATACATGGTCGTTTTTCATCAAAAACGCCTTACTATACATGGTCGTTTTTGGGCTAAAACGCCTTACTATACATGGTCGTTTTTCATCAAAACGCCTTACTATACATGGTCGTTTTTCATCCAAAACGCCTTACTATACATGGTCGTTTTTTTAAAAACGCCTTACTATACATGGTCGTTTTTCCGCAAAAACGCCTTACTATACATGGTCGTTTTTTCGGGTCAAAAACGCCTTACTATACATGGTTCGTTTTTTTTGGTCAAAAACGCCTTACTATACATGGTCGTTTTTCGTAAAAACGCCTTACTATACATGGTCGCTTTTTTGGGCAAAAACGCCTTACTATACATGGTCGTTTTTTGGGCAAAAACGCCTTACTATACATGGTCGTTTTTTCATCAAAACGCCTTACTATACATGGTCGTTTTTGGGCTAAAAACGCCTTACTATACATGGTCGTTTTTTTCGCAAAAACGCCTTACTATACATGGTCGCTTTTTGGGCAAAAACGCCTTACTATACATGGTCGTTTTTTCGCAAAAACGCCTTACTATACATGGTCGTTTTTTCGGTCAAAACGCCTTACTATACATGGTCGTTTTTAGTCAAAAACGCCTTACTATACATGGTCGTTTTTTCGCAAAAACGCCTTACTATACATGGTCGTTTTTTGGGTTAAAAGCGCCTTACTATACATGGTCGTTTTTTCGTAAAAACGCCTTACTATACATGGTCTTTTTAAGGGCAAAAACGCCTTACTATACATGGTCTTTTTTGGGCTAAAAGCGCCTTACTATACATGGTCGTTTTTTTCATCAAAAAACGCCTTACTATATATACATGGTCGTTTTTGGGCTAAAACGCCTTACTATACATGGTCGTTTTTCATCAAAAACGCCTTACTATACATGGTCGTTTTTTTCAAAAACGCCTTACTATACATGGTCGTTTTTTCGTAAAAACGCCTTACTATACATGGTCGCTTTTCCGCAAAAACGCCTTACTATACATGGTCGTTTTTTCGGTCAAAACGCCTTACTATACATGGTCGTTTTTTCGCAAAAACGCCTTACTATACATGGTCGTTTTTGGTAAAAACGCCTTACTATACATAGTCGTTTTTTCCGCAAAAACGCCTTACTATACATGGTCGTTTTTTCGGTCAAAACGCCTTACTATACATGGTCGTTTTTGGACTAAAACGCCTTACTATACATAGTCGTTTTTCCGCAAAAACGCCTTACTATACATGGTCGTTTTTTCGTAAAAACGCCTTACTATACATGGTCGTTTTTGGGTTAAAACGCCTTACTATACATGGTCGTTTTTTCGTAAAAACGCCTTACTATACATGGTCTTTTTGGGCAAAAACGCCTTACTATCCATGGTCGTTTTTGGGCTAAAACGCCTTACTATACATGGTCGTTTTTTCGTAAAAACGCCTTACTATACATGGTCGTTTTTGGGGTTAAAAGCGCCTTACTATACATGGTCGTTTTTTTCGTAAAAACGCCTTACTATACATGGTCGTTTTAAGGGCAAAAACGCCTTACTATCCATGGTCGTTTTTGGGGCAAAAACGCCTTACTATACATAGTCGTTTTTGGGCTAAAAGCGCCTTACTATACATGGTCGTTTTTCGTAAAAACGCCTTACTATACATGGTCGTTTTTGGGGCAAAACGCCTTACTATACATAGTCGTTTTTCCGCAAAACGCCTTACTATACATGGTAGTTTTTTCGGTCAAAAACGCCTTACTATACATGGTCGTTTTTGGGCTAAAACGCCTTACTATATACATGGTCGTTTTTCGGTAAAAACGCCTTACTATACATGGTCGTTTTTGGGTTAAAAGCGCCTTACTATACATGGTCGTTTTTGGTAAAAACGCCTTACTATACATGGTCGTTTTTAAGGGCAAAAACGCCTTACTATCCATGGTCGTTTTTTGGCTAAAACGCCTTACTATACATGGTCGTTTTTCGTAAAAACGCCTTACTATACATGGTCGTTTTTCATCAAAAACGCCTTACTATACATGGTCGTTTTTTGGGCTGAAAGCGCCTTACTATACATGGTCGTTTTTTTCATCAAAAACGCCTTACTATACATGGTCGTTTTTCATCCAAAAATGCCTTACTATACATGGTCGTTTTTTCGCAAAAACGCCTTACTATACATAGTCGTTTTTCGCAAAAACGCCTTATATACATGGTAGTTTTTTCGGTCCAAAAACGCCTTACTATACATGGTTGTTTTTTTCGTCCAAAAACACCTTACTATACATGGTCGTTTTTTTCGGTAAAAAACGTCTTACTATACATGGTCGTTTTTGGGCAAAAACGCCTTACTATACATGGTTGTTTTTGGGGCAAAACGCCTTACTATACATGGTCGTTTTTTCATCAAAAACGCCTTACTATACATGGTCGTTTTTGGGCTAAAACGCCTTACTATACATGGTCGTTTTTTCAGCTAAAAACGCCTTACTATATACATGGTCGCTTTTTTTCGCAAAAACACCTTACTATACATGGTCGTTTTTGGGCAAAAACGCCTTACTATACATTGTCGTTTTTTCGCAAAAACGCCTTACTATACATGGTCGTTTTTTCGGTCAAAACGCCTTACTATACATGGTCGTTTTTCATTCAAAAACACCTTACTATACATGGTCGTTTTTTCGTAAAAACGCCTTACTATACATGGTCGTTTTTTGGGTTAAAAGCGCCTTACTATACATGGTCGTTTTTCGTAAAAACGCCTTACTATACATGGTCGTTTTTTAAGGGCACAAAACGCCTTACTATACATGGTCTTTTTGGGCTAAAAGCGCCTTACTATACATGGTCGTTTTTTCATCAAAAACGCCTTACTATATATACGTGGTCGTTTTGGGCTAAAACGCCTTACTATACATGGTCGTTTTTTCATCAAAAACGCCTTACTATACATGGTCGTTTTTTCATCCAAAAATGCCTTACTATACATGGTCGTTTTTTCGTAAAAACGCCTTACTATACATAGTCGTTTTTCGGCAAAAAGCCTTACTATACATGGTAGTTTTTCGGTCAAAACGCCTTACTATACATGGTCGTTTTTCGCAAAAAACACCTTACTATACATAGTCGCTTTTTCGTAAAAACGCCTTACTATACATGGTCGTTTTTCCGCAAAAACGCCTTACTATACATGGTCGTTTTTCGGGTCAAAACGCCTTAATATACATGGTCGTTTTTTGGACTAAAACGCCTTACTATACATAGTCGTTTTTCCGCAAAAACGCCTTACTAACATGGTAGTTTTTTCGTAAAAACGCCTTACTATACATGGTCGTTTTTTGGGTTAAAAGCTCCTTACTATACATGGTCGCTTTTTTCGTAAAAACGCCTTACTATACATGGTCTTTTTAAGGGCAAAAACGCCTTACTATCCATGGTCGTTTTTGGGCTAAAACGCCTTACTATACATGGTCGTTTTTTCGTAAAAACGCCTTACTATACATGGTCGTTTTTGGGGTTAAAAGCGCCTTACTATACATGGTCGTTTTTTCGTAAAAACGCCTTACTATACATGGTCGTTTTAAGGGCAAAAACGCCTTACTATCCATGGTCGTTTTTGGGGCAAAAAACGCCTTACTATACATAGTCGTTTTTTTGGGCTAAAAGCGCCTTACTATACATGGTCGTTTTTTTCGGTAAAAAACGTCTTACTATACATGGTCGTTTTTTGGGGCAAAAAACGCCTTACTATACATAGTCGTTTTTTCCGGCAAAAAACGCCTTACTAACTGGTAGTTTTTTCGGGTCAAAAACGCCTTACTATACATGGTCGTTTTTTGGGCTAAAAACGCCTTACTATATACATGGTCGTTTTTTTCGGTAAAAAACGTCTTACTATACATGGTCGTTTTTTTGGGTTAAAAGCTCCTTACTATACATGGTCGTTTTTTCGTAAAAACGCCTTACTATACATGGTCTTTTAAGGGCAAAAAACGCCTTACTATCCATGGTCGTTTTTTGGGCTAAAAACGCCTTACTATACATGGTCGTTTTTTTCGGTAAAAAACGTCTTACTATACATGGTCGTTTTTTTCATCAAAAAACGCCTTACTATACATGGTTGTTTTTTGGGCTAAAAACGCCTTACTATACATGGTCGTTTTTTTCGGCAAAAAAAGCCTTACTAACTGGTAGTTTTTTCGGGTCAAAAACGCCTTACTATACATGGTCGTTTTTTTCGGCAAAAAACGCCTTACTATACATAGTCGTTTTTTCCGGCAAAAAAAGCCTTACTAACTGGTAGTTTTTTCGGGTCAAAAACGCCTTACTATACATGGTCGTTTTTTTCGGCAAAAAACACCTTACTATACATAGTCGTTTTTTTCGGTAAAAAACGCCTTACGATACATAGTCGTTTTTTCCGGCAAAAAACGCCTTACTAACTGGTAGTTTTTTCGGGTCAAAAACGCCTTAATATACAGGGTCGTTTTTTGGACTAAAAACGCCTTACGATACATAGTCGTTTTTTCCGGCAAAAAACGCCTTACTAACTGGTAGTTTTTTTCGGTAAAAAACGTCTTACTATACATGGTCGTTTTTTTGGGTTAAAAGCTCCTTACTATACATGGTCGTTTTTTTCGGTAAAAAACGTCTTACTGTACATGGTCTTTTTTTAAGGGCAAAAAACGCCTTACTATCCATGGTCGTTTTTTGGGCTAAAAACGCCTTACTATACATGGTCGTTTTTTTCGGTAAAAAACGTCTTACTATACATGGTCGTTTTTTGGGGTTAAAAGCTCCTTACTATACATGGTCGTTTTTTTCGGTAAAAAACGTCTTACTGTACATGGTCTTTTTTTAAGGGCAAAAAACGCCTTACTATCCATGGTCGTTTTTTGGGGCAAAAAACGCCTTACTATACACAGTCGTTTTTTTGGGCTAAAAGCGCCTTACAATACATGGTCGTTTTTTTTGCTAAAAAACGTCTTACTATACATGGTCGTTTTTTGGGGCAAAAAACGCCTTAGGCGTAGAAAAAAAAGTAGTGTGTTTCCGGTAACCCGACCGACCGAGAATTTCTACCTCGAACAAAAACGTTCCGGTCGGCATTTTTTTCAAACCTTCTACATTTTTGTGTAATAATAATAATAATAGTACATTTCATTTATACCCGCCTTTCAAAACACTCAAGGACGCTTTACAATCAAAACAAGAACAATAAAACCACAGACAAAATTATAAATAATAAAAGGAAAGATGTTTACATCGGTGCAAACTCTCGCGATATTCACGTTGAGCATGCGCGTCATTTGCCGTCGTGTGTCAACAACATTGAATCATGGCGGCGACGCGATCTCCGAAAATAGTTTAGACCGCGTTTTGTGTGTTGCAGTCTAGCATTACTACACCTTGTGACGAATATTTTATTCATAAAGTTACCATGCTACAACCAGTAAATTATAGAATAACCAATACTTTTTCATAATATTTTTCACAGCGATTAGCCTACAAATCTAATGACCAATTTGCCATGTAATCGTGCCTCGCGTCGTCCGTCTCTCGCTCGTGTTTTGTGCATACGTCACAGGTGAGTTTAGTGATACGCCTTCGGACGATTCATACGAAAAATCAGACTGGCATTGCCATTTCTTAAATGACGTAATTAGTAGACCTTTGTGAGTTTTTTTCGCCGCCATCTCAAACTTTCATCCGCGCGATTCCTCAATTTGCAGACTAAAATAGCAACCCGCATACGCACCTATCTGTTGCGTCCCCCCCAACACTCAAAACGAAAGTAAATTCGAAGAAACACACCCACACACCACAAACACACAGAGGCACAGTGAAATCGCGTTGATCACACAGTCAAGTCGTGTGCGGTGACTTTAATGGTTAAACTATGTTTCGGTACCGTAAAATGACGCCACGGAAACGACACGCTACCGGTAACTATTGTTACGTGAAATCCTCAGGCTTGCCGTAGTTTTTTTTCCTTCGGCGACGAGCGGGGGTTTCAATGTCTCCTTGTTTTATGTTTTATGGTTATTTTGTTTACATTTATGATGGGGGCGTGGCAAAAATATTTAAAAAAATAAAAACATTTGTCCGACCTACCGACCCTATGCCGAAATTTCACGTTACCGGAAACACACTACTATTTTTTCTACGCCTTACTATACATGGTCGTTTTTTGGGCTAAAAACGCCTTACTATACATAGTCGTTTTTTTCGGTAAAAAACGCCTTACGATACATAGTCGTTTTTTCCGCAAAAATGCCTTACTATACATGGTAGTTTTTTCGGTCAAAACGCCTTACTATACATGGTCGTTTTTCGCAAAAACGCCTTACTATACATGGTCGCTTTTGGGGCCAAAAACGCCTTACTATACATGGTCGTTTTTAATCAAAAACGCCTTACTATACATGGTCGTTTTTGGGCTAAAACGCCTTACTATACATGGTCGTTTTTTTCATCTAAAACGCCTTACTATACATGGTCGTTTTTTCGTAAAAACGCCTTACTATACATGGTCGTTTTTCAGCTAAAACGCCTTACTATACATGGTCGTTTTTTCGTAAAAACGCCTTACTATACATGGTCGTTTTTGAGGCAAAAACGCCTTACTATACATGGTCGTTTTTCGCTAAAACGCCTTACTATACATGGTCGTTTTTTCGTCAAAAACGCCTTACTATACATGGTCGTTTTTTCGTCCAAAAACGCCTTACTATACATGGTCGTTTTTTCGTCCAAAAACGCCTTACTATACATGGTCGTTTTTTTGTCCAAAAACGCCTTACAATACATGGTCGTTTTTTTCGTCCAAATACGCCTTACTATACATGGTCGTTTTTTTCGTCCAAAAACGCCTTACAATACATGGTCGTTTTTTTCGTCCAAATACGCCTTACTATACATGGTCGTTTTTTTCGGCCAAAAATGCCTTACTATACATGGTCGGTTTTTTTGGGCTAAAAACGCCTTACTATACATGGTCGTTTTTTGGGGCTAAAACGCCTTACTATACATGGTCGTTTTTTCGCAAAAACGCCTTACTATACATGGTCGTTTTTTCCAAATACGCCTTACTATACATGGTCGTTTTTTCGCAAAAACGCCTTACTATACATGGTCGTTTTGGGTCAAAACGCCTTACTATACATGGTCGTTTTTGGGTCAAAAACGCCTTACTATACATGGTCGTTTTTCGCAAAAACGCCTTACTATACATGGTCGTTTTTTGGGTCAAAACGCCTTACTATACATGGTCGTTTTTCGTCAAAACGCCTTACTATACATGGTCGTTTTTTTTCGAAAAACGCCTTACTATACATGGTCGTTTTTAATCAAAAACGCCTTACTATACATGGTCGTTTTTGGGCTAAAACGCCTTACTATACATGGTCGTTTTTGGGCTAAAAACGCCTTACTATACATGGTCGTTTTTTCGTAAAAACGCCTTACTATACATGGTCGTTTTTGGGCAAAAACGCCTTACTATACATGGTCGTTTTTGGGCTAAAAGCGCCTTACTATACATGGTCGTTTTTCGCTAAAAACGCCTTACTATACATGGTCGTTTTTGGGGCAAAAACGCCTTACTATACATGGTCGTTTTTTCATCAAAAACGCCTTACTATACATGGTCGTTTTTTGGGCTAAAACGCCTTACTATACATGGTCGTTTTTTGGTCAAAAACGCCTTACTATACATGGTCGTTTTTTGTCCAAAACGCCTTACTATACATGGTCGTTTTTAGTCCAAATACGCCTTACTATACATGGTCGTTTTTTCGTCCAAAACGCTTACTATACATGGTCGTTTTTTCGCAAAAACGCCTTACTATACATGGTCGTTTTTGGGGCAAAACGCCTTACTATACATGGTCGTTTTTTGGGGCAAAAAACGCCTTACTATACATGGTCGTTTTTTTCATCAAAAACGCCTTACTATACATGGTCGTTTTTGGGCTAAAACGCCTTACTATACATGGTCGTTTTTCGTCCAAAACGCCTTACTATACATGGTCGTTTTTTCGCCCAAAACGCCTTACTATACATGGTCGTTTTTCGTCCAAATACGCCTTACTATAATTGGTCGTTTTTTTCGTCCAAAAACGCCTTACTATACATAGTCGTTTTTTCCGGCAAAAAACGCCTTACTATACATAGTCGTTTTTTTCGTCCAAAAACGCCTTACAATACATGGTCGTTTTTTTCGTCCAAATACGCCTTACAATACATGGTCGTTTTTTTCGGCTAAAAACGCCTTACTATACATGGTCGTTTTTCGCAAAACGCTTACTATACATGGTCGGTTTTTTTCGGTAAAATACGCCTTACTATACATGGTCGTTTTTTTCGTCCAAAAACGCCTTACAATACATGGTCCTTTTTTTCGTCCAAATACGCCTTACTATACATGGTCGTTTTTTCGTCCAAAAACGCCTTACAATACATGGTCGTTTTTTTCGTCCAAATACGCCTTACTATACATGGTCCTTTTTTTCGTCCAAATACGCCTTACTATACATGGTCGTTTTTTTCGTCCAAATACGCCTTACTATACATGGTCCTTTTTTTCGTCCAAATACGCCTTACAATACATGGTCCTTTTTTTCGTCCAAATACGCCTTACTATACATGGTCGTTTTTTCGTCCAAAAACGCCTTACAATACATGGTCGTTTTTTTCGTCCAAATACGCCTTACTATACATGGTCGTTTTTTTCGTCCAAAAACGCCTTACAATACATGGTCGTTTTTCGTCCAAATACGCCTTACTATACATTGGTCGTTTTTTCGTCCAAAACGCCTTACTATACATGGTCGTTTTTCGTCCAAAACGCCTTACTATACATGGTCGCTTTTTTGTCCAAAACGCCTTACAATACATGGTCGTTTTTCATTCAAATACGCCTTACAATACATGGTCGCTTTTTTCGCTAAAACGCCTTACTATACATGGTCGTTTTTTCGCAAAACGCCTATACATGGTCGTTTTTTTTCCGTAAAATACGCCTTACTATACATGGTCGTTTTTCATTCAAAAACGCCTTACTATACATGGTCCTTTTTTCGTCCAAAACGCCTTACTATACATGGTCGTTTTTTCGTCCAAATACGCCTTGCTATACATGGTCGTTCTTTTCGGTAAAAAACGTCTTACTATACATGGTCGTTTTTTGGGGCAAAAAACGCCTTACTATACATAGTCGTTTTTCGCTAAAAAACTTTCTTACTATACATGGTCGTTTTTTGGGGCAAAAAACGCCTTACTATACATGGTCGTTTTTTGGGGCAAAAAACGCCTTACTATCCATGGTCGTTTTTTTCATCAAAAAACGCCTTACTATACATGGTCGTTTTTTTGGGGCTAAAAACGCCTTACTATACATGGTCGTTTTTTCGTCCAAATACGCCTTACTATACATGGTCGTTTTTTTCGTCCAAAAACGCCTTACAATACATGATCGTTTTTTTCGTCCAAATACGCCTTACTATAATTGGTCGTTTTTTTCGTCCAAAAACGCCTTACTATACATGGTCGTTTTTTTCGTCCAAAAACGCCCTACTATACATGGTCGTTTTTTTCGTCCAAAAACGCCTTACAATACATGGTCGTTTTTTTCGTCCAAATACGCCTTACAATACATGGTCGTTTTTTTCGGCTAAAAACGCCTTACTATACATGGTCGTTTTTTTCGGCAAAAACGCCTATACATGGTCGGTTTTTTTCGGTAAAATACGCCTTACTATACATGGTCGTTTTTTTCGTCCAAAAACGCCTTACAATACATGGTCCTTTTTTTCGTCCAAATACGCCTTACTATACATGGTCGTTTTTTTCGTCCAAAAACGCCTTACAATACATGATCGTTTTTTTCGTCCAAATACGCCTTACTATACATGGTCCTTTTTTTCGTCCAAATACGCCTTACTATACATGGTCGTTTTTTTCGTCCAAATACGCCTTACTATACATGGTCGTTTTTTTCGTCCAAAAACGCCTTACAATACATGGTCCTTTTTTTCGTCCAAATACGCCTTACTATACATGGTCGTTTTTTCGTCCAAAAACGCCTTACAATACATGGTCCTTTTTTTCGTCCAAATACGCCTTACTATACATGGTCGTTTTTTTCGTCCAAAAACGCCTTACTATACATGGTCGTTTTTCGTCCAAAACGCCTTACTATACATGGTCGTTTTTCGTCCAAAACGCCTTACTATACATGGTCGTTTTTTAGTCCAAAAACGCCTTACTATACATGGTCGTTTTTCGTCCAAATACGCCTTACTATACATTGGTCGTTTTTCGTCCAAAACGCTTACTATACATGGTCGTTTTTTTCGTCCAAATACGCCTTACAATACATGGTCGTTTTTTTCGTCCAAATACGCCTTACTATAATTGGTCGTTTTTTTAGTCCAAAAACGCCTTACTATACATGGTCGTTTTTCGTCCAAAACGCCTACTATACATGGTCGTTTTTCGTCCAAAACGCCTTACAATACATGGTCGTTTTTTTCGTCCAAATACGCCTTACTATAATTGGTCGTTTTTTTCGTCCAAAAACGCCTTACTATACATGGTCGTTTTTTTCGTCCAAATACGCCTTACAATACATGGTCGTTTTTTTCGGCTAAAAACGCCTTACTATACATGGTCGTTTTTTTTCGGCAAAAACGCCTATACATGGTCGTTTTTTTTCGGTAAAATACGCCTTACTATACATGGTCGTTTTTTTCGTCCAAAAACGCCTTACAATACATGGTCCTTTTTTTCGTCCAAAAACGCCTTACAATACATGATCGTTTTTTTCGTCCAAATACGCCTTACTATACATGGTCGTTTTTTTTCGGCAAAAAACGCCTTACTATACATGGTCGTTTTTTTGGGGCTAAAAACGCCTTACTATACATGGTCGTTTTTTCGTCCAAATACGCCTTGCTATACATGGTCGTTTTTTTCGGCAAAAAACGCCTTACTATACATGGGCGTTTTTTTCTGTCAAAAATACTCCAACTCATAAGACACAGACAGTCGTGCAATCTTTTTTGCACTTTTTCTGCATACACTTTGTTGTTTGAAGCAGTTCTCGATGAAAAAGGAGCGAATCAAAATGTCCTTTCACTCGTGGATCAGACACGTCATGCTAAAAATGTGCACACGTCTGCTCCAGGCTAAGTTTGAAAGCAAACACGAAGCTGTAGCATCCATTGATAAAAAACGAGCTTAGCTCACATCTCCTGTCCCATGTCATAATTCATTCATTCATCTTCCGAACCGCTTGATCCTCACTAGGGTCGCGGGGGTGCTTGAGCCCATCCCAGCTGTCTTCGGGCAGTAGGCAGGGGACACCCTGAATCAGTTGCCAGCCAATCGCAGGGCACACAGAGACGAACAACCATGCACGCCCACACTCACACGTAGGGACAATTTAGAGTGATCAATCAGCCTGCCATGCATGTTTTTGGCATGTGGGAGGAAACCGGAGTACCCGGAGAAAACCCACGCAGTCCCGGGGAGAACATGCAAACTCCACACAGGGAGGCCGGAGCTGGTACCTCAGCACTGTGAAGTCGACGTGCTAACCACTGGGCTACCGGGCCGCCCCCATGTCATAATAATAATTATAATAATAATCATAATACTTCTGCCCTATTGTGGAAAACAAAGTGGCCCAATATTCTTCTGGGCCGCTTTGCTGGATTTCCCTGCTTTGGAAAGTTAATTGTACTCTCTCATATCAGAATCGTGCGTTGAATTTATTTTCTTCATCTAATCCGCCCCAGGCAGGAGAAACAACTGGCCCCCGCTGCCGGAGAAGTTCCCGGTGGGCCCGTGTTTCTATCACGACATCACGGTGGACATTCCCGTGGAGTACCAGAAGACGGTCAAGATCATGTACTACCTGTGGATGTGTGCGTGTTTTTTTTTTCCGTTTGTTTTTTGCCCTTGGTGGTGGGTGGGGCGGGGGGCTCAATGGAATTGCCATGTGTGTCCTTCACCCCCAGTCCACACGGGGACGCTACTGGCCAACCTGGCGGGCTCGGTGGCGTGGTTCGGCGTGGACTCTTCCCGCGGCGCGGACTTGGGTCTGGCCGTGCTGTGGTTCCTGCTGTTCACGCCGTGCTCCTTCGTGTGCTGGTACCGCCCCGTCTACGGGGCCTTCAAGTCAGTTGCCGGCCGACCGTCTTTGACGTTCCTGCGCCACGTCGCCGCCTTTGACTTTTTCTTCTCGTTTGTGTGTGGCAGGAGCGACAGCTCGTTCCGCTTCTTTCTCTTCTTCTTCGTGTACGTCTGCCAGCTGGGTGTGTACGTGATGCAGAGCGTGGGCATCCCGGGATGGGGAGCCTGGTAGGAAACACCGCGGCGCTGCTCGGAGAAGATCATGACAAAATCAATATATATGCGCCAATACTGATTGCAACTCCAATCAAACACCTTCGCAGCACCTCCGATTTGCCTTCATTGTACTTTCGGGCGTTGAGGAACTCAAGATCCTCCGGCCCACTGAAATACGACAAGTAGGCTATGAATGAAAATCAGTCCGCTGAATGAAATCAAAGAAACATCAGAACTTTTATGTTTGTTTTTTTTCAAATCTTGCCCCAAAACGGTTGTTTTTTTGAAAAAGTTGACTAAAACACCCTCCTCACCAGTGAAATTTGGAAAAATTAAAATGAATTTACTGAAGAATAATAATACCAACGCACCTCACGATGGAGAGGGAGCGAAAAAAAAAACCCACCGTCGTCTTCATCGCCGCTTGCTGCTAAAGCGGCGTTTTGCTCCGTCCTCAGCGGCTGGATCTCGGCGCTGATGTGCCTGAACACCAGCGTGGCTGCGGGCGTGTTGATGATCCTGGTGGCGGCGCTGTTCACCGCGCTGGCCGTCATGTCGCTGGTCATGTTCAAGAAGGTTCGACCCAATCCCATCCCATCCCCTCCCTCCCTCCCTCGTAACGTCCCCGCCGCCGCCGCCGTTCTAACGCCTTTTGCTCCGTCAGGTGCACGCCATGTACCGCACCACCGGCGCCAGCTTCCAGAAGGCCCAACAGGAGCTGGCCACAGGCGTCATGTCCAACAAGACGGTGCAGGCGGCCGCCGCCTCCGGGGCGGCCCGAGGAGCCTTCAAGGAGCGCATCTGAGCGGCAGAATCGCGCTCGCGTGCGTCCACTCGCTCTGTCAGCGTGCCTCTACTTCTCGCCTCGCCTTCTTTTAAAAACTGGCGCGACTTCTTTTCTTACACTTAGGAGAATGTTCGGGCCACACTGAAAAGAAATGTGAAAAATGCCAATAAGCACGTCGGATTTTTCGGTGAAATACATGTGCCGATAATTTTTTAAAAACAAAAAAAAGGCATAACATCACAAAGATTTTTTTTTCTGGCAGTCTTATTTAAAAATTATTAATTTTGAGGAAAAAAGAAAACTTAATTTCCAATAATAAAGCCCAATTTTACAAGAATAAAGTAGCATTATTTTAACTCATTCAGTAGCAGCCAATTCTGGACCAAGTCTGAAAAGACGTTTAAAAACGTCTTTGGGAGTGAATGAGTTCATGGGAATAAAGTTAATGCAGTTAAAGTTAATAAAATGGTGTTTTTTTCTTATCAGTGTGACCCTAATAACACTCTTTGCTTTAAAGAAAAAAAAATCTTTGAATGGCCCTGAAATTTTTCAAAATAGCTTAACCACACTTTGACTAACATTCTGAGCACTACATGGTTCCAGTTTTCAGTTGATTTTCCCTTTTTTTGGGGGGGGGTCCACCGTATTTCCTCAATGGGGGGCGGTCAGGCCAGCTTGCACTTTAAATGTCTCCGGTTGGTGCGCCTTTACCTCAGGTTGGCCCACCGCCACTCTCATCCATCCATCCATCCATCCATCTTCCGAACCGCTTGATCCTCACTAGGGTCGCGGGGGGTGCTGGAGCCTATCCCAGCTGTCTTCGGGCAGTAGGCGGGGGACACCAATCGCAGGGCACACAGAGACGAACAACCATCCACGCTCACATTCACACCGAGGGACAATTTCGATCGTTCAATCAGCCTGCCATGCATGTTTTTGGAACGAGGGAGGAAACCGGAGTGCCCGGAGAAAACCCACGCAGGCCCGGGGAGAACATGCAAACTCCACACAGGGAGGCCGGAGCTGGAATCGAACCCGGTACCTCTGCACTGTGAAGTCGACATGCTAACTACTGGACTACCGGGCCGCCCACTCTCATTCATCTTGTGAATATTGAGCTTGACTTTCCTCGTCGTGAAGAAATGTCACTTTGTATTTTTTTTTTTAGACACTAATTGTGAGCGCACTAGCCTTATACACGACTCGCACAAAAAACAAAAACGTCAGGTCTTGACATTTCAGCTCATCGAAATGTGATGAGGAAGACCTTAAATGGGTTGGAATTTAAGGAAAGACCTTAAATGGAATTTGGAAACGCCACTGCAGAGTTTTCTTTTTTCCTCTCTTGTTTTGTTGCTGTTTGGAATTGTGTTCATTTCGAGGTGTCCTTCTGAAACACTGAAAAGAAACGAAAAGTGTCATCACACTGACAATCAAAATGTGTGGGCAATTAAAAAGACAAAACAAATAAAGGGCAGGCGTGGCAACGGTTGACGATGACATGGCAAAGGTCATGTTGGGATATTTATTGTTTCCAGATCACATAAAATCCTTTGAAAAATTCTGGAGTTTTTCTTTTCCATGAAAATGTTACGACTTGATCTCTCAGTTCATTTGTGGACCTCTGTTGTGTTGTGGTTTGGTTTTTGTTTTTTTTAGCTTCTGGATTGGCAAACATTGAAAGAGGTTCAGAGTGTGCAACATTTGCATTTTCAACACCAAGATGGCATCCACTTTGAATCAAGTCCGGGATTTTGACGCAGGCTTCCATAGCCACACCCAAAAAATGGCATGTGACACATCTTCGCTTTCAAATGAGAGCCAAAATGCAAAATCCAAAGAGAATGTCATCTTGGCGCTGGAAAAATGCAACCGTAGCACAAGTCCAACTTCATGGATTCCAATTTTTGTCCATCGAATCGTTCTCAAAATGGCTCTCATTCGAACGCCGGCACATATTCGCGCGACCGGAAAAACGGCGAGCCAGCGGATCTTGCACTGCAGAACGGTTTTTTGTTGAGGCCCCGATGAAACGAGTGAGAGGCCGCGAGCGTATGTATGTACAGGTATTTACAGGAGTCTTTGGCGCGGGCGGCCTTCACAGGAGGCAGATGAGGCTCTTGCCCTCCTCGATCTCCTCCTGCACCTTGTCGCTGGACGTGGCGATTTCAGCCTGCGCGAGAAGACGGCGCACAGGAAGGTGAGCACCGTGCCGCCGGCGGCCGTGTAGAAGGCCCAGCCCATGGAGCACAGGCCGGCCCGGTACGGCGCCGCCTCCGCGCCGCAGTATAGGCGGGCCTTGTCCGAGCCCCAGCCGGCCGGGTACAGCATCAGGCCCAGGATCAGGAACAGGCCTGAGGAAGAAAATGCGCAGTCGTTCAGGGGCCGGCGCCACAGAAGCATCGCCATCGCTTTGGGGGAACCGGTCGGCCTTTCCCAAGAATTTAAGTCTCGGAGAACAGTTGGGGGGAGGGGGGGGGGGGGGTCAGGGTTCAGGTGTTTGGGTTTGGGGGTTATGGGGATAGTGGCTAGGGGTTAAGGTTCAGGACTAGGGTTCGTTTTTAGGGGTTAGGGGCTGGTGTTGGGGTTCAAGGTTAGGGACTAGTTTTAGGAGCTCGGGTTAAGGGCTAGTGTTGGGGATTCGGGGCTAGGGTGAGGCGGTTTGGGTTCGTTTTGGAGGGGCAGGGGCTCAGGTTAGGAATGAGGTTTAGAGCAGTGGTGTCAAAGTCATTTTCGTCGCGGGCCACATTTGAGGTACAATTTTCCTTGGAGGGCCATTATGATTGAAATCATATAAAGAAGTCAAGAATAAGAGTTTAGGGAACTATTGTTGAAAGGATTATAATGGGGCGATTGGCAACAAAAAAATGCTTACAACGGCTCATTTATTACATATGATCATTTGAAATTTGGGTCAATATTTTAGCAAGCTTCACGGAATTTGCCATGTTTGAATTGCTTTCGCGGGCCACATCAAATGATGTGGCGGGCCAAATCTGGCCCCCGGGCCTTGACTTTGACACCTGTGGTTCAGAGGGTTGGGTTTTTTTCACGTTGCAAAAAGCTGGCATCGGAGCAGATTTTAGGACACCCGTCACGGTGTGTTTCTGTGGCTTTGTTTCTCTTTGTGTGGAAGGCGGGGCGGGGGGGGGTGTAGGAGGAAATGAAAAGTAGGTCAGAAATTCCTTCCACATGTTGCTCGACATCTGACGCGCGGGACGGCCGCGCCGATGGATGGAAGGGAAGGGGTGGCTTTCGTCAGCTGGACGCGTGCACAGAAACACCCGCAAGAACTCACACACACACACACACGCACAAAACATGGTCAAGGTACACACACTGACGCAACGGTTGAATGAGTGACAATTACCTAGAAAGAACATTCAAAAAAAGGGCTGATCACGAAACAATTTTGTCTCCTTTTTTTGTATTTCGCACGTCTCACCGGCGATGCCTTGCAGCAGCCCGCAGACGTTGAAGATGCTCTTCTTCATGATGCTCTGGAAGCAGACAGTGAAGACGGAGATGAAGGCCACGGCGCACAGCAGCAGGATGCCGGCCGCCAGGAAGATGGACGTGGCCTGCCAGAACCCGCTGGCGATCTCCCCGAAGTGGACGGCGTACGGGCCGCACAGGACGCCGCCGCCGCCGGCGCGCTGCAGGTGCGGCAGCTTCACGCAGCGGCCGTAGATGCCCAGCGTGGGCCGGTAGGCCTCGCCGGCTGACGACGAGGAGGGGGCCGAGTTGGAGCCGTGGCGGTGGTGGTCGGGCGTGCGCGGGAAGCCCACCAGCCAGTCGCTGCTCATGAAGGCGATGAGCTCGCCGAACGCCGCCACGATGCTCAGCAGCGTCCACAGCATGGAGCGGCACGTCACGATCACGTGGCACATGGTGGCGGCCGGCGAGTACTCGGGGCCTTTCTTTTGGGCTGCGGCGGTCGCGCGTCGGGTTCCTCTCGGGCGCTCCGACGGGCCCCCGCTGGGGTCCTTCAAGTTGGCCTCTTTGCGCCTCGCGATTGGCCCTCTTCAAGTGCTTCAAGTTCTTCTTGGTCCTTCTTGCAGCTCCACTTTTTACCCTTTTCGAGTCCTTCTTTTAGTCCCGCGTTAGTCCTTGCTTGGGTCATTCAGTTCTTTGGGTCCTTGTTTCAGTTCTTCTTTTAGTCCTTGTCTCAGTCCTTTGTTGACTTTTTCACTCCTGGTTTTCAGTCTTTGCGCCGAGTCATACGTTGACTTCTCCTCTCAGCCCTTTGCTTCCTTGTCCCACACATGCGGTCCTTCTTTCAGTCCCTCTGGGACTCCGGAGTTCCATCCATCCTTCTGGTCCACATTTTGGACACTTTGCTCCCCCCGCTCTCTTTTTTTAAACTAATTTTAGTCCTTTCTGCTTCCTCTTCGGTCCTCCTTCTCTTCCTTTTTTTGTATTTTTTTCAGAAGGGCCGTTTCCTCGGTTCAGCCGTGGACGCGTTTCCGCTTCTCTTGGACTCGCCGGTCCCCTCCTGGCAGGTAGTTTGGCAGTGGTTTCCACCTCTACATCCTTTTAAGGCGGCGTTCCCCCGGGAGCCGGCTCGCCTGGGACATGCCTGCCAGATGATAAAACAAAGGGAGGTGAATCTTTTTTTTTTATTCCACGGCAACGGACGTGAGCATTTCCTTGTTGGTGTCATTTGGATGCAAAAGGCGCCAAGGAGCCTTTTTGGGTTACGGCTCGGTTCGGCGCTCCAGACGGCCGCCATAAAGCCGCCGCAGAGATGTCAACAGACAAACACTCGCCGTGGCGACAGGACAGCGGCGTGTCCACAGATGTGGGAACCCGTTTCTGTTCTGTTCCTGCTAGCGCGGTTTAAAAAAAAAAATTAAAAAAGGAAAATTCCCGGCGATAAAAGAATTGCTGACAGGCTTTCTGTTTGTTGTCATGTAAACGCAGGTTACATGACAACAGGGTTCGACGTGATAAGGGCCGGCCGGCATTTGGACTGCGATTTTGAATTTGGCTCGGGTTGCCATCATGTAAACACGGTCCAAGTTTGCAAAGGATCAGAGCTGTTCCGGACACATCGACGGACCGTGTCGACTGGTTGCGGCCCAGCAATTAGGCGCAACATTTTCACTCCAGTGTTTCAAATGAACCCTAAGTGACGACATCGGACCAAGGACCGGCCGGGACCAGACCTGTCCTCGAAAAAGCATCCGATTCAGACAAGCGGAGAGCAACATGTCGGCAACGCTTGGCCAAGGGGTCAACGGTCACGGGAAGGGTCCTGCCGCGATTTGGCATCTCATCGGTGCAGCTGCGGCCAATTAGCGCCGGCCGCTGCGTCGCTCACGCCTTTGCTGACGGTTTCCCTGTCAGAGAAAAATTCGGCTTCTGCGACTGGCCGACAAATGTTTGACCCTCGCGCGCGCGCGCGCGCACACACACACACACACACACACACACACAAAAAGAAGCCTGGAACGCGTTTGTCTTGGGTGTCAAACTAAAGTCTCATCAAAGGCGCTCTCGGGATGCTGCTTCCTCTCAAAAGGCGTCTGGTCGGCTGGGACGAGGCCAGCGCTCGCAGAATCGAATCCTGAGGTCGTCACTTTTAAACGGCGGCGCTGGAAGAGAAGAGGCGGAACTCGACGGGGGATCAAAGGCCGCCCCAAAGGAGGCACGATGGGGACCTCGCGGCCGCCGCGTGTCGACGGCTCATGTTACTGCCGGGGAGCGTCCGGGGGGAGCCCTCCCTCCACGTCTGCCGTCGCCACGGTAACGTGGCACAAGCGCGCTGTAAAAGGGCCACGCGACACGCGGGGCGGCCGTGACGCTATCAGGCGCGGGTTGGCCCGAGGTCAGCCGCTTAACGGAGAGCCTCAGGGGTCCCTCCCCCTCCCCTTCTTATCTCTTCTTTGCAGACTCAACAAGACGGCAACTGCGGCCGGCGTTTCCTTTTGGACCGGACAACATGAGCTACAGCGACGGACATCCCAACAATGGGACAAGTCGGTCGCGTGCACATTTCGGACGGCCAATCGTGCCCGCCCGGCCGGCCGCCCTCGTCAGCAGCCCAAGAAATGAAATCAGAGCGGGACGGCCGAGTCAGCTTTTCCAGCGGCAAGCGGGCCAATCTTTCCGAACGCTTCAGCACATCTGCAGCCGTGTTTTGATCGGCGCGTGACATCAGCTCCACCGCGCCGCGTGGCCTGCAAAAAAAAAAAAAAACTCAATCGAATCAAAGTCCCCAAAAAACTGAGGGTCCAAGCAGTCTGCAGGACCTTGGTGGCCCCCTTTTCGGCCTCCCGCTCTGATTGTCTACTCTGGCGGGGCAAGCCGACTCGGCGCGAGGGTCCGCACGGCGGCCACACTTGTGGCTCGGCGAATCTGGGTTAAAACAATAAGCGCAGCTGGCGGATCTCCCTTCTTTTGTCTCGCCGGGCTTTTCGTCAGCGCTCTCCGACGGGCCAAGAGCAACATCCCGTCACGTGCCCCCCCGGCCCAGCCCGGCCCGGCGACGACCGCTCACAATCAAAGGCGATGAGCTCATCCGCATCGCAAAGCCCCTCCGTCCCGACGTGCGGCGGATTTCGTGCCGGACCCGCCGCCTTTGGTGTCCGCTGGGGACGGAAAGGGGGCAAGGCGAGGCAGACTCACGTCACACATTTTAGGACTTGGGACTTCCTACTTGACTTCACACAAGGAATCCCTTCCGGCGTTTCAGATGCCGGATTGGGGGGGGGCGCACAACTTGGCAGTCGCCGTCAGCCGCGAGACTCTGGCGGGCTACCTTGAAGGTCCCGTTGAGACGCATGGAAGATGGCGGCCGTGGCTCTGACATCCCTTTTGAGGAAACAAAAACAAGACTTTCAAACGCGCTCCATTGGAGCCGCTCGGTCCCTCCCCGCTCGACCGTCAAAGCAGCACATCAAACAAAGACGAGTCCAAAACATTTCAGACGCAAAATATTTTGCGCGTCAGAGGCCAACTTTTGGTTGCGCGTGTCGGTTTGTGACCAACAGGTGGCACTGTGGGGCTTTTCCCTGCAGCTGCACACCTATTGGTCGTTAGGTAATTAGTGGCTTGAAAAGGACTCCCACCCCGAGCGTTCAGGGTGGGGTCATTGTTGCTTTTTGCCACTGTCATGTTTGTTTCCGTTTGTCTGCTGCTGTCAGTGTCGGGTTTGTTTTGGTCACGGTTCTGTTTTAGCTTCAGTTGTGATTTTTGTTTGCGACTTTGGACTATGTTTGTTTTGGATTTAGTTTTCAATTCGTCAAGTTCACCCTGCTCTTTGGGGTCCACCACCACCTCGCAACGTGACAGAGCGCGCTTCAGAAAACCGCCTCCTCTTTTGTTTCTTGCCGAGGGACAAATGTGGCGGGCGGGCGTCCATTCATCGTTGAGCGCATTCCTGTTTGCGCTCGCGTTGCATCACGGCCGTTGGGTTGACTTTTGCGGAGAGCGCAGGCCGCCGAGGAGCAAGCGGGTGGAAAAAGATACGGACGGAGGACGGAACGTTTGGCACGGGGAGGGAACCCGTCGAGTTTTCCAGCGGAGGGAAAGAAATAATCAAATCAAACACGAGCCACATAAAAGCCGACTGCGGGATGCGGGTTGCTAGGCGACGGCCCAGAAGAGCCGCAACAAACGCGCCGGGGCCAAAATGCCCGAGAGCTGACGGCTGCGCTCTCCAACTCCGCCCATAAAAAGAAAAAAAGATCCGCGAGGGGACGGGCGGATGTTGTGTGCAACCGGAGAAGCTCGGCGTCGGCACCATCTGGACGAGCATGTGGAGGTGGATGCCAAGTATGCAAACAATCACGGCAAACGCTCAACAAAACAACACGCCGCGTGTTGCGATCCGTCTGCGCCGACTTTCGAACAGGAAGTGACCCCAAAAATTGTGCTCAAAAGAGAACGAGGACAATTTGGAGGAGACGAGCAAATGCAAATTTGCGCGCTGGCGGCAACCCAAATGAAATGCCATGAAACTGAAGGGAATCCCGGCAATGCTATCGTGACAACGAGCAAAAACGCTTATTGGCTCACAATTTGGGCTTGGGTACAAAAAGCGGCAGATTGAGAGAGGCCACGCCCCCGCATTCAGGCGCTACTGGATTGACAATTGCGAAAAAAGACAAAAAAAGCGGCCAAATTGCATCAAAAATGAAAGAAAGACCGTTTCCCTGAGGGACTCCAAGAATATCTCCCTTGCACCATCGTATGAGGACGCCAACCCCATTTTTAAAAAAACGCCTTTTCTCCCGACGCTCACGTTACGAGGACGCGGCGTGATCCAATTCTTGAGAAAATACGCGGCGCTTCATATGCTGTGCCCGCTCACGCACCACAAAAGTATCGGGACACCGACAGGGAGGAGGGCCGGGCAACGGGGTGGAGCATTCGACGTCAGGGTTGCGCGTCCAGGATCAAACTGGGGAGCGCAAACGTTTCTCCAAAGACATTTCAAGGATGTGAAGACGATATGGAGTCGTTCCACCTTTACAACTTCTGGGAGGACTTTGTTGACATAGTTGAGGTTGCAGTTGGCCACCGTGCGGGAGTCTCAGTGCTCTCGGGCCTTCTGAGGGGCAGGGGGGCGTACACGCCGCAAATCCACATGCGGATGTGTTGAAGGTAAGGAAATCCCAACGGCGCCGTCCAAAGGAAAGCGTGGGAAAGAGCGCAAGAGAAGAATAGTTGCGGTCAACGGACCAGGCACCTGCGTGGGCCGCGGGGGCCCCCCCGACACCTGCGGAGGGGCTCCATTTGAGGATCGCGCATTGTGCCGGCTGAAAAAGCAAAAAGCTCTCCCGGGGGGTCTTTGGACTCCAAATGTAGAAGCGCAACAAAGCGGGACACAAATGCCCCCAAAACCAAATCGTCTCCCGACGGCACGAAGACGTTCCTGCGTCCATCCCTGAAAACAAAGAGACAAGCGGGCGGCAACGAGAGGTGACGCCGATGTGCGTCGCTTGCGGTGCCTCGTCCTGGTTTTGCGGCAAGATGAATTTCACACATAGCAAAAGAGCACAATCCGTTCTTCACACCTCCGAGTCCTGAGGGGGCCCAGGTAAAACTGCCTTTCCCACCGCGAGGAACTCCAGAGCCCCCCAGGAGGGTGGGGGGGGGCCTCAGCCTCGACACTGCATCCATTATGTTTAACCGCTTCCAGCCCCACCTTTGCCCCCCCCAAACAGCCCCAGGATCCATAAACGGAGACTCGGGGAGTAAAGCCCCGCCGCTGCAAATCCCGCATTTCTGTTTTCCAGGCCAGACGCAGGAAATCGGGGAAGTCGGCAGAGCTCGGGTGGAAGGTATTTGGGGGGGATATCGGGAAGCATTGTTCCCACCGTCTTTGCGCTGGGGGTGAGCTTGCCTTCATCCCCACTTCGCCCGAGGCTCTGACCTGGTGAGATTCCCACCAACGAGACAGAGCCAGAATTCTCAAGCGGCTTTTATCTGAACGGCATCGGGGGGGGGGGCAAAAGATGACGGGGCGTGCCCACCCCCTTGTCATCTTTTGCTGGGAGAAACAAAATTGCCAGCGAGACAAGTGCAGGACGAAAAGGAGCTTGGGAGTATCAGTCAGACGTGTTTTCGCCTATTCCCCCCCCCCCCAAAAGAGTGCCAACTACTTTCAAGTGTGCATCGGGTCCCGCAGTGCACGGGTTCAAGCCGCCTCGACGCCGGCTTCCGATACAAGCAGCTGGCAACGGGAAACACGCAATTGCCGCGCCAGCTTCCGATCATTTACGACAATGACCGTCAAATTCAACTCGCCCGGACGGCGACCGAACAGGCGGTGGTCACGTTTCGAGAAAAGCAGCGTTGCTGTTGAACTCGACCGCCACAGAAGCCCAAAAACAAGCGAGCGCTAACAGGAAACAGGCGGCCGCTGTCTCGGGCAAGTATTTTGCTGCACGGACGTGACAAATGATCACCGTGTTTGTTATGGCGGGAGGGGGCTTTCCACTCGCAAAATGACCTTCACAGGTGGTCCCCGCTGCCTGTTGGCCATGCGCCATTGTTTTTCCCCATATTGGGGTCAGTGGAAGATGACGCTTTGCTTCCGGCAGCCAAATATGGAAGCCGAGCGCATTGTGTCGAGTCCGAAGGCGGACAAGGCGGCGTCCGCCGGGGGTGTCGCGCTTTCCGGATGATTGATGAGGCACAAAGGTGGCAGCGGCGACGGCCTTGATCAAAAGAGGCCCCGGAAGACCAAAAGCAAGCAAAGCAGGAAATCTGCCTTGTTTGGAGCAACAGAAGAGATGCGCTGTCAGAAGACGACGTTGTCGCACGGGTCCGCGGCAACTGGCGGCGACGTACTTCCCGCGGGGCGGAAGGCAGAATGCCGCACGAGATTTTCAGCAGGCGTGACCGCGCTATGAAAATGGAATCTCTCAGGTACGGTCGGGAGGCGGGCGTCAAACCGGGTCGTCGGTGACCAACGGCTTCCTCTGCAGGGACAGAAAAAAGACACCAACCCGAGGCCGCCATCGCAGATTCCGGAACGAAGGAACGTCGGGCCACGAAGCCGCAACTTTCGCAAGTGAAACTCGGGAACAGGCTTGGAATCAGATCTAATTCCCACAGCCGCGCGGGCGGGATCACAAGACGGGGACGGGCTCATCGGCCTGGGCGTCGATCGGGTGCGGAGCGTCGGTTTCCGACAATCGCGCGATCTACAACCGTAATCCGAAGCCAACGCGGTGACACAAAACCCAAACGGGCAAGACGTGATCTGCAAAAGTATTTCGTGAAGCAATTGTTGTTTCTTTCTTTGTTTGTGTTCTTATTGGCGCAACATCACATGCTAGTCCCCTTCATTAACCCCCCCCTCTGAACCCCCCCAAAAACACTTCCTCTGCAAAACAAACAAGAAGCAAAAAGTGGCCTTCTGCTCCCTCGCCCCCCCCCTCGCCGCTAATGCCATCATTGTCCTCGTCCTCGCCAATTTCCTCGGCTGCGTGTACACGAGGATGACATCACGGCGCAGCGATGAAGTCGGACGCGCAACAGATGGCCGCCGATTTGCGAGCGTTGCTTTCTAATCGTTCTCCATCCCACATGTTGGATGGAGAACAGACCAGAGCTAAAGAATGATGAGCAACGCAACGCACCGAGTCAACTTTCTTTGGGCTTCTTGTCCAAAACAGCTGCGGCTTCATTCTCATCGCAGGTCGAGGTCTTCCAGATGAGTGGCCATCGTTGGGGGGCTTGGGAGTGCGGGGCGAGTAGCGCGCTAATTTTCAGGAGCGTTTTTTCCCCGATTGTGCGTTAGCCTCGAACTAGCTACCGTCGGCAAATGAACAGAATCCAAGCGCTGTGACTTCACGTTGGAATGCGCGCTACGTGGCGTGCGTGCCCTTCGTCGTGTCCGTTTACTTTGACGGTGAACTTTGACCAAAGCGTACAAAACCAACAACGCCGGACTCTCGTTTCCAAGGCCTGCTCGGCACACCAACCCGACTCGATACGCTGCAGTGCTACGGCCAGCCCGACAAAATATCGCTTGAAGGCGAAGCCGCTCCATCTGAAACGAGCGCTTTGAAGAACGGAGCGGCCTTCGCTTGTGCGGACCTTAAAATAATAATAATAATAATAATATTACATTTTACTGTATTTATAAGCTTCTTGTGACTCGGTGACTCACAGGATTCCGATCGGGGCAATACAGAGTCTTTGCGAAAGCAACAACGTTGCCGATGCCCATGCTGTCGTTTGAGAGGTGTTGTGCAAACAACTCCAACCCTTATGATGGAACGTTTAGGAAAAAGGATCCAAGAAACAGATCACAGATGGTCACGCAAACTCCAAAATAAAAAATAAAAAAAGATATACAGTCAAACCTCGGTTTTCGAACGTCTCGGTTCTCGACCAATTCGGTTTTCAAGCAAAACTTTGGAGTTTTTTATGACTCAGGTGAGAAACAAACTTCGGTTCTCGAACGAACTGAGCGCACTTGAATGCACCACTTGACTCCTCTCGCCTTCCTTACGCGAGGAAGTGACGCTTCCTCGTGTCGCTTTCCATTGTGAGCAGACGTGTTCAGTCAACATTTTTTATTTGAAAAAGAGCGCGGTTTCGGTTTTCAAACAGCCTTCTGGAACGGATTATGGACGAAAAGCGAGGGTTGACTGTGCATAAAAGTCATCTAAAATGGCTGACGTCTTGAACAACCACTAACCCGGACAACTTCCTGGCAAATCAAACCTTTGCAGCATCTTCCGTGACCTAATTCCCACTTGCAAACTTAGTTTGGTCGAAAGTCAAAATGGTTGCCAACGTCAAAGCCAAAGCATGCGTGGCGGCCCCGCAAGAAAATCAAAAGTAGGTGCAGTCGGATCGGATGATTTCTGAGGCGACTAGCGGGAAGTCGCTCCGGCGGACTGAGCGTTGGTGGGGGGTATATTCTGAAGGGGCGGTGAGAGGGGGGGGGGCAGCTCCAGACGCCTGCCCCCGGGAGATGGATCACAGATGTCTGACCCTGGAACGCTGCACTTAATTGTCAAACGAAAAAGCATCTCGCTTTTATCTCCAATGTTTCGTCCCTCGCGTCTTGTTTTGGTGTCGGCACAATCGCGCAGAGGCGGACTCTCACTTTGAAAGCGTAGTTAGACCCAAAAATCCACAAGCCTGACAAAAGTCATTTCGGGGAGGAAGGCACGTGCTATGACCAAAAGCAAAATTGACTATTTCAAAGAAGAAGTTACACGGGTGGGGAGAGGCATATTCCAAGGGGAACACATTGTAGGAAAAGGGTCGGAATCTTGTGAGAATGAAGATGTGATGCAATGAGGAAAAAAAGCTGGACTGTTCGGATAAGAATGTACTGTATTGTGTAGCAGCTTGGATAAATGCTGACGACGTGTAAAACGAGAAGCTACCAAATCTACACCCCCCCCCCCCCATCCCCAACCCCCTCCTGGTAAAAACATGGTTCTCATTTTTTAAACTTGCCACTTGAGAATTTGGGCTAAGGCAGGAACATCCTTAGGCATCACATTGACGTCATGACAATCGATGGCCAAAACGACAATCTCTCTGCCTCCTTATTTAAAAACGACAAAAAATCGTGACAACATTGACCTTTTGCCGTTTCGAAAATAGCAACTTTTTTGCCAAAGGCAATTGCTCTCAAGTGCGTGTTTCGTCTCGCCCTTGTGAAAGAAGTGGCTAGTTTTAATTCGATTCTGGTGTCTGAAAAAAGACAATTTCACAAAATAACAATTGGGCCAACACATGACGTTAGCTTTGTGCGACGGCGCGGGTGTGCGCGCGAGGTCCCGCGGGTCGCGTAACATTATCCCGAGTCAGTCTGCGAGTCACCGACGGAGTCGTCACACTACAAATCAAACCACAGCTGCTCAGGCCATTAGCCAGTTCCGCGCTATGGGAACATGACACCAAATTAACTTTTATACCACGCGCGCGCACGCACAGTCGACACACGTGCACTGTTTCATTCTTACCATTCATCAATTGTAGTCACAGGATGTTTTGAAAAGATGCACTCTTTTTTTGGGGAGCTATTGTTCTGGCTGAAGAACACGTTGGAATATTTTTATGGAGGGTAGGGGGGTGGAACGGATTGATAGCATTTCCATTCATTTCAATGGGACAAGACGATTTCAGATCCAAATGTGATTACCCCCCAAAAAATCCCATTTTTATTTGTCTCACAATGGAGAAATTCACCAAATTTGCAATTCAAGGCATGACACAAAGTCGTTGGCTTTTCGGTGTTCATTTGAGGCGCACGCAGCTGCGAGGCGATCCCGTGACCCGGGCCCGCCTAACCATCAAACATTAGCACGCAGCTGCGTACGGCGGGAACGCTTTGATCAAGAATATTCGCACGTGATGGCGGCCACGCAGATGATGACGCCACATCGGCAAACTGCAGCGTACATCCCAGAGAGAAGAATAATAAACACCACCAACCCCCCCCCGCCCCACAAAAAGCCATTCTGCCTTTCCCCAAATCTTTCTTTCTTTTTCTTTTGAGGGAGTGCCTCGTTTTGGGCCAGGACCCCACCCTGTAAGCCCCCGGGGGGCTGCAAGGAGGTTTAAGTGCCCCCACCGCCGCCCCCCCTCCCCCACACCCCGCTGCCCCCAGCACCACCGCCGCCTAATCTAATCAAGAGTGCATGACTGCCCCGGCAATAAAGTTTCACGGCAGCGCGTCAACTCCCAAATCAGCTGTTTGGCAGCAGAAGTAGGACAGGAAGCCACGTGGAAACGGACACGTCGCCCTCATGCCAACTTCGAACCTTATGGAGGGGGTTCTTTCCATAACAGTCTTATTTTTGGTTGTTTTTTTTTCAATAGCTTAAAAAAAATTATTAGAGATGTAATTTGATTATATTAAAAAGTCCGAATTTTTTAATTACAAAAAAGTTTTCATATTACACAAATAAGGTCAAAACAAAAACATTTTCAAGAGACAAAAGTCAGAGAAAATCCTTTCTTCCCATAACGAAGCCAATCCCACAAGAATTAAGTCGGAATTCACCCGCCAAAAAACCCCCGAAATGTAACATGTAACTTTCAAAAGAAAAACCGACTTGTGAAAGTAAAACGAAAGTTGTCATTTTTGGAGCAAAAGGTCAAACTGGAATGGCGTGGAACAATCCCAGCATTCATGTTATGTCATAAGGGCAGAAGGAAAAAAAGTATTTCTCCCAAATAACCGGTCATCTGAGCGAGATAAATTGTGAGAGGAATAAAGTTGGAATGTGAGGCAAAAAAAAGACATGCTGTTAACCAGAAGCGTTGTTTTTTTATTTTTTCCCTCGACACGGCGGTAGCAACAAAGTTTGCGTCACTTGGTGGACTCCCAAATCAGCCGTCTGGCAGCGCAAGTAGGACAGGAAGCCACGTGGGAACGTCAAAGGCTCTCCGCTGCACTTTGTCACATTTCACACGGACGTGACCTGTTTTCGTGTGTGCGCGTGTGTGTGTGTGTCCCCCGAAGCTTGTCGAACATCTCAAAGTCGGAAAAACGTGGATGGACGACGCCACCGAGCCCAAAGTAACAATCGACTGGAACCCAAAAAAAACAGCTGTTTTATGTCAAGGCGGAAGAAGGCCACACTGAAAAGAAAGAACAACAAAATTACCAGAGTTGGGATGTCATTTTATGAGGGGAGGGGGAAATGGCTTGAGGTGACCACAAAATTTGTGTTAAGACGAGTAGAAGGCTCTACTTTTACACACACGCACACACACACACAAAGAAATACATCTTTCAAAATAAAATTGAAATCTGCCGATCTATTCATGGTATTTAGAACAAAGCCATAGTTTTACTGTTAAAAATATGTGAAAATTGATCAGTTTTTTTATGATTCAATTAAAAAAAAGAATTTTACAAGCATGTTCATGTTATGAGAAAAATTGGAAACTCATCTCAAGTGTTCCATTGCGAGAACGGCGTCAAGCAAAATTTGTAATCTTATCGGCAACTTATTTTGGAGGGCAAAAAGTCCAAAAGTCGTCGTCATTGCAAGGGAAAAAATAACCACGTCATATGCTCTTGGAATGTTCGACGTCTTTGAGGAAAAAGGTGCACATTTCCAAGAGTAAAGTCACGTTACGAGAAAAAGTCACCTCTTCTTCGCAAGGGGAAAAAGACGCATTTCTTTTTGTCTTTTCTTTAGCTTCTAAAATGCCTCTGAGAGGGATTTCAGGATTTATGAGTGAAGACCAAAGCGTGGACAACTTCTGAAGCGCATGAAAGGCTCGCCATGTGGCCCACGTGCGCGACTGTGTCGTTTTCTGCCACAAGCTATGCTCTCTAATTTCTGTCCAAGTGCACGCGTGACGACAGGACGGTCACTTTTTTCCGCACTTTGAAAGTTTCGTAACGCAGCTTCCCTCCATGCATCTGTGCCATACGCCTGCCAAGAATTACAGCGCAGCACTTTTTTTTTGTGGCTTCAAAGAAGGGGAGCGGTGCTCCGCAGGGAAGGGATCAATGAACCCTGGATTTTTTTTTTTGGGGGTGCTTTTGAAAGGTGCCCTAACACGGAACAATGAGGGACGCCATGCACCAACACAAAACACAAGCATTGTCACACATGTTAATAGACCCTGCAAAAGAGCCGAGACGCATCCGGTGTGAAACTTCAGCCCCCCCCCCAACAACCGAATTCACAGGTGGCCATACGACAGTAACTTTTCCCTAATTTACACGGGAAATACATCCCTTGTTTCACGCAAACAGATTCCAGGCATGGGCCTGTTTTTCCCTTTACTGCCCGACACCGGACACCAAACTGCTTCATCAACGCACTTTCAACAGCAGTCACAAAGGTAGTGAACTCACAAATGTATTCAACAAGCTAAACTCACTAATTTGGTCAGATATCTAACAACAAATTTACTGACACAATAAACTCACTGGGCATACTCACGCAATAATTCACGCAGATACTCATTCACTTTACTAACTTATTCTACTAACTCCCCGACGAAACGAATTCACCCATAAACTTAGCCGACTAGCTAACTCACGACCCGACTCAACTAAAATTAATCTTCAACCGGTAGTGGCGCCATCGGTTCCACTTACCTTGCCCACTCGAGAAGTCAACACAACAGGGCCGTTCACACGGGCAGATTTATTTCGGACTTACTCCTCAACTGCTCCCCTTGAGCGTTCATACGTGCAACTTTGTTCCGGCTTAGTGCCCGAAAACAGCTTGTTTCGATCAAATTTAAACCACCTCAGGAGGTGGTTTAAAATTTGCTCGGAACAAATGCTCGTTCTTGAAGCAGTACCGAAGCAAATGTGCACGTATGAACGCAACTGTTAAATTTGCTCCAGAGCAAATGCTCGCTATGGGAGTGGCCTCGCTACGCGTCAGAGGAGTCCATCCGGGTACTTGCCAACATGCATCCTGGGTATTTTGCGCTTCAAAACATGGCGGGTCTTTTCTCTCTCCTGCGGCGTCTGATTATCGACCACATCGTTGATTTCTCCGGAGAAGAAGCCATTTTGTCACAAAGAAGGAGGGGAAATGGTAATTCCTTTTCCCCGCCTTCTTCTTTCTTTACGCATGCGCATGTTTTACTTCCGCATTCCTGTCGTTTTGTTCCGCAACAGGAACTGCCCGTGTGAAAGCAAGTGGAGCTGTGCCGATGCTGTTACGCTCAGCGGCTTTGTACGTGTGAACGCTCCACAAAATTTGTTCCGTGCAAATTTATATCGCAACAAAATACTCCGAGCAGCGCCGAAACAAATCTGCCCGTGTGAACAGGGCTAACGTCAGTCAAGACCTACGCGACACTTGATCAATGCGACATTGGGCTCAAAACAGGAGTTGGGAACGATCAAATGATTACGCTTGCCTATCCCTCGTATCGAGCATGAATATCCAATCACAAGAATATTGTAAATCCATTATTTGGCAGGAAACTATCCATTTATGTTCATGCTTAACCTCAGAGCCGATCCCAGCTGACTTTGAGCAAGAGGCACATTTGACTAACAATCATCCACGCTTCGCTTTATGGACCATTTGGAGTCCTCAATAAAGCTGACACGAATGTTTTTGGATTGTGGGAGGAAGCCAGAGGACACATTTGCACCTCAGAAAAGTGAGGCAGTGCTAACAATTTTGAGAGGGCAAATATTGTGTTGATAGGCTGAAAGCTGCCTCCTCAAAGCCCATCATCAATTATGGAAGCAATTCCCCTTCTTTGTTAGCATTTCACGAACCCCAAACTCATCTGTTTGTACAGTACGACCTAGCGAGCTCACACCAGTGTCAACATTTCAGCAGCCGTGAAACCAGCTAGCACTGATTGGTATCGATCCGCTATCGACCTTAAAGAGCAGTTTCACCTGAAATAATAATAACCGAAGATATGTTTCACCAAGAAAATGGCTTGTATCAAGTCCAAACAAATATGTATACATACATACATATGTAGAGAGAGCGCGAAAGAGTTTGACGGATATAATATATATGCACGTGCTGTTGTTGAAACGCTTTCTTGGCGTATGTTTGAAAAGATACATTTTCACAATTTATGACGTCATGTTTTTTTGTGACCAAGTAGCAGATTAAGCACAATTCAACGTTCAATTCAATCCAATTTATGTTCACCCAAATAAACGTGTTCGTCACTTAGTTTTAACGCATTTCGATATCGAACTACAGTATTTCGAGCAGACAACAAAGATGAGCTGGATGGACGCCACATCAGAGGAGCTTCTGGCCGGAAAAAAAAGTGTCTGTCAGCTCGACTGCTACCAGGCGAGTGTCCCGGTTGGGCTCCGAAGTGGAAAAGTAGGACAATTGGGGGACACGTACGAAAGTGTGCTTTAGTAGAGAAGGAAGACGAAATATCTCTGAACTTACGTGAATCTGAGGATGCTGAGGGAAGCTTTTTAAAAACTCCCACACGACGATAGGTGACGACTCCCTTTGTCAAAGTGGCTGGACGTATCCCCCACTTTTTAGGCTTGAAATGAAAATCAGGCAAACTTTCCCTTTCCCTTTCCTACGAGTCTACTGCCTTCTGCTCTTTTCGGTTCCACGTCCTCCGGCGGACCACAGAAGAATGAATGGCCGTCGCCAAGGTCCACCAAGTGGGCCAGCCCAGGCGGTGGCGAACCGCTGCTTAGGTGGGCGTGATCATCATGCTGGAGAGTCACCAATCACAGACCGGCAACCAGTAACAACAAATCCAAAGCGAGCCGCCGTGGAAGGAGCCAATCAGGACAACGCTCGCGTTCCTCCTTTTAGGAGTTGGGCAAACCGCTTCGATAAAATTAAAATAACATATAATAATAATGTATGTTCATGTGTTGAAAAAAAAAACATTTAAAAAATAATGTAAATAATCAATTTACAATTCGATTTGTGAGGAAGACGATCGAAGTAAAATAAAAAAAATAAACACATTAGTTATTTATCCCCAGTGTTAATAATAATACTGTAATATGAAATAGACACAAACACTATGAACAGCAGCAAGGTTGCCACATCTGTCTCAAGAGTTTTTCGGCTCGAATCTCAGCGTGGCCAATTTGCCAACATCGCCAACCAGGACACCAGCAAACGTCATTGTGGTTAGAAACAAATTATTTGACGATTAGATTTTATTTAAAAATAGATTAAAGAAATAATACCACTATTAACAATAATACAAATACCAGTCATAATTCAGTTCATTTCAAACTATTAAAAAATATATACATCAAAGAAATCATGACAAATAAAAGTGATGATTGAAAAAAATATAACAATTGAATCAATACTATGAATATACCATGCTCCTGCCATGCTATATTCTATTTTGTACTTCAGCATATTTCCTTTAAGATCAACAAAAGGATGTCTTGAATACCTGAAAGCAGCTGAGTGCTCCCTGTTGTCATCTGGCTCCATGAGGCAGCCATCTCTGTTTCAATCCCAGTCTTAACCTTTTGATCAGGGAGGCTAACAGCTGAGTGGATAGCTGACATTCTGAAGGGTTACAAAATCATTTTGTGGCCCACTCAACCAAATCAAGTATGTCTACTTTGTGGGTTTTTTTGTTTTTTGCCAAAGCGGAGATGATCTGGAGGGCAGAATTTCTCTCTTCTAGACTGGCTTCTTAAAAGATTTTTGTTGGTCTTCTCCTATTGACACGACAGTTCAAAGGTCGCTGGCCCTGCATGAGGGCTTTGGGGGGAGGGGCGTCTTATTTGGAGAGGTCAACCGCCAAGGGGTCAAGGTTCAAAACGCCCAAGGAAAATGAGATTCTCCAACAAATTCCTGGTTTGAAAGTAGAACTCGAAGCCAAATTCCCCACCCACTGACCACAAATAGCATGCTAACTAACCCTTTGGCACCAAATCATTTGACTCCGACGAACGCTAGCAATGGTGCGAAACATTTCTTTCCTTTGTAATAAGCTGAGGCAAGACGGCCCAACATGGGATCCGTCAATGTGTTGCGATACTAATGGCGAGTTCAATCGCCTTAAGGTAGATCGTTTTCGTCCCGATACTGTTGGCGTTGGGTTGAGACATTGGCAACAGTGCAATGCAGCTCTGATCATACATGAGATTGCAAATATGTCCCAGAAAAATGTGCAAGAAGTGGGTGTCAATCGCCATCTTAGGCCCAGGGTCCCCAGGCTCCAGCGGGGCCCGGGTCGCAGCGCGGGTCCTCGTCGGGGAAGTGGACGGGCAGGGCGCTCTGCTGGTGGTGTCTCAGGCGGCCCAGGAGGCGATCGACCACGGCGGGGTAAAGGGCCGACACCTCGTTCCTCTCCTCGGGGTCCTTGAGCACATCGAATAGCATCACGGGCTTCAGGGGCTCCGAGACCCCCGGAGAGGACCCGTTTTGGCCGGGTCGCGGGAACCAAACGTCGCAACCTGCGCCGCACCAAAGGATTCAATGTGGGCATGGCTTTTTCTTTGGATTTCTTTGCCTCAAAGGAGTGAGGAGGACCGTCGGTGGGTTTAGTTTTGGCGCACCATTCGACAAACCACATTTTCTTTTACTTTTTCACATGAAATGCTCAAACTAAGTCTGTTTTGCGGCATTTTTGCATGAAATGTTTTTTTCAGTGTCGGTGGCATGAAAGGATTAACTCTGCCACCGTCTTTTTTTGTCGATGGCTTTTGCGCTCGACCCACATGGTGGCGCTCACCTGGATATCCCGTGAGCAGCTTCCAGTTTGAGGATCTGATGGCGGCGTGGACAGACACGTTGAAGCCAGACCGGAAGACTCCTCTGTCGCCATCGAACACTTGAAGACGCTTCGAGCCGGCACCTGCATGCAGAGCGGGACACTCACAGCGTGTGGTCTCTCTGTATTACCAAACCGGGTACATATTCCCTTCATATTCCCAAGTCTTGTGTTTGGGGGGGGGGGGGGTGCTTGTGCGTCATCGACTTACACGGGGCGATATCGTTGTACATTGGGTCAATGTTGTGCAGCAGCTCCAGTCTGGGTGAGGCAAAGCCTTTGCTGGAATATAAACAAAGGTGTGTCAAACACACACACAGGGTGTGTAAATCAAAAACAGCACACCCACCCATAATGTGCGGCGACCGCAGCGTCTGATAACACAAATAACTCTCCGCCGTCCGCCTGCTTTCGCTCTCTGCGGCCAATTAGAAAGAAGCGCGCAGGCGGCGGGCGACCGATGTGCGGTGGCCGGCGACCGATGCGCAGCGGCCAATGGGGGCGGAGCGCCGGGCCGACGCAAGGGAGCGCTTTGCGGTGTGGTGACCTTCGGTTTCACCTCCTCCTCCACCGCGTCCACAATTAGGCAGCGAGCAAGAAGAAGCAGCGCTCGTCAAAGCGGACCCTGCCGCCGCGGAGGAATGACAAACGCGCAGTCGTGTAAAATGTCCGATGTTGGGCCTTCTTGCATCAACCAAATGAGGGCTGAATGATTTGGAAGAAAAATCAAATCCCCCTCTCCCCCCACCCCTCAATACTGTGATTGCAATTTTAGGTGTGATTATTTTTATTCCAAGGTCCTCTTCCTATATATTTTTTTAAAGAAACACAAGCCATAAATTAATCTGTATTATAATAAATAGGATCAAATTTAGTCAACATGATCGATAAATGGCCAACAGATGGCAGCATTGGTTCTCTTTTGGACGAGACCGCAGTGTATCAAAGCGGAAGCTCCTGATCATGGCAGATCTTTTTGCCGTGAGAAGGCCAGTTTGGATGTCAGAAGCATCACAAAGGCAAAGATCATCAAGCATCCGTCACCTGATCGTGTTCCAAACGTCGAATCCATCCAGAGGCTTGGTGGTGTTGAGGCGCCCCCCTGCCAGTCCCACCAGCGTGGGCAACCAATCGGAGACGTGGACGAGCTCCCGGCTGGCGCTGGCCGGCCGCTGGAGGAGCGGGCCGGACACGAATCCCACCCCGCGGACTCCTCCCTCCCACAGCGACCACTTCCTGCCTCGCAGCGGCCAGTTGCTGGCCCCTTCAAGCGTCTGGCCGCCGTTATCTGTCCAAGGGACCGAACCGTGACACAATTCAGAATAAGTAGCATGGGCGGGGGGTCCTTCGGTTTTTTTAAGGTCCTAATTGTCACGTTGCGTGGTGGTGGTGGACCCCAAAGAGCAGGCAGGAGAGAGGAGCAATGTGTACTTGACGAATTGTATTTAATAAAACAGAAAACTAAGTCCAAAACAAAGTCCAAAGTATCAAACAAAAATCATGACTGAAGATAAAACATAACAGTAACTGAAACATGACAAACCTGATGGCAGCAAACAAACAAACATGACAGTAGCAAACAACAGCAACAATGACCCGACACTGAATGCTCGGGAGGGAGTCCTCTTATACTACTAATTGCTAAACGACCAACAGGTGTGCAGCTCAGGGAGAGCCCTGCAGTGCCACCTGTTGGTCCCAAATCGAATCATGACACTAATTCCACAAAAGTTGATCAAATAAGTTCACAACGCAATTTGTTTCAGAAAAAGGTGTACCAATATGAGAATAAAGTTGTTTTATGGACTATATAATCAGAATTTATCATCCATGAATTGGTGATGTGCATGCGTACCTGTGGAGAAGACCAGGAGAGTGTTGGCCCAAAGTCCGGCCTGGCGCAAGGCCAAGCTGATGTTGCCTACCGCCTCGTCCATGGCCGCCACCATGCCGGCATACGCCCGGCGACTCGGGTCGCGGATGAATGCGTAGGGCGCCACGTAGCGCTCGGGCACCTGCAGGGGCGAATGCACGGCCTGCAGCGCCACGTAGAGGAAGAGAGGCTGGAAAAAAAAAAACACAAAAGTCTTGATATTACAAGAAGAGTCATGATGTTAAAAAAAAAAAAATCCGTTAAAAAATAAAAATAAAGTGGTAAATTTTGCATTTAAAAAAATAAAATAAAACAAAAAGAATATTTTTTTTGTGTGTGTGTGACTGGTCAAAGACACCCAAGTCTCCAACATTTTTTTTAACCTTATCTTGATAAAACTGAATGTATTATTATGATTGCTGTTGTTATTGAGTTGTTACTATTATTAGCAGTTCTGTTCAGGCTGCGCTCACCTTTTTGGGGTCATGTTTGGCGATGATCCGGACGGCCCTCTGGCTGAACAGCTCGGTGGAATAAGCGCCTTTGTATCCCGGTGCGGCCGCTTCCTCCTCCCGCAGGTCCAAAGCGCAGCGGCTCGAGTTGAGGGCAGCGATGGGGCTGCAGCGGGTGTGAGTGTAGTAGTCCTCGCTGCCTGTCAGGTAGCCTGGAGAACAGATCCAAAAGCGGCCTTAGATATCTGAAGGGGAGAAGGAGGCCGC
This sequence comes from Hippocampus mohnikei, assembly GCA_026261675.1. NCBI lineage: Eukaryota > Metazoa > Chordata > Actinopteri > Syngnathiformes > Syngnathidae > Hippocampus > Hippocampus mohnikei. Next base: position 945,084 of record JAKGUB010000807.1, read on the forward strand.
ACAACTGTCGCCTGGCGCGTACAAACCAAAGAAGGAGTGGAAGCCGCGGCGCGTGGGCAGGCAGTCCTTTTTGTACATGCCCAGGTGCCACTTGCCCACCATGTGCGTGGCGTAGCCCGCCTCCGACAACAGCTCGGGCAGCAGCGTCTCGTCCAGCGGCACGCAGTACGGCTGACACGGCCAAATGATCTGGTGCTGCATGCCCGTGTGGATCTGCCGACGTCAAACATGCTGGTGAAAAAAGACCAACCCGGGGCGGAAGGACAGTGGCCACCCCAAAGACGCTTCTTAGGCGTAGAAAAAAAAGTAGTGTGTTTCCGGTAACCCGACCGACCGAGAATTTCTACCTCGAAAAAAAACTTTACGGTCGTCATTTTTTTTCAAACCTTTTACATTTTTGTGTAATAATAATAATAATAATACATTGTGGCAGTCGAAAGGAGCACACACGATTGACTGGAAAACACGTCTTTATTCCACGACTGCCAACAAGTGGACATACGGTGGATGGAGGGGCGAGCGGTGGGCATCATGGCGCACAAAAACAAAACGGGCCGACATAAGCGCAGACGGTACGAACACTTTGGGAACAAAATGGTGAACCGGCGTCGGAGTTAGGGGTCCCTCAGACAAAAAGGGGAAGGAAGGCGCGCCGGAACCTTCTGGCAGAAATTCACCGGGAGCACGAAGTTGCTGACCGAGCACCAACTCAGCAGGGGCGGCATTGAGAGCTTCTTTCGGAGCCAAACGTAACCCAAGCAACACCCACGGAAGGCGGTCGACCCAGTTACCGTCCGTAAGCGCAGCCCGCAGCGCAGCTTTAAGCAACCGGTGAAAACGTTCACACAAACCGTTAGCCTGTGGGTGGTAGGCCGTAGTGCGGTGTACCTGCACCCAAGGACCCTGCCATGGCTGACCAGAGCTCTGACACAAACTGGGGGCCCCTGTCCGAGGTGATATCGCATGGTGTGCCAAAACGCGCGACCCAGGACGACAGAAAAGCACGAGCTATATCTACCGAAGTCGTGGATGACAGGGGAACTGCTTTCAGCCACCTAGTGGTCCGATCTACCATCGTGAGTAGATGTGTGAAACCCTGCGACGGAGGGAGGGGGCCTACCAGGTCCACGTGGACGTGGTCAAATCACCTGGCCGAAATTGGAAAAGGTTCAAGGTTCGCCCTGGTGTGCCGGTGGACTTTGGCGCGCTGACACGCCACGCATGCAGCCGCCCACCTCCTGACGTCCCTGCGTAATCCAGGCCAGACAAACTTGGCCCCAACCAGCTTGACTGACGCACGAACGCCAGGGTGTGAGAGGGAATGGATTGAATCAAAGATTCGGCAACGCCAATCCAACGGAACCACACGGCGAGTACGACCTGTAGACACATCGCAGAGGAGAGCAGGAGAGCAGGACCGCCTACCCGCGTTATTACCTCCTCAAGTTTAAGAGCCGTACTGGCTGCCTTGAGGTTGCGGATGTCAGGATCGTTGGATTGGTCGGCGGCCATTTCCGAAAAATCAACCCCGAGATGGACCGGACACACGATTGCGCGTGACAAACAATCAGCCACAGGGTTACACTTACCGGCCATATGCTGAATGTCAGTTGTGAACTCAGAAATGGCCGCTAAGTGCCTTTGCTGCCGAGCCGACCACGGTTCTGTAACTTTTGACATTGAAAACGTAAGTGGCTTGTGATCCACAAAAGCAGTGAAAGGGCGTCCTTCAAGAAGGAAACGAAAATGGCGCATCGCAAGATAGAGTGCCAGCCAGCAACTCTCTGTCAAAAACACTACACTTGCGTTCGTTATCCCGCAGCTTACGACTGAAAAACGCAAGGGGCTGCCATACGTTCTCCACCAGCTGCTCAACCACCGCCCCAACAGCAATATCAGATGCATCCGTAGTTAAAGCCACCTGCGCGGTTGCAATTGGGTGGACCAGGAGGGCTGCACTTGCGAGCGCGTCCTTAGCCTGTTGAAACGCCTGTGCCCGTTGCGGAGACCACTCGACCGGATCACTAGCCTTCTTCTTACTCAAGGCACAGTAAAGTGGCTGCAGGAGGTGGGCTGCGCGAGGAAGGAACCGGTTATAAAAATTAACCATGCCCAAAAACTCTTGCAAGGCCTTAACTGAAGCGGGGCGGGGGAAATCCACCACCGCCTGCACTTTGGCGGGCAAGGGATAGCGCCCGTGCTGAAATCACGGTGGCCCAAGAAATCGATCTCAGACAGACCAAATTGACATTTCACCCGGTTAACAATCAGGCCGTGTGAATCAAGACGCTTGAAAACCGTCGTTAAGTGCGACAGGTGTTCCTCTGGTGAAAGACTGGCCACCAGAATGTCGTCGAGATAGACGAACACAAAATCTAGGTCGCGCAATACGGAGTCCATCAACCTTTGAAAAGTCTGTGCAGCCCCCTTCAGCCCAAAAGGCATGCGCAGGAATTCGAAAAGCCCGAACGGGGTTATCACTGCGGTTTTGGGCACATCATCCGCCTGCACGGGCACCTGGTGATAACCCCGGACCAAATCCACTTTGGAAAAAATTGATTCCCAAACGCTCCATTGTAGCAAACTCCCCTTTCACAATTGCCAGTTTTGCCGCGTCGCGGCGACGCGCGCGGGCAAACACCGGCGGGCCAACTGTGGGGATGAAATGCTCCACCCCGTGCTTAGTATCGGTGTCGGAAAAGGCGGGAGTCGTTAGCGACGGGAAGTCTGTCAGTAAACGTTGATAAACGTCACCCGATGCCAAAAAAATTGCAGAACTTGATCCGCTTCTTCAGCCAAACCCCGATAATTGCCGGTCGTCAGACATGTCGCGTTAGCCAACACCGCGCGCACTGGGCCTGGTAGTTGGCGTAGGAAAATGCGCGGGAAAAGAAATCCGCCTTCATCCGAGCCTAACAGCGACAGCATTTTGTCCATCAGATCCACTGCCGTGCCATCGCCCAGCCCAGGAAGGGAAAGGAGTCCGTCTGCTCTCTCCGAGTCCGACAAGCTGAACCTACGAAGCAGAAGCTGTTTGAGCGCGTCGTATTTCCCGCCTTGTGGAGGCGCCCGCAGGAGCTGCATCGCACGACGTGTAGTCTGCTGGTCGAGGGACGCCACGACCATGTAATATTTCGGCTCATCGGTAGTGATTCCCCGTAGGTGGAACAGCGCTTCCACATGCTGAAACCACGAAGCCGGGTCGCTCTGCCAGAACTCCGGTAGCCTCGCGGCAGAGGCGGCGGCTGCAAGTTGCGGGAGTTGGGGCGACGTGGCCGAGGAAGACACCTCTTCATCCGTTAACCGAAACATCTTCACGTTCAGGGTCACCAATGTGGCAGTCGAAAGGAGCACACACGATTGACTGGAAAACACGTCTTTATTCCACGACTGCCAACGAGTGGATCTCACAATTACCAGTTTGCGCCAAAGACATTTACCCGAACACGCCCCCTACCGTATGCCTGCTGGGTGAGAAGCATGGTCCTAGTGTCCGCCACAACATTTCATTTCATAAGCGCAATTCAAAACACTCAAGGACGCTTTACAATCAAAACGAGAACAATAAAACCCGTAGAGATGTCCTGGAGTGAGAGAGAGAGAGACTCCTCCGGGTTGAGTGACCGGTGGCGCGTTTGGCTGCCGCTGCTCAACCCGTATTGTTTTGTGTTTTTTGTTATTGTAAAGTGTCCTTGGGTGTCTTGAAAGGCGCTTATAAATAAAGAGTATTATTACTATTATTAAAACCACAGACAAAATTATAAATAATAAAAGGAAAGATGAATTTAGAGCGTTTACATCGGTGCAAACTCTCGCGATATTCGTCGGCGAGCCCAACGGCTTCAATAAAGGTCTCGAAGGATTCCAACCAGCGGGGCCACGGGACAGGCGGCTCGCCAGGCAGGGCGAGGAACGGAGGAAGAGGCGAGAGTGTAAGCTCCATCTTCGTTGCCATTGTTGTGTTTAATAAAACACGGGGAGTCTGACTCTGCTCACTGCCGTTTATTGTCAGTGCAGGTAGTCACCTTTTCATATGAACACTTTTACGGCCGTGACGTCACGCCGTCGTAAACTGACCCTGTGGCTGTGGTTATAACATGCCACAAATAATAATAATAATACATTTCATTTATAAGCGCCTTTCAAAACACTCAAGGACGCTTTACAATCAAAACAAGAACAATAAAACCACAGACAAAATTATAAATAATAAAAGGAAAGATGAATTTAGGGCGTTCACATCGGTGCAAACTCTCGCGATATTCACGTTGAGCGTGCGTGGTTTGCTCTGTTGTCTGTCAACAACATTGAATCGTGGCGGCGGCCACGATCTCCGACAACAGTTTAAACCGCGTTTTGTGTGTCGCAGTCGCATGCTCGCACCATAATCTTAAGAAAATAGCATCCAATCGGTCGGTAGGTCGGACAAAGTTTTTTTTTTTTATCTTTTTTTCTCCCTCCCTCCCCCATCAAAAACGTAAACAAAATAACCATAAAACAAGGAGACATTGAAACCAGTGCCAGATGCTCGTCTGTCAAAGAGGGGAAGCTCAATTTTGGTCGACATCATAAAATGTGTCCGTTTATTTATACGCGAATTCTACTCTAGCTCCGTTCCTTTACAAGAAAATGATCTGTGACCCTGTCATACCAACAAGCCGTCTTTTCCCGGTACTTAATTACCAACCAACGATGTCCGCCTCTACGCGGTGGTTGGACTCCGCCGGACCAAGGACCAGACGGACCAAGGACCGGACGGACCAAATGGACATCACTTCACCGACGGCCACCTCCTCGGGGGGAACCCTCGGCTACTACCGTCGACGGCTACCGGCTCCCACCCCCCCTGCCTTCCCCGTCATCCGCACCTTACCTCAGAGCCCCTCCCTGCCCAACCCCCGCCGGCCATCAGCCACTCCCGCCCAACATCATCCCTAACGTCCCCGCTCTGCTGTCCCCCGTTAACCTCTCCCAACACCTTTCCTTCATCCTGCACGGTAGCTCTCGGCGGGGCCAGCGGGGCGACCCCTGTGGGAGCCTGTGCCGCCGCCACGCAACAACAACAACAACTTAATTAGTGTCCTACAACTATAGGAACTACAATAAAACCCACCAGAAATAAAATATTAATTTGTCGCTAGTTGTTTGTTTACAACAAAGAGTGTCGCTAAAATGATTAGGAGAAGTCTCCAGCTCAACTCGGAACAGAATGCGAGTTGAAAAAAATGCTCGCACGGATGCCTACACTAAAAGCTCGGTGATTGGCTCATTTCAATGTCAATCACTAAAAGCTCGGTGATTGGCTCATTTCAATGTCAATCGAACTGGCACACAGGCTCAGACAGATCATCCAATCTGATGCAGAAAAGCCTGGCGTCCGGTACCCTCCCACTGCCATCCAGTCCCAGAGACGACGAGCGTACGTGGGCGGGACAAAAACCAGCTTGTATCCAATGACTCGTCTCCATTCAACGCATTGGGACAACCTACCCTGAACTCACTACCATTTAAAGCACAGCGAAGCTGCGGGATGAATGAGAAGGAAGTTGCGTCATAACCAGTAAGAAGAAGCTGATACGGAACAAAAGTTGAGCACGTTGTAGCGCATATTTAGTCAATGACATGTACACACAATGAAATTTACATTCATATATTTGATCACTTATTCTTTGACATTTTAGGGGAAGCCAAGCTTCCCTTGCAGTCCGAGAGCAATCGCCGCTGATTGAAAACCCCACTCGCCGCCTATGGAGGCGAGAGAGCTGGGTGTTACAGCCATCTCGTTACCTCTGCGTCCCGCGTCCTAGACGGCCCGTGGTGTTCGTCAAATAGTTCGCTGAATCTTTTCGATACAGCAGTGGATGCTATTTTCTTAATATTATGGTGCGAGCATGCGACTGCAACACACAAAACGCGGTTTAAACTGTTGTCGGAGATCGTGGCCGCCGCCATGATTCAATGTTGTTGACAGACGACAGGGCAAACAACGGCGCACGCTCAACGTGAATATCGCGAGAGTTTGCACCAATGTAAACGCTCTAAATTCATCTTTCCTTTTATTATTTACAATTTTGTCTGTGGTTTTATTGTTCTTGTTTTGATTGTAAAGCGTCCTTGAGTGTTTTGAAAGGTGCGTGTAAATGAAATGTACGATTATTATTATTATTACACAAAAATGTAGAAGGTTTGAAAAAAATGCCGACCGTAAAGTTTTTTTTCGAGGTAGAAATTCTCGGTCGGTCGGGTTACCGGAAACACACTACTTTTTTTTCTACACCGGTGTGCGACGATGCCGGGTGCAGTGTTCGGGTGTCTCACCTGGTAGCGGCCGGTCATGAGCTGATTCCTGGACGGGGTGCAAAGCGGTTGGACGTAGTAGTTTTCCAAACGGACCCCCGCGGCCGACAGCTTGTCCAGGTGAGGCGTGTTGATCTCCGAGCCGTGGTAGCCCACGTCGTACCAGCCCAAGTCGTCCGCCAGGATGAACACGATGTGCGGCTGCTTGGAGCCCGACGCCGCGGGGCAACCGACGGTCAAGAGCAACGCGAGGAAAGGAAGCTTCACGGCCATCTTCGTCTACCAACCGTGGCAAAGTGGAAGTGGCTGTCGCTCGCAACACAAAGTCAAGCGGGAAGACCGTCTCGCGGTTTGAACAGTTCAGGGCCGCACAAACATATGCGGATGTCAATGTTTCGTAAAATTCCTCTGAACTAATCGGCACATTTTGCTGTGAAAAGGGGAAGCCACTTAAGCCACTTCACCCTCGCTCCTCTTCTCCACGACTCTTGAAAACGCTACTGTCGACTCAGCAGCCAATCAGGTGACGAGAAGGAATGTTCCCCCCCCCGGGTCACGTGACGAATCAGGCAGTGGGGTCACGTGATGAATCAGGAAGTGGTCCCATTGAAACTGAAGCGGCGTTGTTGTTCGTGTTCGACACCATCACCATTAGTGATTATTTTTATTTTTTAGTTGAGATCACGGAATGAAATAAGAATGTGATACTTTCACTTGATATGATGTAGTTGAACTAAATACAACCACTATGTTGCATTGTTTTACTAATATAATGTAGGAATTTCTTGAAAAATCTGACTAAGGTTTTCTAAATAATAACATAAAACAGTAATCGGTGCTGATATTCAGACAATAGCCAATTCTATATACTTTATTTCTCAAGGTAATAGCGTACAGTCTATTTATTGCATGTCATTAAAAAAATACATTGATTATAAAAACTGTACAAATGTTAATTCTGTCACTCACTAAAATGGCAATGGCATTATTTCTCTGATTGTACCAAACAAAATGTAAACCATGGAATTAGAAAATGGTTCAAGTTTGTGCTAAATCGAGAAAGCAAACTTCTTTGTGTCCACGTCACGTGATCCCTTGGCGGGATGTGGTGATGTTGTCAAGCTTTGCTTGTGGCTTTGTTGTGCAGGCGGGTCCGCGTGGGCTCGGTGAGCACCAAGGGCTCCTGGATGACGGCGGCCGGGTACTTCCTCCCCAGCAGCTCCACCTCCACCTTGCGGCCGACCGAGGACAGCTCCACGGGCAGATAGGCAAACGCCAGGCTGTGGTGGGCGCTGTAGCTGTAGGCCCCTGAAGTGGTGTTGCCCACCACCTGATTGAGTAGAAGCGGGTGAGCGAGATTGTGGGGCGGGATGGGGATGGGGAAGTGGGAGGGAGCGGCGCGGATCGCAAATTGGGTGGAAACGTTTTGGTGAATTTTCATGAGAATTTGGGGGAAACTTTGTAAATCTTCCAAATTGGATTTTTTTTCATGGGAATTTATCTGAATCTGTCAAATCTGTAGTTGGAGATTGGTGTGAGCAAGGGTCTTCTGTCCCCTTTCTCAAATCGATGTTATCCTCTGTAAATCTATCTAAATATAAACATTTTGCTGTCATAAGCAGGCATCTATGCAAAACAGATCGCTCATACAGCATATGCAAATAAACAACTCTTTGAATTGGAGTTTCTTCTCATGGGGAGTCTCGAACTTTGAAAACACAAGGGATTTTGCAACCCGATCAGCAACTGACAATGGCGGTGCGGTGGCTAACCTTTCCGTCGAGCCACACCGTCTCGTTGCCCTCGGGGTCAACGTCCTGCGTCTCCACCGCAAGGTATGACAACTTCCTCTTCAGGCCCTTGGCTTTGATCTCCTGAAGCGCCGCCTTGCCGATGAAATCGGCGGGCTGTTACCCCCACAAAAAAAAAAATGAAAATAATAGGTGTTGTGATTCAAAGTGGAGTGACAGGGAACCCCATTTTATTGCTTTTAAAAAATGAAGAAGAGTCGCGGAGCAGCTTGTTAACCAAGCTATGGTTTCACAGTGTTACCTTGTTGAGTTTGATGAAGTAATCTAAGCCCGCCTCCAGAGGGTTGGTGTCACAGTTCATCTAGAGAGACGAGCAACGGAAAGATGAAAAAAAAAAGCCTTTGAAAAGGGATGCGCGCGTCGGTCTTTGTACCTCGGCTCCCCAGCCTCTGAAGCCCTTCTCCAGCCTGAGGGAGGCCATGGCATAGGTGCCGAAGTTGTCGATGCCGTCCTCTCTTCCCGCATCCATGATGGCCTGATAAACTGCCGCCATGTCCCTCTGGTCGATGTACAGCTCCCATCCCAGTTCGCCTGAGCGCCACGTGCACCGGAGAGGTCAATGCATAACATTTAAAAAAAAAAAACGTATAGCCCTTGTTTTTTTTTCTTGCACAACAGGTTTTCATAAAAAGGATCCAATGATAATATAATGATTATAATGAATTAAAGATCAACTTCAGGAACAGGCTGAATTGTTTTCTGAAACGTCACAGCTTGAAATAAAAATGCCTGTTGTGCCTGGTCAAAAAAAGTTTTTCAAATCTGCCCCCCCCCCCAAAAAAATAAAAAGGTTTCGGGACACACGAAAGCAACAAAACAGAAAATAACATCAAGACAATACGACAAGAGAAAATGGCCCCGGGCCGCGTACCCGTGTAGGAGATCCTGATGGCTCGGAGCACAACACCGGCCAACTGGATGGACTTGCACTGGAGAAACTTAAACGCCGGATGGCTCATGTCCTCCTGGGTGAGCTTTTGAAGGACCTTGCGGGAGTTTGGTCCGGCCACCCCCAGCACGCCGATCGCTTCCGTCACGTTGGTGATGTCAACGTCATAGCTGCCGACAGCCGCTTCTGTCTCGATCCACCTGTTGGACAAAGGAAACCGCCGCACAGTGACGTACGTCATCCCGGTCCCGAACAAGCGCGTGCAGAAAATGAAGCCTCTGATTTACGGGCTGCTGTTTGCGGCCAAAGGAGGGCGGGGCTGTGCTACCAGCTGCCGCAACGTTTTGGGTTTCGACCATTGTAGCGGAGTCGCGCATGCCATCGTTTCAAGGGGCGTCGCTGAAGCTTTCAAATCCGTGTTCTCTCGTACGACTTGCATAAGGTGACTAGAATTCATTTGTCCACACTCAATATTTAGGCCGTTTCACGCTGCCAACAAGAAGGCAACGGCAAGAGACGTCATCTCGACGTGGCGGCGTTTTCACCTGAGGTCGTGGAGCTCCGATCCCGAACCGGTGATGAGCAAAAACTCTCCCGGCGCCACCTGGGTCACGGTGACTTCGGCGTAGACTCTCCCGGTGGGCGTCAACATGTGGCTGATGTTGGTCTGGCCCACCTGAAAGCACCAGAGCGTGACGCCCGGGCCGTTGGGCCTGACCGCCGCGGTCGGAGGAGCGGGGGGCTCTCACCTTGGGCATGGTGTTAGCAAACAAGCGGTCCAGCAACTTGTGAGAGTCCTCGCCTTTCACGATGAATTTGCCAAAAGGGCTCAGGTCTATCACGCCCACCTTCTCCATCACGAGCTTGCACTCTCTGCCGACGGGTTCGAACCAGTTGGTGCGCCTGAAGCTGGGCCTGGCCACGGAAGCCGAGAAAAATCAGCGCTCAACCGGTCTGGGCTCCCGCATCCATCACCGTCTTACTTGTATCCGGTGTCGTCTCCCGCTTTGTAAAACCAGTGAGGCTGCTCCCAGCCGGCATGGAAGCCCATGGATGATTTGTCCTTGAGAAGATCATAAATGCCGCTCCTGCGGTAGGTCGGCCGCCCCGCAAAGCGCTCCTCCTTGGGGTAGCCGACTAGGGAGACAAGGAGTTGAGGCCCGTGTCATTTGGTTCTCTGGGCAGCAGCAAACCGGATTCATCACGACATACCGACGATCACCCATGTTCTTCCGGGTGACCCAAAAGTCAAAGCGGATGGATTGTTCTTACCCACGTTGTTGAAGCCGTAGGATTCCCGGGCTTTGGCGCACAGGAAGGGTACGTCGACCCAGCTTCCGTAGCGGTTGGGGTCACATTCGATCAGGTCGTACGGAGGCTCGCCGTTTCTAATCCAGTCGCTCAGGAATTTCCCAACTCCGCCGGCGTGGATCACACCATACCTGAGCACACGAGGCAGTGGGAATTCAAGGACTTTGCCGTTGCCGCCGAAATCCTGAACCCTCGCGACCGTACCCGAATCCGATGGCCGTCCAGTAGTTGCGAACTCCTTGATGCGGTCCGAGCATGGGCAGCAGGTCGGGGGTGTACGTGATCGGGCCGGACACAATATTGATGATGTCGGCTTTCTTGAGCACGGGGACCATCTCCATGGCCATTTCCACGTGCTCCATGATCCGGTCCAGGTCCGACTCAAACAGCTCCTTGCCGAAACCTGGAGCAGTGCAACAGAATCTTTCATGACTTGCATGTCAAGTTTCCAACTTTGCAAAATTCTGTAAGCCTCGACCAGAGATGTGGAGGTCCAGGCTTCCCTGCTCGGACGGTAGCCACGACCCGGATAAGCGTAAGACAAAGGTTTCTTGCGAGCGCACAGACCCGGGGGTACGCCGTCTCGGACCCAAGAGTCCTGCAGGACCATCTTCTCCATCTTTTCATAGGGCCCAAAGAGAAGGCCGTCCCTTTCCTGCCGCAGGTAGTACGAGCCCTCCAGGTCTCGGATGACGGCCAGCTCCTTCTTCAGGGCCTTGACCTCTGGCACGGTCGCCGTCACCACGTACTGGTGATGCACCGGAATGGTCGGATGCTCAAAACCAATCAACTTTCCCACCTCGCGGGCCCAGAAACCTGAAACGACAGACGTGGACGGGGGTTCACTGGCAGTGAAGTTTCAATACCGGTCTGCTGGACTTGAAGTATGCGAAGAGGACATCATAATCGGAATGTCACGGAAGCATAAACGATCACGGCAACAAATTCGGAAATGCGCGATACCGTCTTCCCCATTCGTGGCGACAATTGTTCAGACAATTGTTGAAGGTTCTCAGCTCCAACAAGTTTTTAATTTCTCGATCGACTGATCTGGGAAAAAACGACGCTAGGCGACGCTAGCTTGCACTTTTAAATATTACAAGAAACGAGACAGGTACTGTGATGTATTGGTTTGATTTTTAAGATGGATGTAAATTAAGACCAAGTCTGAAAAGACGTTTAAAAACGTCTTTGGGAGTGAATGGGTTAATAAGAGGGAAACGGTGAAATCTATTTCAACCTGTCCTTTTACTTTTCTTGTAATTGCTTCCGATTTACTTGCACCGATGGCCACACTTGCTCAATGTGCGGAAAAATATCTTCAGGTCGCCATGTGTCGCCGTTGTGTGATGTAATTAAAAAAATATCGCTCAAGTCCAAGGTGCGTGTGTACTCGCCACCTGAACGCTGGATGACCGAGTCAATAAAATGTCCTCGACTGATAAAAGCTCACCCAAAATGAAGCTCGCGCATGTCCACCAAGCAGCTGTCAATTCCAGGCCAGTTGGCGAAGTTATATTTACCATGGCCGGTGGAGACGAGGCAAATATGTTGAAACTGATCTTATTGGCTCACATAGCAGAGAACTCATTGACTCATCTGAGCTCCGATGCCAACTTCGGCTGACGCTTCCAACCACGTCCTGGCAACTACTTTCCCCACGCGCGTTCTTTTTGTCATTTTAGCCAACTACTTTTTCGGTCTTTGCTTTGAACTACCTTGCCTTGCCCTGGTGGTGCTGTCGAGCTCATTCTCGCTCGGTTTTAGGAGGAAGCTGATCCACAGCGTTTTTTTGAATTGCCCACTGCGGTGAACACCAGCGTCGATTTGGCCCTTGGTTTTGACCCAAGCATTTATCAAGGAGGCGAACTCCTAACTCCGCCTAGTCGTGCCAGCAAAATGTCATCTAATTTTAGCCGACCGATCCTTGCGGCTGATACTGCATTCCACCATCGGAGATTTGTGCTGCTTAACTACCTTCGCCTCGCCACGCTTGTAATCTCGGCCGCGACCGTTTTTGATGGTTTACTCCGATGTTAATTATTGGACAATGTGCTCGCGAGTAGGTTCCAGAGAATGGCTGCTGGAAAACAAGCACGCCAACAAAAGCCCTTCTGAAAACCGCCGGGACCCGGTTGGCGTTAGTTTTCCCTGAACTCACCCAGCAGTGGTCCGTGGGTACAAAAGTCAAGCGTTAGATAAGACTTTTTTGGATGGAATGCTGTCTGAAAGTGTGTCGACTGCAGTGTGCCCTCAATCGTCCGACGCTGGGTAAAGCTTTTGCAGAGAGCAGAAGCAGGTACGCGACTCACAACAAGTTCAGATTACGGGGCTTCCAGGTGACATTTCAGGAGGAACCTAAAATGCACGACAGCATCACCTTGACAGGTGAATTGAATTGGACCGTCTCTGAACCTCGACATTGTACGTTGCAGTAGTTTCCACACAACCGGCTGTTCTCTAACAAGGAGCCGAATGGCAAAATACACCTCAGGTGACCCATTTTCAAGAATGCCCACTTCTATTCCTTTCTGGGACTTTTTCCAGTCTCTCTGCTGCAGCCTGCTCAGTGGGGACTTGCCTCTGAGAACATCACGCTAGAAGCCTCGAGCGAGCGGGGCCTCGCCCAAAATGTTCACACGCAGGACGATTGCGTTCAAACCTGTGGCATTGACGACGCGGATGGCCCGGATGGTTCCGTGGGGGGTCCGTACATCCCATTTGCCGTCGGCCGTGGGTACGAGGCCCGTGACCGGGGCAGGGTTGTAGATCTGAGCGCCGTACATGCGAGCGCCCGCCGCCAGCGCCATGGTCAGAGAATAAGGGTCGATGTGGCCGTCCCCCGGCGTGTACAGACCGGCCAAGACCTAAAATCGGCGGACACCGGTTAGAGGCTCACGTTCGGGCCACGTGGCACAATTAGCAAACCTGGTATTCTGAGTTCACGGGCTATCGGGTCAAAGCCTTGACGGGATACATCTCACATGCACGCCAAGTCTAGTCCTGACTCACGTTGGGACTCTACCTTGTCCATGTTGAGCAGAGGGAAAAGCTCCTGGACCTTCTCGGGCCCGATCATGTACTGCTCCGTCACGTGCCAGTGGGTGCGGGTCATCTGGTACCTCATCTCGTCCACACGGGCGGCCGTCGACGCGATGCGGACGCTGCCCGGCTGGTGGAAGCCCACCGCCTGCTCACGCCGAGAACAAACGCGCCAGAATTTGTCTGCGTGAACTCTCGAGTCATCGAGATGTCCAAAGGTTGAATGGAAGCAACTGGACTCTTGTTGCCATTTCATCAACAGTTCGAAAAGATTTTTGTCTTTGGTGGTCGTGTCCTCTCGGGTGGTCACGTGAGGCTTTTTGGTCGCCAACTAAGGAATCCGGGCCATCAATCCGTCAGCTGCCCAACGCTTTTCGAAACGCACATTCACGCGGCAGAGAATCGTCATCGAAACGTCTTTGACGGCCACGAACAATCCGATTGCCTCAATTCAACTTTTAGTACTGAGCATCTTCGGACAGACAGACCGAGACTCGGGGAGCTCACCTGTCCGGTCTCGGCTTCCAGCCGCTCGTACAGTTTAATGCTGTCATAGTGGACTTTCTTGAGGTTGATGCCCGGATGGTAGTAGGTGGTCAATCCAGCCTAGGATGGCCAAAACCACAAATCACACTCAACTCTCAGCCTGCGCAATGCGTAAAGCAAAACCGCAGGCCCAGTACCGCGTGCCAAGTGGATCCGGCGGTCAGCTCGGACTTCTCCAGCAGCACCACGTCCTTCATGCCGCTTTTGGCCAGGTGGTAGGCCACGCTGGTGCCCACGCAGCCCCCTCCGATGACCACCGTCTCGGCCGTCTCCTTCCATCGCTTGCCCAACACGGAAGACGGCTCACTGAGGGGATGGGGAAAAACACGTGGCGCCACAGGGGTGAGCGGCCCGCAGACTTCTTTGCTATGATTGCCATGTTGAACTTCCAGTGATCGGTGTGAGCGTGGCGGAGCAACTAAAGCAAAGTTGCACACTTGCTCCCCAAGTTATTATTTATTTATTTATTTTGTTGTTGTCCCATGATAAAATATAACGACGTGTTGACAAACTTGGGAAAAGTGACATTGAATTGTGAGGTACGTTACAGAGACATATTTTAGCTATATTTTTTCTCGTGACTATTCATTGAAAAAATGAATGTTCGGATAGTGCCTAAAAAAAAAATATCAGCAAATATATGATTTCGTATTTGGATGAAAGCGCTGTGCATAGCGCTGCATTAGGTCCAAGTATTTTGTTCTTCTTCTACAAAAACGCAAGCAAAGAGTAAAGCAATAGCGCCTCTGCTGGTCGCAGCCGAGCATTGAAATACATTTGCGTGCATTCCTTGCACCATTTGTCTTCATTTTCAATGCAGTGGAGCTTTGTGTGTGTGTGTGTGTGTGTGTGTGTGTGTGTGTGTGTGTGTGTGTGTGTGTGTGTGTGCGTGCTTGCAAAAAAGAAGTCAGTCAGCCGGTGGTCCGTCTCACCTTCGCTCATCTCGTTTTCTCGCCGTGCAGCCGAACGTCCGCGAAGGCTGAAGCAGGGGAAGTGGACAGAAAGGCCTCCTGGAGCGGAGGTGCACCGTGAACGGCTTCAACATGCGAGCAGGCATGACTCCCCTACAAAAAAAAAGAAAAAAAAAGCCACCGGCTGGAGAAGTTAACGGTGGAGTTATAAATGCTTCGCTGGCTCTCCCAATTGGCCTTTGGACCCGCCCCTGCAGGGTCGTCGGCGGCCGTCTGAGTACGTCACTTTAACTCTCCCCCGCAGGCCTCTCCAATGTAGGTCACACACACACACACACACACACACACACACACACACACACACACACACACACCACTTTATGATTCTGCATATAGAATATTACTTTCTGAAAGACAGAGAATATGCATTAAAATTATTTTACACAAATATTTATAAATGTCCCGTTTTGGGGGGTAATATTAATTTACACTATCGATGATTATTTTTACAGGTATTTTTTTTAAGTTAATAAGGTTTTAGAGGATTTTAGGAATTCAGAGCTGACCTAAACTCATCGAATTGAGTTCGACTGCATGATAAGTGCTACAAAAATGAATGATTATGATAGCAACGGGAGCAGCATAAAATTACAAATCAATTCAACAAAAATCAAATGAAATTAAGTCATATAAAATAGGCATTTATTATTTTTGAAATAAATACATTTACAAAGAAACTGCAGAAAAAGTGATGGAAATATATATCTTTTTTTACTTACTTAATTAAAAATGTAAAATGACCTAAAATGGACTTTTGAAAATCACTAAATAAATAGATGGATTCAAATGAAAAAAAAAGCAAGTGTCTCCTTTCTAAACAAAACAGAATGCTTGGATCATAAACGACACAAGCGGAGCAAAACTAGTTCCTGGTCTACAAGGGCTGAATGAGGTTGAATTCCCACAGAAATGCCTTCTCTGTGTTCACTGACCTTTTCTTTTTTTTTTTTTTTTAATCACTTCAACAAACCTGCTTGGAACGAGTCTGAACTGGGAAGGGGACGAGGTGACGCTGCTCCTGATAACGGCATAACATATGGAAACAACTTGACTTTTTCTCCCTGTCTTTATTCCAGTGAAAATGCAAGACGCTGACATTGTTGCTCCTCACGATATGCGTTTTGAGATCATCCGTGTAAAGTTGCGTAACAGCACAGCGGCGGCCTTGTATTGAAAAAAAAATCCCCAAATGGGTGAATCCCCAGGCACAGGCATTTATTCTTTGTCCTTGGCAAAGAGCAACAAATATGACTGCGGGTGACTGAACCTGGCTATGACAATCTCCATGTATAGTCATATGTCTGTGCGATACCGCCCCCATGTGGACAAGGTGTAAATACCAAAAGGATCAGCACAATGTCTATCGGTGGAAAGCTGTGGTTCGCTTCGCAGCGGGAATTCGCGTCTCTGTGGTGGTCCTGGCATGCATGGCCTGATGTGCCATGAGAACTTAGCGAGAATTTCAAGACGGGTCTCACTTCTCCCCGCCTTGCTATCATGTGTCAGGGATGTTTGTTTGTTTCTTTGTTTGTTTGTTTGTTTGTTTGTTTACAGAACGTACAGGCGGATCACTGAAAATTGGCAGGCGGTAAAAAAAAGAAGAGAAAATAGTCATTGTTCAGCACAATGTACATTTTCAAGGGAAGTCAAAAATGTATCTAGTCCTACCCCTTGTTCTTTAGGAATTCTAACTTGTTTGATGTTTATAACATAACTCAACTCAACTGTATTTATAGAGCACTTTAAAAGCTCGTTCATTTAGTATATTTCAATCTGAAAAGAAAAGGCCCTTGTGGATGAGCAATTGAGGAGTGCAACGAATGGCTAATGCTGTGTAAGCTAGCAAACCATCAGTTAGCATATCACGGGTCACGGTGGTCATTAAACTGAACGGTAACTTCACTCTGGGTTTCAAGATAACAAAAACAAACAAAAAAACAGAACGAATATGACACTACAAGGTACAAACTTCTTATGCGTCGGGTAAGTCCATGATGCGCGAGGCTGAGGAAGGGATCGAATATCGCTGGTTGAACCAAGCGTTTTGACACTTGGTGAGCAAAGTGTGACAGGGGGGAGGTTGAAACCTGACCAGTGGGTCAGGCTGCTTGTTCTAAAAGTGAAACTGCAGCCCCTTTCTTTGTCACCCCCCACCTCAGGAGGGTATAAAAGAGAGGCGTTTGGCTGCAGCGAGCCCTTCCCCATCTCCAAGAAGACAGAGCGCAACCATGGCACCGGCAGGGACAAAGAAGGTACAAGCAAGCGTCAAATCTTACTCTGCATGCTCTGTGACTTGTGACTTGACTTCAGGATTTGGGTTTTTTTCTGTCCAAATTGACCGAAAATGGGTGTCTGTGCTTTCTTACTGCTAATTGGGTCGAAATGGGGTTTTGAGAACATGTTATTTTGATGTACTTCTGCTTCGACGCGCAAGTATCAGTGCTTGGACTTAGTCACCTCTGATGTGGACTTTGCGGCTACCCAGGGCATCCTGGAGCGACTGGACGCCGGCGAGGTGGTCATCGGCGATGGCGGCTTCGTCTTCGCCCTGGAGAAGCGAGGCTACGTCAAGGCGGGGCCGTGGACGCCCGAGGCCGCCTCCGAGCACCCCGAAGCCGGTAACCCCTTCGTCTGAAACGCCCTTTTGAGCGTTTTGTTATGGTGGTGGAGGACTTAGTTACTCACAGTCGCCGACTCGGGAGCCCGGGTCCTTCTCCTTAAGCGCTAACGTGTCCTGTCGATGGAGCCGAAGCTGTCAATCAAATCTTGAACGGTGTTATGTTTTCACCGCTCTTTCGCAGTGCGGCAGCTGCACAGGGAGTTCCTCAGGGCGGGATCCAACGTCATGCAGACTTTTACCTTCTACGCCAGCGACGACAAGCTGGAGAACAGGGGCCACACCCAGTGCTTCACCGTGAGTGCCGATTGTCTTCCCTTGTGATGGAGGTCGCTTAGCGGAGCGCTCGGCCGATGGAATAATATCATCCAACGACGCAGATCTTGCACCGCAAACGAAAATGAAAATGTTGAGCCTCCGCAGGATGGTCATCTCAGCTTAGCCGCTAGCCGCTACCAGCTCCTCTGACTGGGTTTCGATATCTGCGGCCGCTGGGGGGGCGGAGGAGATAGCATGTCATTTGAACCCACTCCTTCGCTTTGCTTTACTTTTCCCGCCTGCAGGGGCAGCAAATCAACGAGGCGGCGTGCGACCTGGCCAGACAGGTGGCCGACGAGGGCGATGCCCTGGTGGCGGGCGGCGTGTCTCAGACGCCCTCGTACCTCAGCTGCAAGAGCCAGGACGACGTCAAGGCCATCTTCAAGAAGCAGATGGAAGTTTTTGTGCGCAAGAACGTTGACTTCTTGATCGCAGAGGTATTGAAACGGACGCAACACGAAGGACGCCGCATCCGGCCGATGAATGCCTCGCCTCATTACTACGTGGCGATCGTAGCCTTTACTGGGACATTTGATACCAATCACATGTGGAAGATGTTTTTACGAATGATGGGCGGGTACCGTTACCAAGAATCGCCGTGGGCCGCCACAGGGTTTATTTTAAGCTATCGAGTTCTTTTGGAGGCTGCCGATCCCAGCCACCGATACTTGAGTCCCAAATAATATAGATCTGCCATCGAGTGAGTCCTCCTCAGCCGTAGTTGGCGCTATTTAGTTTAGTTTTTCTGCCTGCAGTACTTTGAGCATGTGGAGGAGGCAGAGTGGGCGGTGGAGGTCCTGAAAAGCACGGGCAAGCCGGTGGCGGCCACGCTGTGCATTGGACCCGAGGGCGACCTGAACGGAGTCAGCCCGGGAGAGTGCGCCGTCCGCCTCGTCAGAGCCGGTACGAAAAGGTCACGCGGGAGATATTGCGCAGCGCTTTTCAACCTTCCCCTCCTCCCTCGGTCGCAGGTGCGGACATCGTGGGCGTCAACTGCCACTTTGACCCGGCCACCTGCGTGCGCACGGTGGCCATGATGAAGGCGGGCGTGGAGAAGGCCGGCCTGAAGGCGCACTACATGAGCCAGCCACTCGCCTACCACACGCCCGACTGCAACAAACAGGGATTCATTGACTTGCCCGAGTTTCCCTTCAGTACGTACCACTCCACAAATCATCTTTCGTTCCTCAAGATTACAGGGGGGGGGCACACTTTTGCAAAATTGCAGCTGGAATTTCTAGAATAAAAAATAGGGCAACCTGCTGCGGTACTAAATGCAGCACCTTGAGAAAATTGTCCCCCGCCAGGTCTGGAGCCGAGGATCCTGACCCGCTGGGACATGCAGAAGTACGCCAGGGAAGCGTACGCCGCCGGCATCCGTTACATCGGCGGCTGCTGCGGCTTCGAGCCCTACCACGTGCGCGCCCTGGCCGAGGAGCTGGCACCCGAGAGGGGCTTCCTGCCGGCGGGCTCCGACAAGCACGGCCTGTGGGGCAGCGGCCTGGAGATGCACACCAAGCCCTGGTGCAGAGCCAGGTACCATATTATGGCACCGCCACATCAAATATCCGTGTGGCGCAAACCGGCGCGCCGATTCGAAACGGCACGGCTGCGACTATAGAGATCGCTGCCGTACGGGTTGACGCTCTTTTCTTGGCAAATGGTATTGGTCGATGGAATCAAATGGGGATAGCACCCTTAGGTATTGCGCAACACACCAGATCAAATATCGACATTGTCCCTCACCGATGTCAGGACATTGTAATTTTCAATGCTACAAATGTAAACAATACAGTAACGACAAAACTTGAAATAAAATGCCGGTATGACTGCGATACAATGACAAAATGCTGAAAATACTGCAGTACCATATCAATACGCCATGCGTTCAAAGCAAATGTCGCCCACCTCAACGTCTTTGCTTCAGGGCCCGCCGGGACTACTGGGAGAAGCTGAAGCCGGCGTCGGGTCGCCCCCTGTGTCCTTCTATGTCGACGCCCGACGGCTGGGGGATCACCAAAGGTCACGCCGACCTCATGCAGCAGAAAGAAGCCACCAGCAAGGAGCAGCTCCAGGTTCTGTTCCACAAGGCCGACAAAGGCCAGTGAGAACCAGTCAAGTGTGAGAATGTCATTTTTACAACAACATTAAATAGATACAAAACCTTCATTTTCACGTCTTCTGGGTTCTTCTTCGAGGATTTATTGCGCTTCTTTGCCCCAGCCCGTGGCTCGAACCTAAAATGGGCCCCAGAAGGAATACAATGCTGACATCTGCTGGACATTTGAAAAATTGCCTGACTAGGTACTACTGTACTGTATTTATCGTCTCTTGGGTGACCAGGTCGTCATTTCTAGTACGCGGGCTGACCTTGTACAATACCTGTTAACTTGACTAATCGAGTATTACTTTTAATAACTAGTCTGTCGACTAACCGGGTACTATCTTAAGTACCTCGAATAACCAAATACTAATTCTCGTACTTTGGCTGGCCAGATAAATTATTCCTAGTACCTACAATATCTGGTAGTACCCAATTGACTTGTGGGGTATTTTTTTCTAATACCTTGGCTGACCAGTTGTTGATTTCGAGTACATTGGCTAACCAGGTACTATTTCTTATGCCTCAGCTGAAAGGCTACTTTTTGTCTAACCTTGACTGTGCGGGTACAATATCTTGTCTCTTGACTGACCAGCTACTATTTTACGATGAGGTGCTCCATCTTTGATGTTGGCTGTCAAGTGCAGTGGCGAATTGAAGCAATATTTAGTCGTGTCATTTGCTTGACACCTTACTCCTTGACTGACTGGGTGTTATTTTTAGTATCTAACTTGACTGGGTACTTTGTAATTCCATGCTGGGCCAGGTTCAATTTAAAATACATGTACACAGTGGTGAGCCAAAAATTTTCAAAAGCTTGCCTTTGGGTGATACTGTATATAATTTGATGAGGTGTCACAATTTCTTAAGGTTATTTATTATTGATATAATAATTAGGATAACTATTGACTTTTAAGTCAAGTTTTGGGGCATCGCCATGGCATTCTATAATTCAACCCCGGAAGCAACTGTACCATACGTTTCGGAAATGGCATATAGGTATACGTATACTGTATATATAGCTAGCTAAAGTTACACGTCGAAAAAATATTTTACAATATCGACTCGTGTAATTAAAGGTCATAAAATAACTCAAACTTTTTGTGTAGAATTCCATTTCGCGGGGAAATATGAAAGACAAGCGTCGTTTAAAATGTAAAGTACTGTACTACAAACCTCTTGGTTTGCCGTAGAATGCTCTCAGCCATAAGGCCCGCCTCCTCGGTACCGCAGTCAAATTTGCGGGATGACGTCATGGGTTTTCCCACGTGCAGATGTTTATGCTCCTCGTGCTGGTCCAGACGTCAAGAGAGAGAGAACATAAGGGACCAGTTTCACATCTGCTTCACTAAACATATGTATTCATTTACTCGCTCATACATAAATGACATCGAATGAGAAGAAATATTCGATGACTGATTGATGTGAATCCGCTTAGTTGCAGCCACGTGTTGGAAGTAAAATGTAAACGTAGTATTTTACTTGTGGTCCCTGAAGGCAGCAGCCCTCCTACAGTTTTAACACGCACGCGCTCGCCTCGGAAACAAGACTGACGGGATTAATTTCTAATACATGTACATTGACTGACTACTAGGTATCACTAGTACCTTGGCGATCAATGTCTATTTCAAGTACCTTTTTGATTAGGTTCTATTTTCTTGTACCTCGTGTGATTGGGTACGAATTTACAGTTCCTTGAATAGCCGCTACCATTTCAATTCCTCGGTCAACCGGTTCCAACTTTCTTTTATGTTGATTGACCAGGTGCTGATTTTTAGCATCTTGGTTGACCGGGTATTACATTCTAGTATGACTTACAAAGGCTTACAAAGTACTAACCTGTCGTCCGTCGGTGCCATTTTTTATTCGTACCGCACATGTCCCATTTTCTCGTTGGCTCCTGAACGCGGCAGCTCCCCTCCGGATTTCGCGTGCACGCGCTCGGCTTGTAAACACAAACTCACACGTGACGGCGTTGAGGCTGAGGTGATCTGATTCGTCGACGTCGTCGTCACGGACACAACAAAAGAAAACTAACGAGAAAAGGTTCGAAAGAACCCAGCGGTCTGAACGGAGCCGAGCGGGTCGAGGGTGTCATGACAGCCGATTGGACGTGTGTCGTTCGGGCCTGCCTTCGTTCCGGACCGCCGTTGGTTCGCGTGTCCGGCGGATCGTGCCGAGAGCCTTTGTTTCGTCCGCTTGTTTTGTGCTAATCGGCTTGGTGGCTTGTTTCTAATTGTACTTTTCCAGCTAGTTAGCATTAGCACTTAGCTTCAACAGCCTGGTAAGCCCCCCCTTGTCCCCCGCGGTAACCGTCCGCCCGTTGTCAAGCTTCGGCTTCGATGTCCTTCGCCATGGAGGACAATCTGGAGTCCGGCTGGGTGTCCGTCCGGCCCAAAGCGTTCGACGAGAAAGAACGACACAAATTCGCTTTCATCGTGGCCTGGAACGACATCGATGGAAAGTTCGCCATAACGTGCCATAACCGGACGGTCCAGAAGCGGACCACCTTCCTCGACCCGCTCCTCGACTGGAGCCCGGCCGCGGACGACGGGCAGCCCGGCGCGGCGTCGACGAAAGTTCGCCCGAGGGGAAAAGTTGACGGTTGGGACTTGGTGTTGCCCAGGGTCACCGACGTGGAGTTCGTGGAACCCACGGGGGCGCTCAGCTCCCCCGTCGAGGGCCGCGAGGGTGACGGCCGCCAGGATTTCAGCTGGGCCGGCCTCTTCTCGTTCCACGAGCTGCGGGCGGCTCACCTCCAGCTGTGCGCCGTCAACGCCGAGCTGGAGCCCTGCCTGCCGGCCTTCCCAGAGCAGCCGTCCGGCGTGTGGTCGGTGCTGTTCGGCGCCTCGGCCTCCTCCTCGTCGTCGGAGCGGGAGACGGAGGCGCTGTGCTACCAACTGCAGGTGTACCTGAGCCACGCTCTGGATACCTGCGGCTGGAAGATCTTCTCGCAGGTGCTCTTCGCCGACAGCGACGGCATGGAGGAGTACTACGAGAGTCTGAGCGAGCTGCGGAGGAAAGGCTACGAGGACGGCCTGGACCGAGCCAAGAGGCGCTTGCAGGAGGTCAGGGCACGGAATCAACGGCGCACTAACCGTCAAACAACTAAGGTCATGCTTGTCATCACTTTTTAGCATCAGCGCTAGGACCTTCACTGACCTGCTGCTAGTTTCTCGTGGCTGTCGAGGCACTCGTTGTAGTGACTTGCCCGACCGGATACAACTTGACAGACAACGACTCATTTTTAGTACCTTGATTAGTCGTTGTGCTGTTAAACCTACGACAAATTCACACGTTCTTAATTTCTTGTGACTGAAAGAGACCCTCTTTTGACACAAATCATTTTCGAGTACCTTGACTAATCAGGTCTTAATTTCTCGGATTTTGACTGAGTACTATTTGTCAGACCCGATACTATTTCTTAGACACTTGGTTGACAGGCAACTACTAGTGCTTTGCCTGATTGCGTATTATTTTCTACTACCTTGGCTTACTGCTACTACCCATGCGAGGTAAAATTACTTGCTAGTACGTTTCTAGTAGGTTGACTAACCTGATACTATTTCTAGTACCTCAGTTGACTGGGTCCTATTTCTGGTACCTTAACTGACCGTGTACCGATATTGAGTGGCGTGAGTACAATATCTATCTAGTAAGGGGTCAAATGAGTTCCCCAGTAATAAGAGTACAGTAATAACATTTTTAAAAATGCCTGGGGAAAATGGCAGCTTAAAAAAAAGCACAAGGACCACTTTCCTTGCAAGTTCCTCATGATGTCATCGACAGCATGAGGTATTTTTCCATGAGTAATTATTTGGAGAAATGTGAAATCTCAGACGTGTTTGCGGTGATCACCGTGCAACACCTGACGAGACAAAGACTTGACGCACGTCGGGGGTGCGACCACCAAATAATTGTCCCCGGGACGTGCCGGACAAGAGTAGCTAGCGGCACCGGAGCCGAATGGCAACGCGTACGGTTGGCGAGTCCGTCTCGCAACATAACCGATGGTTGAGTGGCGGCTATGCATTTTCAAACCGGATGTTCTCCGAGGGAAGTGGCAACGGAGCTTAGAATGCCACAGACCCACGTCGATAGCTCACAGTTGGGTGGGGCGAGACCGGAGGAGTCACAGAGAGGCATAGGAACAGACAAAAAATACTTGGGAAGTACTTCTTGTATACGTGCAGGCAACAATCTTTCATAATAATACTACCGGTACAAAAAAAAAAAGACTTGGAGAGAACATCGTTTCGTTTTATTTACAGAGGCTTCCTGGATCATCAGCCAGGGCGCTCCAATCCGGAAATAATAGTTTTCAACTTTTTGCGAGTAGTGTATCGAAAAGGAAATTGTCTTCAATTGTCAGCAAATATTTGCTTTGGTCCATTAATACAAAATCAGTTTTGCTATTTGGAAGTTAGCCTCACGCTCTCTTTGATGTTTTGAAAAATGTTCATTCGCTTCCTTGGCCAAGAGTCAACTCTGCGTAACAACAAGTAGCAAACCT
Organism: Hippocampus mohnikei; assembly: GCA_026261675.1. Classification (NCBI taxonomy): domain Eukaryota; kingdom Metazoa; phylum Chordata; class Actinopteri; order Syngnathiformes; family Syngnathidae; genus Hippocampus; species Hippocampus mohnikei. The sequence continues at coordinate 969,500 of JAKGUB010000807.1, forward strand.
GCCTGGTGACACATCGTCTTGAGTCGCCACTTTTTGTTTAGGGTTTTTTTTTTCAACCTAGCAAACGAGGTGTGTTGTTTCCGGAGAGTCGACTTAAAAAAAAAAAAAAGTGCACCAGCGAGACCGGGCGGCAGCTCCGGTTCTGAGCAAACTGGTCGAGTGCGTCGTGGCTGACGGGTTTGCTGCTGCTGCTGCCGCAACGTGGTCCTGTAATTACACGCAGAGCCCTTCTTGCTGCTAAATTCGGCACGCGAGAGCTCCTTGGAAGCCAGCGATGCCCAAACTAAGGCAAGCCTTGGATTCCATGCTGTTTTTCTTGGCTTCAACTCATTGAATGAGTTCATCCAAAAGGGTCAAAGGTTCTCATTTTTTCATCTTAGTGTGACCGCCAAAACGGGAATCTCACCGCTGGGAACAGAAGCTAATTTCTATTAGCCTGTCTATGGGCTTGCACATTATTTGTTAGCATGAAGCTAGCAGACTTTTGCTATCTTCTATTGACATTTTGACGGTTCGATGTCATTTTTTAAATTTATTCCAGGCTAGGTGGATGAGTGGCTAGCGCCCCCCCACCCAACAGTTTTGAGGTCAGGGGTTAAAATCTGGGGTGCAGTCTCGCGATGCTCGTGCGGGTTTTCATTCGCTACGCCGGCTTCGACCCGTTTGCTTTTGACACCCGAGTGACCATCCTTGACCCGCCTGTCAAGCATTCCCTTTTACACACACACACACACACACACACACACACACACACACACACACACACACACACCCAACAGCCATGCGCAGGGTGAGTGGTTGCCATGGAGATGGCGCATGGCCGTAAACAGTAGGAGCAGTGTTCACCTCGCTTGAATGCTTTAGTGTGCGAGACTCTCGGCCCGGCCTGCTCCTCATAAAGGCACCTCTCTTCTATGGCCATAATATATGCCTTTTTTTTTTGGTGATAAACTATAACAAGCAGACGCCGTCTAATTTGGAAAAAAATAAAAAATTAAAATCGCTCCAATCCCAATCATAAATCCAACCCTCCCTAATCTGGGATTAGGGGGAATCTGCGGCCGCCGCTCTTCGTGCAGCTCAATGGCATCGTGTGCTGGAGCCTCGTCCAAGTTGGAGCGCCGCTCACTTGACACGCCGCTGGCGCCGAGCGTAAACGCATTCGGACCGGCCGTTTTTCCACTCCTCAAACTGTCACGAGAAATTGTAATCTCGGATGACAAAACTATACCTGCTGTCAATTCAAATCAAAGTGCCCAGCCCAGATGCTCATGTCAATTTTCTAACCTGTCGCGTGGTGCCGGCAGACGTTGGACAAGCACCGGGCCTTGGATAGCATGGTGGAGCTGCTGCAGGTCTACGGGGAGGAGGACGAGGCCTACGGCCAGATGCTGGACGCCGCCACGCAGCTCTACCACTACCTGCTGCAGCCTTTCAGGGACATGAGGGAGCTGGCCATGCTCAGGCGCCAGCAGATTAAGGTGACACACACACACACACACACACACACACACACGCACGGATCCAAAGGCCATCTGTTTGAGGGCTTAGTAGCAGTGCCGACTAACTAGTTTGTCCTGGAGCAAAGCCGAATACGCACGCTGGGTTTTTTGACACACTTGCGGCCGTATCTCGCCTGTGACATATTCCTTTCAAAAACAAAAAAGTGGCCACAAAAATTGGTCGACACGTTCACATTTTCTGCATTGAGAGTAAAACAACAACAAATATTGAATACAAGGTCTTGGAAGCAACTTGTCCAGTATTACGCGTCACTCAGAGCCGTTTGTATTATTTAAAGGCAAGTGAAGCGCGAGCACCCGCTTGCCCGCTCTGGCGGCACACCTGTATGCAAATCACGCCGGGCCGGGAAATTGACGATGGGGCATTTTGGACATCATCTTCAACGGGAAAGACAGACAATTCGCTCTGGCATTGCAATTTCTCAGCGTATCGAGGGTGAAAGTCAACGACACGGTGAACAGGAGGGGGGAAGGCAAGGTGATAGAGTTTGACCGCGACGCAAAACCAACGGCATCACCGGCAAGCGCTCGCGTATCGATCCTGAAAGCGGAACCGCGGGACGGGATTTTACGGCCCGTTGCGAGCTCGAGGGCCCGCTCGGCGCCTCGTGACGAGAAGATTACGTTTTCTTTCGCAGTGACTGGATTCATGAGAACTCCGATGACTGTGGGCCAGATAATCCTTTCAAGAGAACAAGAATTGGAGATTTGAAATCTGATCCTGACTTTGAAGGGCGTCTCTTACACAGTACAGTACACAGAGGCCTCTTTGTGTGCTCGTGCGGTTGGACACGTTTCCGGACACTGATGCAAACCCCCCCTCCGCATTTCTCTCGTTCCCAACGTCGATCTCCTTTTCTGCCTCACGTGCACACACACTCGCTGGTTGCAGTACAGCCTGTACGCACATCTGCTTTACATTTCGGCCCTGGCTTCCTTGAGCGCGCGTCAGGCGAGCCGTTCCAGAGGGACGGGGGGTGGTGGACGTTTCAGCATTTGTTCCTCGTAGGTGTTACTCGAATGGTCTCTTGGCCTCACTCGTAGAACGACTTTGGCGTGACACGTGATGCCAAACTGTGCGAGAGTTGACCGAGAAATCTTGCAACCGTCCACCTCTGTGGCGCCATCTGCTGCTCACAGCGTGCATTACACCCCCTGACTCTCGCTCTGGGGTCAGATCTCGCTGGAGACGGAGCGCCTGGGGCCTCGCCGGGTGGACGGCCTGAGGAGGGAGGACGAGGAGTGGCAGAAGAAAGGCCACGCGGCCGTCCTCGCCATCCAGGACCTGACCGTCAAGTTCTTTGAAACCACCAATCGAGCGCAGAAAGGTAAAGCGCGTCGGCGTAGCGCCAGCCCCGCCATCCGGCACGCCACAAAGCGGCTGTCCGCGTGCGTGCGTTCCAGCGCTGTACGAGCGTATGCGCGCCGACCAGCGGCGGCTCGGCAAGTCGGCGTGGGGGGCGGCGGTGGAGCGCATGGAGCGGCTGCAGTACTCCGTCTCCAAGGAAACGCTGCAGCTGATGCGGGCCAAGGAGATCTGCCTCGAACAGAGGAAGCACGGCCTCAAGGAGGAGGTAGAGAGCCAGCGCGTGCGGGTGTGTGGGTGTCACAGAAACAGGCGGAGATGAGGTTGTGTCGAAAAAAAAAAGACTTTCCTTCCAAACTCCCAGCGTCAGTCAGAGCCAGGTCTAAAAACGCCTTTCGTCTTGTTTTCTGAGCGCAAGGTATTGCTGTAGTTTGGTAACGCCGGCATAATGTGTCGAATGTTTGAGTTGTATTTCATTATGAATATGACAAATGTGATCAGAGGAGCCTCACCTGTGTGTTGTTTTTTTCGGGGGGGGGGGCCAGATGCGAAGTCTGCAGGGCGGCGAGGACGCCATGCTGCACCTGGACCAGCTGGAGGCGCTCTACTACGAACTCCAGCTGCAGCTGTACGACATCCGGGCCGAAGTGCTGCGCTGCGAAGAGCTGCTGCTCACCGCGCAGTTGCAGAGCCTGCGCAGACAGATCACAGGTGAGACCGCCGCTCGGCGGGAAAAGTACCCTCGCCTTTCCGCACTCGTCGAAAAGGAGGGCAAACCTTTTTCTCGGTTTGTTTTCCCGGCAGAGAGGCAGGACGAGGTGGTGTACTATGATGCCTTTGAGAGCCCGGATGCCATGGAGGGGGCGGAGGACCCGGCCGGACCCCCGCCCGCGCCGCCCCTGCGTGACGACGAAGAACTGGGGAGGCTGCGGCAGAGGACTCGGCAGCTGGAGGCCCGCCGGGGACGCATCACCGCCAGGAAAGTCTACCTCAAAAACAAGAAGGTGACCCGGCCGCCGACAGTCGATCGGCGAGCGAGCGTTTCTCCCCCGACGGACCCTCAAACGCCCGAGTCGTCGTCATCCTGTTTTCCTTCCTCTCCAAACAGGAAATCTGCATCTCCAATCATAAGCAGAAAGTTGAAGGGCGTCGGGGCGCCCTGGCCCAGAGCACGCCCCCGCAGGTAGGGCCCGCGGCCCCCGCCGGAGCGGCGCCGGCATCCCAACGTGACGCCGGCTGCTTTTCGCGCTGCAGGTGCGCGAAACGGAGGAAGGGGAAGCGGAGCGGAATGCGCGAGTGAGTCTGGAGAGGCAGAAAACTCTGGAGCGACTTCGCAGCCTCAAGCAGGTAAAGCGCCTGCGGGCCCTCTTTTCTCGTCTTCGTGCCCCCGCGTCCAGTTCTTTCTGACCTTTGTGTGTTTCCGAGCCAATGATTCCTGCACCCGTGTCTGATAATTCCCGCGCCTGCGTCCACTCAGCGTTATCCAGGTCACGTGACGCTCAAGTCCAATCGGCTGAGGCTGCTTCAGACGCGGCGGCGGGCGGGTCAGCCCGCCTGCGTGGCGGGCGGCGGCGTCCAGACCGGGCGCGTCACCTCGGACCTGCCGGAACTCGCCGCGCCTCCCGCGGGGGGCGCCGGCGAGTCCTTCGCCGCCATCCACCCGGATGACCTGGACTCGTCTCCCGCATTCCTCTCCTTGCCGACGTCCGTCGTCACCCTGGGTGGGGCCCCTGCGCCGCCCCCGCCCCCTCCTCTGCCGCCTCCTCTGCCGCCGCGATCCAAAGCGGCCGAGCCGCGGCCGGCGTTGCCGCGGGAGTCGGAGCCCGCCTCGCTCCCCCTGGCTCCCATCTCGCCCCGCTTCTTCGACAGCAGCCAGCTGCTGACGGCCAGGAAGAAGCTGAGGAAGACGTCGGCTGAGGACGCCGCGCAGTGGAGGAGAGGTGAGAGACCCCATCGACGCGCCCATCGCAAAAATAACACAACACATAACCCATGAGTTGATTCCCACAAAAACACTCGACTTATCCCGAATAGTTTTTTTCTCATTTACAGAGTCAACAAATTGTGTGAGAAAAAGTGAGGTCAATGTCTTTTGAGTCATGTTTTGATTTGATTTCCGACACAAAGTTTGAGATTTTACACCGGGAGAGGATTGTATTCACAAATAAAATAACCATCTCTTTAAAGCAAAATCTTTTTTTTTTTAAATGTTCAAATGGATTTAATGGTATTTAAAATGTAGTAACAGTTTAACATGGGATGAAAAAATCTTTGATTTTTGCCACTTAAAATACCAACTTGAAAAGCAAAATTGCTTGCTTTCATTTTTAATGTCCACCAAATAATTTATTTCATGGAAAAGGAACTCATACTGATCCAATTTTAGGAGAAAAAAAAACTTGATCATGCCACAAAATATTCCAGGACGGTTGATGATGAAATCATGTATTCAACGGCATACTGGTATGTGGTTGTAAGCAGGCGCCATTTTTGTTGTTTGTTTGTTTTTGGGCTATCCGGTACGGTCAGCGAGCTCCCCGATGGACGAGGTCCTGGCATCGCTGAAGCGCGGCAGCTTCCACCTGCGTAAAGCCGAACTGCGCGTCCTCGCCCCCGACCCGGACGACGACAGCGAGAACATCTTGGCGCAGATCCGGCAGGGCGTGCGTCTCCGGCAGGTGCGCGCGCCGCCAGAGCGGCCGCGGCGCGCCGAACGCTTTGCGCACTCGGCCGACGCCCTGACGCAAAGCATCCACGAGGCCCTGCGCAGGATCAAGGAGGCGTCGCCCGAGTCCGAGTCGGAGGACGAGGGCCTGCCCTGCACTGATTGGGAGAACTAGAAGCGCCTGTTTTTTTTTTCGGGGGGGATTCAATGTGGATTTTGTACAAGTGGACCACTAAACGTGTTTGTCATCCCTGTACGTTGATGTTTGCCGTCGGACTGTACGTTCCTTGAAGGAGGTGCACATGGAAATGCACAAGTATTCCAAGCCCCCCCATTATTATTTCATCATCTTCTATTACAAAATTCAAAATGTTCTGTCATGTTTTCCCTTTTCGTGTTGTGTGGGCTAACAATGCGCGACTTCTGAGCCTCCGTCGTCAGCCACGGTAAAGCAACAATACGATAGTTCTGGAGCTCCGTTTTTATTGCCGGCGAGTTTTGGAGCTCATTTTGGAAGCCATTGAAAACAACCACATGAGTTCTGGCTCGCCGTTTCAAAATAATGATAAGTACATTCTGGAGCTTTGCGTTTTTATCTATCTAAAGCAACAATATGAAAGTTCCAAGGCTCATTTTAATCAGCCCGTTTTGGAGCTCATTTTGTCAGTCAACTAAACTAAGAATATGCAACTTCGGGGGTTGATTTGATCAGCTATTTTGGAAATGGTCGCATGGCCAGGTGTTCAATTTTATCAGCCGTTTAAAGCAACCATACTAGTGTTCTGGAGCTCAAAATAGTTTCTCCCCAACACACTGCCTTGGCCCTCTATGCCGATTACAATGTTTGGTTTTCCATTGATTTCTGTACCCTATATTTTCTTTCTTTTTTTTTTTTAAAGATATATGAAGTGTGTGCGTGTGAGATTTGATTGTTTTTAACATCCATCCCATGTATGAAATGTGTCAAACGTACTGTTCCAAACGCGGAGCAACACTCTAGCTCCCGTGGGAAAAGTCGAGGTGGGAGTTAGCTTAGCATTAGCATCACAGCTCGAACAGGAATTTTGAGGCCGAGTTAACTTAGCCTCACAGCGCCAACAGAAATGGAAAAGAAGAGTAGAAGTTTTGGATTCTTTTTTCCCCCTGAAAGCTGCTAGTGTGTTGCTTCTCCTCCACCATTTAAAGGAATAAGTCTGCTTTTGTGATGGCTTTTGTTTTGAAGTTTGACACAATTTGTACTCAGACCTCGCAACAGACGTGCAATAAGACGCCCCAAAATATATATGTCTGCATGCCTATGTGTATTCAAGTATTTATTGATGCTTCAAATTTAGAAAAAAAAAGATTTGTATATCTGTTTTTTATGCTCTCCTGACATTCCTCCTTCCTTTTTGCTTTACTTTAAAAATAAACACAAAAAAAAAAAAAGGTTGAGTCAGTAACTTAATGACCAAGGTTTGTAATTCATTTAAATGGCACATGTATGGTGTGCCTTTGTGGTGCTTTTCTAAAAGGAAAATAGCATGCCTTGGCTGCCAGAAGGTGGTGTGGTTGTTTTCAATTAACAAAATGTCATTTTCAATTTCAATAGTCTCAAGTTTTTGCTTGAAAATAAAAAAATATATATATCCTACCTCAATAAATAGTAATTGGTCGACTGACAGCTCCTATCTCGGGGCACCACGACCACATGTATACAGCCACCTCATTCCTCTGCCAATGACGGACGGGGTGAGCCTGGCTGGGCAAAGTTGTGGAGCGGAAGAGCCTCTTTGTTTTGACGGCTGAAGCACTCTCATGTCACAGCCAAAAGGTAAGTAGAGCTGCAGTGTTGTGTACACAGATAACAAGAGCGCTAGCAGTACGGAATTCTGACGATAACGCCGGGCTAAGTTGTTGCCAGATGTCAGCAGGCTACTTGCTTTGGGCCTCGACATGCTTAAGACCGCCGCATTCCTTGAGAAATGCCGTTTGGGCGGCTTGGTGATGAAACGCGGCACAATCGTTGTTGGCAGCTCCGTTTCTTTGATTCAGCACTCATTATACTATGCCACTTCAAATTCATTCATTCACTCATCTTCCGAACCGCTTGATCCTCACTAGGGTCGCGGGGGGTGCTGAAGCCCATCCCAGCTGTCTCCGGGCAGTAGGCGGGGGACACCCTGAATCGGTTGCCAGCCAATCGCAGGGCACACAGAGACGAACAACCATCCGCGCCCACACTCACACCTAGGGACAATTTAGAGTGCTCAATCAGCCTGCCATGCATGCCTTTGGAATGTGGGAGGAAACCGGAGCACCCGGAGAAAACCCACGCAAGCCCAGGGAGAACATGCAAACTCCACACAGGGAGGCCGGAGCTGGAATCGAACCCGGTACCTCTGCACTGTGAAGCCGACATGCTAACCACTGGCCGCCCCCACTTCAAATTACTTTGCCCAAATGACACTTTTTCTTCTTTAAGATGACCTTTTTTTCTTCAAATCAACTCTTTCAAAGTATTCATACTTGTACCATTACAAAAAAACAATTCTCAAATATATGTCCTGTGATTTTTTTCTCTTTATTTAAAAAAATGCATACATCTCAAATTTAATCGACTTTTTACTTTGAAACTCCAAAATGACAATTAGTCAGCATCAACATTTGAATTCAAATACTTTTCACGACAAGCCCTTAAAGTCGCGAGGTGTTTCTCAGACTTTTTTTTTGGCAATAAATCAACTGACTATAAAAGGCAAAGCCAGCGAAAAAAAAATTGTCGAGGGAAGAAAGAAAAAAAAAACGTTTGGAAAAAACAAAAAAGTATCTAACAAGCTTTCGTTACGTGACAAATAGTTAAAAAATATTGCCAGTTTTGAAAGACTGATTTTTTCAATTCACTCAAAGGTTTCACCACAGAAGGTGAAAAGCAAAAGTACCTGAAAGTGACGAAGCCTGGGCTAAACCCTCAGCCGCGTCGTCGTCTTTGTATTGCTGCTCGGCGGCTCGCCGTCGCCCTCACGGGTCCTACGAGAGAACAGCGTACCATCGTCAAGACCTCGCACCATTGGTTCATTCGGCTGATGATGTCTTTGCAAAAAGGAGAAAAAAGGCGGGAGCGAGCCCTCCGAGTTGGATGATTGAATAAGCAAAAAAAAACACGTATGACAGCGGTCAAGGCATCATCATGATCCCAGCCGTTCACTTGGCTGCTGTAAACAAGCCGAGTGGGTGTGGCAAAAAAGGTGAGCGAGTACCATCAATGCGTAGAAAGTATGTAAACGTTGCGGGGACGTGATGGCGGCAGTGAAAAGTGCCGCCCACAATTGAGCTGCGTTCCAGTGACGTCCCCAGTTGCATCTGAGCCGCAATCGACAACGTCCGTGGTGTATCTGAGCGGCAATCGAGTCCCCCCCCCCCTTTCCCAGGTGCACCGGAGGTGCAATCGAGTTGCTTCGCCGGTGCATCCTAGCTGCAATCGAACCGACCCCCGGGTGTGCGCGAGCTACCATCCCAGGTGCGCTTGATTTGCGACACAAGCGCATCCGAGCTGCACACGTGCCGCAAAACTTGATCGGCATCGGAGCACCGCTGAGGTCGGCTGCCCTAGCTGCACTCCAGCAGCTTGGCGAGAGCGTCGCGCAGCTCGCTCAGCTCCGAGATCTTGCCGTCGAGCAGCTGCAGCAGTGAGCGCAGACTCCGGCGGAAGACGTCGCGCTCCCGCAGATTGGCGTTCAGGCGCCGCTCCAGCTCGCCCAGCTGCACCTCCAGCGCCTCGTTACGACGCTCCACTTCCTGGGAAAAGAAGAACAACAACCCCAAAAAACGTCAAATCGCAACTTTTGGGACGGAGCAGGGAAGAAATCCGGATTCTTGCCGCGTCATAGTTGATCGGTAATTCAGCTGTGCCGTTTTATTTTGAAAGTGAACAGGGAGTCGACCGTAACGGTTACAAGTAAAAAATGAACAGGAAGGCAACTGCTTTCGGGAAGGCCATGAACTGGAAGCTATTAGATTTGAAAATGAACAGAAGTGAACCATTTAGGTGAGAAGCTGGAAAGGAAGTCAACCATTTTGGTGACGTCATGAACAACCATTGAAGTTCAAACCTGGACAGGAAGTGGGCCGTTTTTGGGTGGAAGCTGCCATTCCTACGCTCACCTGTAGCTTGTGCGCGAGCGAGTCTCTTTGGAACTGAAACCGGTTGGCACTCTGCACCTCTGCTTTGAGACACTCCAACTCCTGTCGCCAGAGACAAAGAGTGGCTCGAGCCAAGTTTCCACGGTTCAAAAGTCGAGGCGCGATGGCGGCCAACGTACGTCCTCCTTGGCCTTCAGTGCCGCCTCCATCTCCTCGATGGTGCGGTTCAGCTCCGTTTTTGCCGATCTGGCCGCCGTGCTCTGGCCGCTCACGCACTCCAGCTCCGTCACCTTCGACGATTAAAAGGTCACGAGAAAAAAAAAGAAAAGAAAAAAAAAAGCGACGCTGAATACAACAGCAGCAATAATGTGGCAATTATGCTAGCTGGCCGTGAGTTAGCCCAGGGCTTCTCAAATATTTGGGGTGCAAAGGGGATGTGAATACTTTTGAGGAAAAAAAGTCCGAATGTGATCCTCCCGCCCCCCGCGTTTGCGTGTGTGCCTACCCGTTTGTGGAGCCGCTCGGCTTCCTCCTGGTAGGCGGCCAGCTGCTGCTTCCACTGCTTAACGTTGGCCGTGGATTCCAGCAGCGCTGCCGTTAGCTTCGCGTTGTTGCCCTTCAGCGCCGCCAACTCCGCCTCCAAGTGCTTGCCGATGCCGGAGGAACTACGGCCGTTGGGAAAGAGACCCCGGCCCCGTTAACTCATTCAGTACCAGCCAATTCTAAACCAAGTCTGAAAAGACGTATAAAAACGTCTTTGGGAGTGAACGAGTTAATGGCCGCTCAGCGTGCTATCGTGTGTTGATGTTTGATGGGCCTCTCCGTCTGACGTCGGCGGTTGAATTTGACGCGCCGTCACCTGTGCGAGAAGGGAAGTGCGTTGTGGGAGGGTTCGGCTCGGGCCTCTGCGGGTTGAGGGCTGTCCGCCGCTGCTCTCTCGTCTTCTGCGCCGTTCATGCTCTCGGGCGTCAGCGGTGACTGCAAAGGGCGGCTCGGGGACGCCTGAACAAAAAATCAGTCACGCCTTCAAAAATAGACACGTGCAAATAGATGATCGACACACAGAGCCCTTCGCCACGGGTGCACACGGCCTCAAAAAGAGTACAGAGGTTCGTCCGAGGGAACGTGACAGTGAGAATGGGAGAGCGGCGAGGCCAGTCCGCCACATGGGACGCGATGGCGAGGGTTTGGGGACTTCATGTTTGTAAGAGTGAGGAGGGGGGGGGGTCACCACAGAGGGGGGGCTTCACGTCACATTTACCTTCTTGGACGCGGGCAACGCGCTCCTTCGGACGGTGCCGCCCTGCGGAGTTGTCGGGCAGAACAGAGGCGGGGGGGGGGGGGGTGTTACGCTGATGGAAGTTGAAGGCTTGCTTAGTTGCCGCTCAATTGCGCGCGGTTGGTCAATGAATGACAAAATCACTTCTCTTGAAGAGTTTGCCGATTGAACGGTTTTAGCGGGCAATCGAGTTTATTGCCGACGATGATTTTGGGCGCCAAAACAACTTTGATTTCACAGCTTCTGTAGTTCAAAGTGCATCTTTGCTAACGTGACATGGCTGCTACCAGAAGGTAGTTCAGAGGAAGCCAATTTAGCGATTATCTCAATTTTGCGACTCCTTAAAGCCATCTGGAAAGTAAAAAAAAAAAAAAATAATCGACATCAGGGTGTCCATATGACAAGAAAAAAAAAACGGTGGCGTCAATCATGCTGAACTTTGACAAAGACGCGGTTGCAGGGCCGAAAGGATCAATGGAATGACTTGAATAACTCGATGACTTCACAAAGATGAACCACAATCTCCGCCCCTGAGCTTCCGCGGTGATTTTGCGTCACTCGTTTTCACTGCAGACCAACCTGAGCTCCCACCAGCCAACTCTACGCTGATTGTCTGACTCCCCCACCACTCATGGGGCCAGAGGACAGAAACGAGCGTCAACGAGCTGCAACGTGCGGCTTTACTCTTCGACATTAGACCGGCTCGTAGGTGAAGATTTTTAAATGTCTTTAAATGTCGATGTCATGCGTTTCGACTGAACAAAATCCACCTGCGGGGGCGCGCTGGTGACCTCCGCCTTCTCTTGCGATTTCTCCTTGGCAAGTCGCGCCGCCTCCTTGAACTCGGCAAACTTTTCCGCAAACTGGGAAAAACAAAAACAAAAAAGAACCATCCAACGGGTCGCGCCGTACTCGCGGTGAAAACAAATACAACATTCAAAAACCTTGCTCAAGTGGCCCTCGCACGAGAAGCCCAGCCCGTAGACTGTGTTGGCGCGGCTGTCGGCCCACTGGCCGAACTTCTGTGAGGTCTTGGTGAAGGTCATGTTGGGGGTGATGGTGCTGTTGATGACGGCCTGGGGAAGGTTTGACTTCATTTCCAAACACATTTCGCTCTCACTTCAGCAACTATGCGATTCGGCGCCGACATTGAGTGAGAACAGACCTTGGCTCCGTCCAGGCTGATGATGCGGTAAACTTTCCTGGTGCTGTCAAAAAAGTAAGAGACGGTGACGGCGTGTTTGCTGGTGGGAAGCCAGTTCTTCTTGGTGGTCGGGTCGATCTGGAAGATGTGCGCCCGCGTGCTGAAGATGGGCTGCTCGCTGCACGGGGACAGACGCAGGTGACTTTTCAAATAATACACGGAATTATGTGAGGCCATAAACGTTGCTGTTGACCAAGTGGGGTCGCCATCCTCACATTGCACACTAAAATATTGGTGACTTTGAGTGTGTGGGGCTTAAAAGGCGGGGCCTACTATAATGTGACAAGCAGTAATAATAATAATAATAATAATACATTTGTGTCATGTTTCCAGCACAGCCCGGATCCAAAGCGACCTTGGGTTTTGCATGCTGCCATTGTTCAAACTTAATCCCTTTTCGTTGCCCCAAAATGAAAAGCGACAACGCGATTGGGAAGCCACAGGAATCTGTTGGGGCGAAAGACGTTTTCAAAAGAAGCTGTTGTATGACCATCGGAGGAACCTTCCTGTGATTCGGAGTGAATAGCCCTGTTCACACGGGCAGATTTATTTCGGCGCTGCACCGGAGTATTTTGTTGCGATATATTTTTACGCCGGAACAAATTTTGTGGAGCGTTCACACGTACAAAGCCGCTGAGCGTCACAGCTCCGTCACAGCTCCGGCACAGCGTCGAAGCAGCTCCACTTGCGTTCATACGGGCAGTTTCTGCTGCGGAGCAAAACGAAAACAAATGAGCTGTCGTGTTGGTTCTTTTTAAAACGTATACACAACTCATGCAACTACTGTACAGGCACGTCCTTCTCCTTCTGTGTCTCCGTGCCTTCTGCTAGAGCAGATGTGGGCAAACTACGGCCCGCGGGCCGGAATACGGCCCGTTGGGCTTTTTAATCCGGCCCGCCGAAGGTTGCTACACAACACAATTAAGGTTTGATATAAATGATTGCATTAATTTCATTTGGACTTGTAATGACAGGCATTTCAACGCCAGGTGGCGCAGTTACTTGAAGTTGCAGAGCACAGGGAGGGAGGGGTAGACAATACGGAAGCCAGCAGTAGCGCCAACTCAAGCAACTCCCGCTCGATACGACGGAATAAGTGTGTCCGCGCCGCTATTTTCTATCATTGGATCCAAAACAGCGACATGCAAGTGACTCTTTGTTGCAGTGAGTTTTACTGCAATTGCGAACATTTTCACGCCCTGTCGATCATGGCATGATCAACTAAAAGGTACAGTAATGGCCACGAAGAGAAAGTGAAGTGTATCTGATTAAACGAAGCGGGTTACAAAGTACGAAACATTCAGGAGACGCTTGGAGTCTGAAAGACTCAAATCTACAAGACTTTGAAAAACGAGAAAGTCATTTGTGCTCAGTCCGATTCTGGCTATTTCCATGCCCAGAGTAAATTGCTTGCGGCTCGACGGACAGTCGAGTAAATAAACGTTTCCTGGAATGGTTTGACTGCTATCGTGCTAAAAACTTTCCGCAAACTGGACCGCTAAAAAGAGAGGAAGCGAGCCCCAGAGCGCTAACTATGAGCATAGAAGACTTTGAAGCATCCCGTGTCTGGCTTCAAAAGTTCGCTGCGCGACATCAGCTGAGCAACGCTGTCATGTGTGGTGATCGAGGAGAGGTCAAGTCAGAGACAATGAGTGAGTCGAAAGAAAAGCCACCAGGTCTCTTACACGTCTCATTTTGTAGCAAATAGTCCTAACTTTGTTATATTTTGTCATATACCTGTACTGCTTGCTGCAGTTTTTGGCCAATATATTGTTGCACTTTGTTGCTTGTGTTGTCACATGTATGTTGCTCACATACTTGAACCTTCATACAGGACATATACCATAGTTGTTTCACTGTTCTCATTTAAAAAAAAAAAAAAAAAAAAAAAAAGGTATGGGACTACTTGTTCTGTTGATGTTTGGTATGGACTGTCAACATATACATTTTTTTATATGTACCGTATCTTGTCCTGACACGGCCCACCAGTCAAGTTTAGAAATCAATGTGGCCCCCGAGCCAAAAAGTTTGCCCACCCCTGTGCTAGAGAGTGACCGCCCCCGAAAACGTAAATCAACGATGACTTCAATGACACTCAGAAAAGCAAACATTTAATGTGCCAAACACTAAAATCAAGAGATGAAATCACAAAATAAATTCTATGGAGGGCGGGGGTTGTGAACACACAACAAAGGAACAAACTACACAAACAACTCAGAGACAGTCCAGTCTCCTACAAAAGGAAAGATGACGTTTGGGGACTACCCCCCCCCCCCCCGTTCTAGTTGAGATGGTATAACCCAAGAGGTGTTTTGCTACTTTTAGCAGCCATGTCTTGTGTCGTTATTAAACAAACACCTGACGGAAGTCCGACAGAGCACGAAAGCAACGCATTCTCGCCGTACGTAATCAACTCTTCTCATGCGCAGCGAGGCTCCCCCTCCCCCCACCCCCCCACCCTCGCAAGCGAGCATTTGCTCTGGAGCAAATTTAACCCAGTTGCGTTCATACGTGCACATTTGCATTGGTACTGCTTCGCAAACGAGCATTTGTTCCGGAGCAAATTTTTAAATTTGATCCGAAACAAGCTGTTTTCGGGCACTACGCTGGAACAAAGTTGCACGTATGAACGCTCGAGGGGAGCAGTTGCGGAGTAAGTCCGAAATAAATCTGCCCATGTGAACGGCCCTAATGACTCTATCAATAAAAGCTGGCCACGTGATGGGCTCCTCCCCAGCGTAATTCTAAATAATCTGACTGCAAAACACGCAGCCGTTTTGGCAGCCGTAAACCGGCATGACTGATTTAGATGCTGCGTCGCCATGACAACGAGGCAACAGGCCACGTGACCGCATCTCTCTCACTCTCCCACAAAAACTCACTCAGCCAGTCTGATGTGATCCGCTATTAGGAGGTGGACTTGTTTAGATGTTATGTACAGTTTAAAAGATGTTATCATGGGAATGTAAACCATGTATGTTTTTGAAGATAAATTACATTTTATGATGACGAGAATACACAAATTAAATTTGTGGAAGGTACAACCCCACCGTTAAAAGGAGGTTCACTGATTTGGGTCAGAAAAAGAACCAAACTGTTGACTTTTGGAAAAAACAGTCGTGCCAGTGCGTTTCCATCCACAGCCCGAACGGCGACAGCGTGTTGCCGAATTGACACGCGACATGATGCGTCGGTCAGTCTGTGTGAGTGGATTTATTGACAGCTGCTGTCCTCGCGAGCGGCTTTAATCTCCTGTGAGTGTTTATTAGCGAGCCAGCGGTGGCTACCCAGCTAAGCTAGGCTAGTAACGGCTATCAGTGCTGCCGCTGGTGAGCGAGCGAGCGTTGACGAGCTGACAAGTAACGCGCAGGACTGTGCCGAGGAGCGCGAAAACAAACCCCCGCTGGCGCTTTGGCTTTAGCACCGCACGGCAAATAACAAGCGCAGAACACGTACCCCATGGTTGCTGCTGTAGTCGGTCTCCAAGACGCTCCCTTCCAGCCGCCGCCCGCCCCCCTTGGTCCTCTCGCTCCTGTCCGCGCTCTCACGATTCACTCCGACATGGCTTGACGCGTTGGCGGCCGTCGGTGCACGCGTGACCGAAGTGGCATGATGATGATTATCGCGAACGCTCTGCCTCCGCCGCCCGGCTAGCACCTGCTAACACCCGCTAGCATCACTCGGCTCGACTCATGAAAGCTCCACTCGGCTCGAAGCAATTAAAACTCACGTTTGTTACGAGTTGTTGCGAAATGCACTCAAGCGAGGTTATTATTAGTATTGTTTTTTTAATGTTTTGTTATTGTAAAATCCCCACGTAAACTCACTATTGTACATCGTTCGTTGCTAGCTTTATGGCTAGTGGGTTCCATATCGTTGGGAGACGTACGACAGTGGCGTCATCACGTAAAACTTTACATTTCACGCGATTGGCTGGATGCTACGAGGGGTGTGGGGGATTGACAGACATGTATCCAGGGTTTGATTTATTAATTTTAACAATGTTTTTGTAACACATTTTAATATACCGATGCGCGTATAAATGTTGCCACTCATATAAAAGCTACATTAAAATTATGTAAAAAGCAGCATATATCATTATCGACCACTTCTACGTTTGCTACTTAGTCGGTGTGCTTTGTTTCATGATCCAAAAATGGAACTGAGTTCCAATTATCGACAAAGCCTTTATTGTTTGACCGCTGATAGATAGTTCGTTTTCTCAACCCCGCCTTGGGCCATGCCTTCATCTCCAATGGATTTAAACACAAATTCCTGTACTGTGCATGAATTCACTGTAAAATGTCCTTATCTAGCTCAGGAATTTTCTCAAATTCACACTTTTTAGTTATTGATAAACATAACCATTCAAAATCTTTGCAGTACAAGGGTGGAGAGTGTCCCATGACTTGACCCCGCGAATGACTTCGGACACATGAAGCCCACCTGGGAAATCAAGTTACTAAGGTAGCCTAGTAGTATAACATGTCATAATATTATGCTGTAAAAATACGTATGCATGAATGAAATCATATCAAATCGATTTAATCTGATATCGCAAAAACTGCCAAAAGAATTTACTAGTTCAGAGTTGACAAAGCGACGAAGAAATATCCCTAACCCTCTCATGCCTTCGCTTCATGTAAACAACCCCCCTGGGAGAGGAGGTGGCTAGCTAGGCAGTAGCGTTCACCACCGCCGAGCTCGCGCTAAAAGTTAGCTCCTCGCGATGGAGCATGCCTCCCGCAGCCCGCCACGTTGCTGCGCCAAAGACGAGGAGGAGGAGGAGGACGACGACGACGACGACGAGCCCCCGGACACTTCGAGTGACGACGAATGCTTGGTCGACGTGTTCGGCGACCTGGCGGCGCTGCCGGTAGAGGTTAGCGAGCGAAGACCGACGTGTTTACGGTGCCGGTGAGCAAAATTATCACACTGACTGAAGCTAAGCTAATGCTAAGCGAATGGACCCCATGCCCCCAGCCCAGCAGTGCAAAGACGCCATTGGCTAGTTTTTGTGTTTTTGTTTTGTTTTGGGGGGTTTTAAGGCGGGGAGGGGGGGTCAAATGCTGGCTCCAAACACGGGAAAACCATTCGACCATGTGTTTGCTCTAGTCGTGAAACTCACGAGAAGAAATGGCGGCTGGTTGAATGATTTTTTCCTCCTTTCACCATGTAGTCGTCCTGAGAAGGTGTGTCTGTGTCCCTTTCTACCCGCACAACCTCTGGACGTGTCCACATGTCTCTACATCGTTCAACACCCTGCAGAGGTGAGCCATTTACCGACATGTTTTTGGTGCATTTACACCCTGAATTCTAATGCCTGGTGAATATGTTGTACAGGTATTTAAATCGTTTTTTGATGCTATTTTCATGCCATTATTGGACTCTCAGAGATTGTTTCTGTGCGCCAGTAGGTGTTGCTGTTTTGGTGAGCAACATCCAATGGTGCTTGGCATGAAATTTGTTTAAAATGATGTATTGTATAGATCTTGTTCCATATGTGCCTTGCTTTCAGGAGAGCCGAGTTCTTCGCACAGTACCTCTTCTCGCCGCATGTTTACCGCCAGGAAAGTGCAACGTCATTATCGGGAGGCGCTTTAACGAGGCAAAGTAAGCAGCACCCACTTGAACCCCTGATGTGCTGGAACTTGTCACAGCTGAGCTTGGATGGAGGGCGGGGTACACCCTGATCTGACCCTCTGCACTGTGAGGTGGACGTGCTGAGCAGTTGCCCACCGTGTCGCCAAGAAAAATTATATTTTGAGATTTTATTTTTCCTTGGGGCCATACCATAGCTTCTGTTTTTCCCCTCTCTCTCTCTCTCTCTCTCTCTCTCTCTCTCTCTCTCTCTCTCTCTCTCTCTCTCTCTCTCGCTCTCGCTCTCTCTCAGGAACCCGGAGCTGGCCAAAGTGTGCCGGGACAGCCGGACTCTGATCCTGTACCCAGGCCCCAACTCCCAGAACCTGGAGGAGTTGGTACAGTTGCCAGAAGAGGGCACCAAGACGCATAACATCATCCTTATCGATGGCACCTGGAGCCAGGCCAAGAACATTTTTCTCAAAAACAGCATGCTGCAACTTCCCAAGCAGGTGGGTGGAGTCAATGCGATAATGATTAGGCTGCCTTTGGAATCACTCCACCAAATTGTGCCCTAAATAGTAAGTTTGCCCTTGTAGAGTGTTGTTCAAATGCTGGGTGGATATAGATTTTTAACCCTATTTCGTGCCTTTAGCGCATCCCAATTTATAGAAACATACACCACTAACACACATCGAGTTAACTTTTTCCTGGGGGTCGTATGATAAGGACATCACAGCGTGGTATGCCGGCTGTACGGCCAAAGACAGGAATGCTCTGCAAGGGGTCATAAAGGCGGCACAAAAAATCATCGGCTGCCCCCTGCAATCCCTGGATGACATCGCGAACTCAAGGGGGCTACAAAGGGCAAAGAAAATCCTGACTGATCCATCCCACCCTGGCAGGTGCTTCTTCAACCTCCTGCCCTCGGGCAGGAAATATAGAGTTATGAGAAGCCGGACAAACAGACACAGAAACACTTTCTATCCCTGGGCAGTCAGGCTGCTGAATCTCAATTCCTCAAATCGTGTGCATGTGAATGTGTAGGCCTGGGGGGGGAGTGCAATTTTACTATATACCTCATGATATCTCCGACTGTATTTCAATGAGTCCGAAATAGTCCACATACTGTCATGTTAATGCCTGATTGATATCATTTTGTAAGACAACTTTGACTGTACCTTAATTAGTGCCGAATATTTTATTTATTTTTAAATGTGTGCATATGATTGCGTGTAAGTCCAGGGGAGTGCAATGTATTTATATACTTTTTATATTTTTATATTTTTAGATTTCACGACACTTTGGGGGTGGAGGCTCCTGCAAAATTTCGTTGTAACAAGTGTGCAATGACAATAAAGTATTCATTCATTCATTCATTCAAACGGTATACAGAGACGGTCTCAGATCAGCTTTCCAAGCCGCAAATGTAGTTGTGCATTGGATAAACAACATATGTCTTGAGTATTTTTATGCTGTCTGTCTATGTGTGTTGCTCCACCCTTTGGGTTCCAGTAGCGAGTTGAGCACACAACCGGTAGTAATTCCCAAAACAGCTTCAAAATCCACAGACGATGAACCGACAATGTAAATTGATCAGGGAGAAGGGAATGAGTGAATGATTCCAAAGGCAGGCTTTGTTTGCCGTCCTTGCGGTCAATGCACGTTTGTGTCCACCAGGTGCAGCTCAATCGAAGTCTTTCGAGCCAGTATGTGATCCGCACGCAGCCCACCAACATCTGCCTGTCCACGCTGGAGTGCGCTGCCGTCGCTCTGTCCATACTGGAGTGCAATGATATTTTCCAAGAGGTACGGTACAACACAAAATAGGGATGGACCATGAGTTCGAGTAGATATGTCTTAGTAGATTATTATTATTGCACAGGACAAGCTTTGGTGACATTTTGGAATGAACATTGTTGAAATGAGGGGAGAAGCTAACCTTGCCTGCAAGCTGAATTCTCGCTGTATTTGTGAGTTGACAAAACCCTGTGACTCCATCTTGTCGTGAGCCCGCTAATTTGCACCGAGCCGCACGACCAATTATAAATCACAACAATGTGATTAGGGGCGGGATGTGCGGCTGCAAAAAAAGCTTTTCTCAGTTGACAATCCGCTCGAATCGAAAAATCTACCTTGGCTTCTTGAAGACCCTTTATCCGCATATTGACATTGCAAAAAGGTCTAAAAAAATAAAAACAACAAAAATTGCAAGTTACAAACACTCAAAACCAAATGGCAAATGATACACTTTGGATTCTAAGGAGCCTGTGTTCTTCCCGTGTTGTACCGCAGGTACTGCTGAGGCCACTGAAGGCCCTGTGCACCTTCCAGCTGGAGCACGGCGCCCAGGTGCACCACAGCAAGGAACACCTGCTGAAGAATGGCATGTATGACAAAACCATGCCCAAGAACAAGCGCAAGATCAAGAGGCTGGAGAAGCTAGTGACCGACCGCAACTGCTTGCTGAGATGACCACGTGCAAACCAGTGTTGACAGGCAATAACAAGAATCTTTTTTTGGCTCACTTTTACAGGGACATTTTCTTTCCTGAGATTTTTCTTTTAATTGGTGTTGTTTTATTTAATGCGAATAAATTTGTGTTTTAATCGCACTTCCAAACATTCTTGCTTGTATTTTGTAACACCTTACAGGGTGTCTCCATGAGGTTTGGGGGTGGTGGGGGGGGGCTGTCAATAAGGGTCATCGCTTGAATTTGAAGAATTTGTTCCAAAATAATTCTTGATTCCAATTCTTTCAGGAAGCAGGATTAAAACCGTTTTCATGGTTAAAATCACACCTGGCCACACTTTTTTGTTTTGTTTGTTTTTTGCGAGCCGCAGCATCGACTAAAATGAACATTTGACATGGATGTGTTGTTGACCTATTTCTAATTTAACATATTGTTTCTTTAAAGAAACCAAACAACTTTGGCTGAAGAACTTTCCTTCTCACTCAATGATAACACATAATAGAAAACACCATGGATGGGCTAAGGTGAAGCATTGATAGTTGTGGTGTTGTGTGTATATTCTTGAAGCAGTGGGTATTGGAAGATAAATGGTCGACCAATAAATGTAGAGCGATAACTTAACAATACTCATCCCGGGGCGCTTGTGTCTTGCGCCTGAAGTAGGCAGCATTTTCACAGCCCCGCTTTGGTCAGCGAAAAGATTGGTGCTGATGGACAGTCTGCAGCTGGATGGATGCATGGATTGAGGAGCCGACGATGAGAAGAAGGGAGCGTCAGCGCAGAGCGCCGATGCGAATGTGGAACTGTGAGTTGCGGCTTGAAATTGAAGCAGACTTACCGGTACATGGGACAGGAGAAGACAGCCAATCTCTTTTTCATTAATGGATGCTACTGCTTCTTGTTGCTTTCAAGTTTAGCTTGTAGCAGACGTGTGCACATTGCAGCATGACGTCTTTGATCCACCGGTGAAAAGGATACCGGTACTTTGATTCGCTCCTCTTTCATCTATAACTGCTTCAGACAACAAAGTGTATGCAGGAAAGTGGTTAAGAGTGCACAATTGTCTGTGTCTCATGTGTTGTTTTGTATTTTGTCTTTTTTTATTAACTTTTCTTTTGATGGCGGCGCGGACACCCGCAGCGGCTCCTCTTGTTTCATGTTGAGAGGGAAGAAATTTCATCTGTGCTGTATGTTACACATACAGTACATTTGACAATAAAGTTTATCCAATACTCACAGGCATTAATATTTTTTTTCCATTGCAAAAAAATACCCAGTCAACTTTGGGTCATTTGTGACACTTTTCTCTGTATTGTATCGCCCCCTGATGGCCGAGGCGCACTCAACAGAAGGAGGATAATCGGGGAGGGAATGGACCGCTGGGATTTACATTTATTTATTTCATTGGGACAGTGCACATGAATCAAAACAAGAATAAACAGTGCAAATTTTTGCATTGAATAGAATAGAATCAATACTAGTTTATTTGTTGAACGATGGCTGTTCTTACAGGTCGGCATTCATTATCCTTTGCCTGTGGAGAGACAGCATGGGCGAGATGCTGAGCGCCGGAAGTTGTAATTTGGCGATGGAGGGAGCGCTTGGGGAGCCGTGCTCCAACTGGCACGCATGCAAAGTAGATGAGTGACTCCAAAATCAACAGAGATCAAGCTGGAACGGGAATTATGAGGAAAAAATATATTGCCGAGGTGGTACGCGTGCCCAATGTTCGTGTCAGTCACGGGTGGCAAGGATATTCAACTCGCTCCTTTGAGGGGCGTGCCTTCAGCCAAGCTAAGCTAGGAGGGTCAAAGTCGTCAGCACATCCCTCGTGTGGAGGGTAAATAAAACCAAAAGACCAAGGATGCCGTCACATTGTGCTGCATACCTTTGCAGACAATCGACAAGGAAATTGGAAATAACCGTCCATATGTTAAGATGTTTAATTATGCACTGACAGCACACGTTTTGACACTGAAAAAGTAAAATTTATGAACATCGGATAAAAATGTCCATGCGTTTCCGTTCATGGGAACGTCGCCCCTGCCAACATGACCGCCACGTAGGCACACGGGTCACGTCGGTCTGCTACGAAGCACTGAAGTGTGGGCTGGAACCACATAAATAAACGTATTTATACGTTTACATTTTTAATGCCTGGACGAATCTGATAAGAAAATGATCCTGTGAATTTCTGTGTACATGGATTTTATATCGACGAGTTGACGTGCAGTTAGTGATATTTTCCATTTTAAGAGTGCCGCGCGTGCGCCTTGCTCGTCAGCCGAGGGCTCCGCTTTCCGCCATCTTTGTCGGCTGCCCCATTGTTCGCTCGGTGGCTTGTATTCTCCCCCGCCCCCAGTCTCGGCGGTATTATCGTCTTCGTACTGCGCCACAAAAACACAAGCGGACACGGTGTCACTGGCAGCTGCTCGCGACGGTCGTGGACTTGTCCTCCGCCCGGCGTTTGCAACTCGGTCTTGGCCAACAAGTTTGAAACAGGATGGACGATGAGCAGCCCAAAACCCTGTGAGTGTGCTTCGGTTGTCTTGTTAGCTTAGCTCACTTGTGTTGCTCACGTAACATGGAGCTAACGTGCTAACGTAACCAATCAGCCGACGGACTCCAAACCCATACTGACGTTTATTAAAATGACACAATAGGCATAAAATAACGTTGGTTCTTTCTAAGTATTTTCTGGATTAAGGCACGCTTTTACTACAGCAGTATGGACAATGTAATGCGCTGACAAGCTAATTTCAATAAGCGACCAATTAAAATCGAGCATTTTTGGCCTTGATATTCATTTTTTTGTTTCCACACTCTCTGTTGTTTGCTCCTTCATGTATTCGCATTTTGATTCATTTACATAACCGGGACCAAGCGATACTCACAATGAAAACCGGTTGTCTGGACTGTATTTCCTGGTTTAAGATTAGCTCGGTGCTATTTTAAAAGCTAGCAGCTCGAGGTAAGTTCAGGTCAAATTAGAAGCATAGAGTACATATCGGCTCGTTATTCGCGGGGGATAGGGACCAAAAGCCGCCGCGAATGGCAAAGTTTCTCGAAAAAAAAAATAGGCGCCACCCTTCAAAATGTTCGAAAACTCTTCTTATAACACCATCCTTTAACATAAATGTGTTACAGATCATTTTGTCACTTGCTTCACTACCTTCAAAACAAACCAAAACCCTCCTGGCTCTTATTTGCCCCAAATCCTCATACACACTCATACTATCCCATTTAGAAACCTTCACCGCCTCGCATACAGTTGGAGCGTGAAAGGACTCTATACAACACCCGGGGTGTCGAAAATATTTCTTGTTCAGTTTTTCAACATGCCCCACTTGTTGGGTACCACTTGTCTACACTACACCTCTATCATCATCATAACCCATAAAAAAAAGGGCTATGTTTCCATCTGACATTTCCCCCCCTCTTGTTTGCTTGTGCACAGGTACGTGGGAAACCTGTCGCGCGATGTGACGGAAGCCCTTATCCTGGAGTTATTTGGCCAGATCGGACCCTGCAAGAGTTGCAAAATGATCGTAGATGTGAGTCCCTTGTTTTTTCGTTTTGTTTCCCTCCCCCTCTCCCCTTTCATGTAGCTTATTCTGTTTGTCAAATCCAGTCCAGGAGATCAAATGTGGACTAGCTTTAGTGCGGTGATAGTGCGTATTTCCTCAAAAAGTGACTCTAGCTGACACCGTGCTCCAACATATCGCAAGGGTACGTTGTCTTCTTGAATAAACAGTACACTTCGAATACACTCCCTTTTTCCCTCTCAGGAAAAAATATCCTGTTAACTTTTCTGATTGACTCTCTTCTGTACGGATTAGCTGCTTATAAACTTTTTTTGCAATTGAGTAAATACAGGCTCAAAAGATTATTTCCTCAAAGTAATGTTTCTTTGTTCATTAATTTATGCCGGTGATTTAAAGTGACACGCAGAAAAATTCCCTGCAGTTCTGCTAGATGCCAGGTGGTACAATTACCCAGTGTATCTATCCACTGCAGCCCAAACAAGTCGCGTCACTGAACACGCAAACTGGCCGACAAGTTCGCCAGGTGCGAGACGGCCAACACTCACTCTCATTCGCTGATGTCAACGTCACTCACCAGGCCAGGCCCCACCTTTTAAAGTGCAGTCACAGAGGCGCCCTCATGTGGACAAAAATTATACCTGCAACTCGTATGCATGTTAATGTGTTTAATAATGCAAAAAAAAACGATTATTCATTGGGGTAAACAATTCTGAATGTGTATTTGTATTATTTTTTTTGGGTCTCTCTCGTCCATTCCAGACGGCGGGTCACGATCCCTACTGCTTTGTGGAATTCTATGAGCATAGACACGCCATGGCCACCATTGCGGCCATGAACGGTCGGAAAATTCTGGGTAAGGTAAGCGATCTTATCCCCTTTGGCGTGAGCCTCTCGGACCGGGCTGGGTGTGCCATTCTTGACGAGTAACCCCCCTCCACTCCACCCCCAAAAAAGAGAAAATATTTTCAAACTTAAAAGCCCCAAGTGTTTTATTGTATCCGGTGAAGGTGAAAGGATGATGATCCTCTCCTGCCTCTTTGACTGGTCTGTGTGTTGTCTTTTATTTATTTGCTGTACCACCTTCTTTCCATTAGCCGGCACACTTGTAGCAAGACAAACATTCAGTTGAAAATATTCTATTCCTCAACAGGTATTGAAGGAGCGTTTGAGGAGTAGAACAAGTTCGTAAAATTCACTTGTTTGTAAGTCCCTTGTTATTTGGACCTTACTTCCTTCAGTTTTTTGCTCCCAAATTTTTTGACTGCCATTTTTCCTGATTTATGAGGGTGTGACATCTTGATAGCCCATTCTTAAATTCTGACTGTGTGCTTAGTTTATGAAAAGGTACGTACAGTTTATTATTAAAAAAAAAAAATCTGCAGTGGTGTGTAATGATGCAGAACAGAAGCCACCACATTAAAAACAACAACCTCAAAATCAGCAAATTGAAGTAAAAGTGGTTTGTGACAAGTGGCCTAATCAGAACATAAGCGCTCCCCGCCTCCTTGATCACGTCTCATACGCTTCCCCTTGCCATGTTGTGTCTCTGCAGGAAGTCAAGGTCAACTGGGCCACCACGCCGACCAGCCAAAAGAAGGACACGAGCAGTACGTGCAAATAAACACCAGAACTAAGATAGCAATATTGTCTTTCGGGATTGCCATCAAAATGAGTCGATGTGAAAAAGACAATCGAGCGATCGTCAAGACACGAAAAGCGTTTTCACTCGTGGAGGCACTCCACTCCGTCCCCCCTGCAAACTCTTCCCTCCTTGGTTGATGTGTTTGTGTGCGTTGTAAATGCGAAAATGCTGAAAACGTGTTTTAGGTCACTTCCACGTCTTTGTCGGAGATCTGAGTCCTGAGATCACCACAGACGACATCAAGGCGGCTTTCGGTCCCTTTGGCAAAATATCGTAAGTGAATAGTGTTATGCTTTTTTTTTTTTTTCTTTTCAGTCTCTCGAGCTTCATGCTAGACCTCAATGCTGCCTGACCACACTGAGGGTGCGACGCTCTTAAATTTAATTTGCCGCCTTGTGTCTCTGTGTGCATTTGTCTGCAGGGATTGTCGGGTGGTGAAGGACATGGCCACCGGCAAGTCCAAAGGCTACGGTTTTGTGTCCTTCTTCAACAAATGGGTGGGCGCTTCGCCTCGTCACGTCGCCTCATGCCGCGGGCGAGATGCGGGGCCGCCGGCTTGACGTTGTTGTTGTGCTCAGGATGCGGAGAACGCCATCCAGCAGATGGGAGGCCAGTGGCTGGGAGGAAGGCAGATCAGGACTAACTGGGCCACACGCAAGCCCACACCCAAAACCACCAATGAGAGTAAGTCTTGCAAGAACTACAGAAATGCCATTTTTGTCTGTGAATGCTGAAAAGCTAACGAGGGACTGAAATGTTGTGGAATTGGATATTGAAGTGTATGACGAGATTTGGGACTTTTTGCATTTGTCAGAAAAATGGAGGAGGAGGAGTGTCAAATGTCTCTTGCATCTATTTGCAATCTCGTCATGCAAGATGCGGAATCCTGAAAAAAAATGTCCAAAAACTCTCTCCAAGATACATCTGAAAGCACCGAACTCGATGAAGTTGAAATGTTTTGAGTGCGTTCAGGAACGTGGAAGGATTTGCTCCATTTTCTTCATGTGGAATCATGAACACAAGGAGTTTACTGAACATTTTACATTTGGAATTGCTGTGAGGGTTTCGGATCAATGTGGAAAGAGTCGAAACCAACTTTGGCACCTTAAAGCTGAAAATGCTTTGATTTTGGGGCATCTGCTCCTGACGAACATTTCTGGTTTGTTTTTTTCTATTAAATGGAATATAAAAAAGCCATTTAGTTGCCCCGGGCTCCATATTTAGACAATTCCAATGAATTGGAATCGCTAAATGTGTCAGAAAAGTTGCACATTTGGAAAACTTCACCCAGGGGCACAGGGAATGTTTTGAAGTGACATTGTACCATTCCAAACTCGTGAAAGTAGAAAACAAACGTCAATGCCTTGTTGTGTCTGGCAGCGAGCAGCACGAAACAGCTGTCCTTCGACGAGGTGGTCAACCAGTCCAGTCTCAGCAACTGCACCGTCTACTGCGGCGGAGTCACGGCAGGTCTCACTGGTGAGGATGTAGTACGAGAAATGGACTTTTGAAAACTGTCTGGGGTGAGCGCGGTGAGATCAACATTCAAATGCTTGTTTCTTCACAGAGCAAATCATGAGACAGACCTTCTCGCCTTTTGGACAAATCATGGAAATCCGCGTTTTCCCGGACAAAGGCTACTCGTTTGTGAGGTCAGTTTTGAAGCCAATGAAGGCTTCCCCATTTTTGAGGCGCTGCTTTTACTCACAACGCGGCTGAGCGCAGTCAGCGGCGCCATATGCAGCCGTGCGGTCGCTATCAGTCTTCAGATTTTGCCAGTGTATGATTGTCACATCAGTTTGGTCTCGCAGTTTATTCAAGCTGGTATAAAAGCTAATTCTATTAATGAGCATCATGTGCAGGAGGTTCGGTTGTGTTGAACAATTGTAGCTTCAGAGCGCCTGGGGGATTTATGAAGAAGTGCTTTGTCGCTATCTTGTGGCATTGATGGGCAGTGCGAGCTACCCCCAAAGCCGTTCTTGGCGTCTGGTGACATTTGATCAAGAGCAAGACTTAATAATACATTTTTATTTATTTATAAGCGCCTTTCAAAATACCCAAGGACACTTTACAATCAAAAAGAGCAATAAAACCACAGATAAAATTATAAATAATAAAAGTGATGAGTTTAAACTGTATATGCAATTTTAAATAGGTGGGTTTTGAGATGAGTTTTGAATATGGGAATAGAGTCGATATTTCGGATGTCGGGTGGGAGTGAGTTCCAGAGTTTGGGGGCAGAGCGGCTGAAAGCTCTGCACCCCATCGTGCTGAGACGGGCAGAAGGTACACAGAGGTGGAGGGAGGCTGAGGACCTGAGGGAACGAGAGGGAACAGAAATTTGAAGGTTTGACAGATGGGGGGGGCAAGGTTATGGATGGCTTTGAATGTGAAGAGGAGTATTTTGAAGTTGATCCTCAGTTTGACAGGGAGCCAGTGGAGCTGTTGGAGGATGGGGGTTATGTGATGGAAGGAGGGGGTTCCAGTGATGATACGGGCCGAAGAATTCTGGACCAATTGAAGTTTATGGAGGAATTTGTTGTGGACACCGAAGAGAAGTGAATTGCAATAGTCGATACGGGAGGTGACGAGACTGTGGACAAGGATGGCAGTGGAGTGAGGGGTGAGAGAGGGACGGAGGCGGTTGATATTGCGTAGGTGGAAATATGCGAACCGGGTTATGTTATTAATATGAGAATGGAACGATAGTGAGCTATCGAGGATGACACCCAGGCTCTTGACCTGAAGGGAGGGGGACACAGTGGAGTTATCAATAGTGAGAGAGAAATTGTTGTTTTTTTGTAGGGTGGATTTGGTACCGATGAGGAGGAGTTCTGTTTTGTCACTGTTAAGTTTGAGGAAGTTATGTGTGAACCAAGTTTTTCTGAAAGGCAGTGTGAGAGGGAGGAGGGTGGAAGGGATGCGTCGGGTTTGCTGGAGAGGTAGAGCTGGGTGTCATCCGCGAAGCAGTGAAAGTGTATAACAAATTTATGGAAAATATTGCCAAGGGGGAGAAGGTAGATAATGAAGAGGAGGGGTCCCAAGACAGAGCCTTGGGGCACACCGGAAGAGACAGGGAGGGACTGTGAAGTGAAGGAATTGAGTTGGATGAACTGAGAACGCCCAGAGAGATAGGAGTGAAACCAGTGTAAGGGGGTGTGAGTGATGCCTATGGTGGAGAGTCTATTAAGGAGGATGGGGTGGGAAATTGTATCAAAAGCTGCACTCAGGTCGAGGAGAATGAGTATTGAGATTAAACCGGCGTCTGCTGCCATAAGAAAGTCATTTGTGATTTTAAGAGGGCTGATTCAGTGCTGTGACGGGGACGGAAACCAGACTGGAATTGTTCGTAGAGATAGTTATGGGTGAGATGGGAGTGAAGTTGAGAGGCAACAATTTTTTCAAGAAGTTTGGAGATGAAAGGAAGGTGAGAAATTGGACGTAGGTTGTTGAAGTCATTGGGATCTAAGCCAGGTTTTTTCAAGAGAGGAGTGACAGCTGCAGTTTTGAATGGGACAGGGACAATTCCAGTGGACAGTGTGGAATGGATATTGGCTGAAATATAAGGAAGCAGATAGGGTAAGCAGGATTTGACCAGGACCGTTGGGAGGGGATCAAGTAGGCAGGAGGAAGTTTTGGATTTGGTAATGATATCTGAGATTATTGAAGGATGGGGGGGGGAGTTCAAAGGAGGAAAGCAGTTAACAGGAAGTGGGGACGTCAAGGGAGGGGAGGGGTACAGAGGAGCCCAGGTGTTAGTGAATTTTATTTACTTTTTCAATAAAAAATCGGAGCAGGGAGTTGCAGGTGTCGGAAGAATAAAAGTGTGGGGGTAGGGAGACAGGGGGTTGAGTGATTTTGTTCAAGAGAGAAAAGAGAGTCCTAGTATTTCCAGTATTGGAGCAGATGAGTCCAGAGTAATATTGTGATTTGGCTTGACAAACGGAGTCCTTGTAATGGGAAAGTTGAGCTGTGTAGATGTTCTTGTGAACAGTGAGACCAGTTTTACGGTAGAGTCTTTCAAGTTGCCGGGTTTTGGATTTAATGGAACGGAGAAGAGGGGTGAACCAGGGGGCAGATCGAGTGAAAAGGACAGAGCGGGACTTGACAGGGGCGAGCGTATTGAAAATGTTGGTGAGGGCTGTGTTGTATTGAGAAACCACTACAAGACTTGACTGTTTCTAGGTTCAACTCGCACGAGGCAGCCGCCCACGCCATCGTCTCCGTCAACGGCACGTCGGTGGAGGGCTTTGTGGTCAAGTGCTACTGGGGCAAGGAGACCACCGACATGGTCAACCCCATCCAACAGGTCCAGTTGCCTCAGAGCACGGTGAGCTTTGCGGCGCAGCCCTACAACCAGTGGGGGCAGTGGTACGGCAACACGCAGCAGATCGGCCAGTACGTGCCCAACGGCTGGCAGGTACCCAGCTACGGCGTCTACGGGCAGAGCTGGGATCAGCAGTGCTACAAGTGAGTGTTTGCGGGCCGCTTTTCCCCATCGCAGAATTAATTGCCGGAGGAAAGGGAAAAAAAACATTGCGGTGGTTGTTTTCAAGTGCTCCAGAAATCCAGTTGAGTTGAAACATGAAGGCCCCTCCATTTGTGCTTGTGTTCAGTCCTCTTCCTTCCGCCGCCGGGTGGACCGGCGTTGGCGCCGTCAGCAACGGCGGCATGGTGGAACCCGGCCAGGGCGTCAACGGCACCATGCTCGCCAACCAGGCTGGCTTTCACACCCACTGATCTCACCCGCTGGACGCCACTCATTACACTCTGGTTAGGGACATCGGTTCGGTTCTGCAATATTTTCTCTCCCCCAAGACCCCCCACCCCTCTCCTTTTTTTAAATTGACTTGGTTTGGAGAAAAAAGCGCACCCCGCGTCTTTTCCGCCATCATGTACATGACAAGCTGAGCACAGCTACCATTTAGATCAGCAAAAGGCGATGTCGGATCAGGTCTTTGCCGTTGCCAGGTTTTGTTTGCAGAGCCAAAGAGATTTTTTTTTTTCCTCCTCCCTTTCCCCGATCCGCGTTGTCTCGTCCCTCCCCTGTTAGTCCTGGCCAGTTCTCAGGGTGCTGAAGTCATTCTGTGAAATGTAGGAAATCACTGAGGAAGAAGCAAAGAATACGGACTGAGTAACCTGAACGATTTTGTGTGCACGAACTGATACTTTGACACACAAGTCGGGCTCTTATTACGCCCTTTCCGCTTCCCCCACCCACTCCTACACCCCTCTCGATCCGAAAGAAGGACTACACCGTTTTTAATTTCGTCATTTTTCACCTTTCTCGGCTTGATTAAAGAGCTTTTTGCCTTTCTTTTGTTGTTCATTTTGGGTGACTTGACTGCGCAGTCACACCGCGATTTTGTTTCGGAAGCATCGAGCGGCTGTCTACTTTATTTTTTATCTTTTAAATTGGATTTTCAACTTCTCGCAGGGAAAACAACTGCCACGCTTGTCTTTACTTACCAGGCAGACAAATATTGCACAACTACTTTAAAAGAAAAATTCACTCAATTTGAAGTGTTTTTGTTTTGTTTTGCATTCCACCTTGTTTTGTAACATCATTTTGGAAGTCTTATTGTAAATAACTGAGCGCTCTGTTCAATTGTATCTGTATAAAGACATGATGTTCATTCGGGATGCTTGTATGCGTGAATATGTGAGTATGAATATGATGTGGTGAGTACATTAGTGTGAACATGAGAATGTTTTCTCATGGCAGTCACTGAGATGTGAGTGCGATTTGAAAATGAGTGTGCGATTTTAAGAGAGCGTGACTGTGCACGTGTAAACGAATTTATGAGAACGAAATGAATTTGTGACTAAATACAGGTAAGTGGAAATGTGAGTGCGAAAGTATGCAAGAATGAATCCTGTAAGTAAATTTGCCTGTGAGTGAGTGAAAATAAGGGAGACAAACTGAATTGGTGTCAATGAGTGCAAACCCGTTCGTCCATTTTCAGCACCGCTTATCCCAGCTGACAGGGCGCACATGGAGACAAACGACCATTACGCAGGCATATTGACACTGTTGCTGAGTCGGAATCAGTCCTCACGCAACCTGCACACAAGTCAGGCGAGTGTACCGACCGCTACGCTATCAGCGACTCTGTGTGTATGTCAAAACGTGTGAGGCCTCACATGTGTTTTGGAGCTGTAAGCACGTGTATGCGAATAAAAAGGCTGCGCGTGTATTTTCCGGTTCCCGAGCACGTTCAATTTTGTTTTGAGAAAACGACTCACCACTCTGGTGGTTTAGCTAAACAATGTTTGCAAGCTGTATTTTTGCGATGAACAGTTGAAGTAACAGTGTGACGGGGCTGGGATCATAAATCTGTCACCCGCCTTTTGATATTTCCTACACGTCCCGCGACACCTCCCTGTCACCGCCCACTTTTTGTCCACGTGACTCCCTCGGACCAGTCCGAAGTGTCGTTACAGGCGCAATGCGGGTGTTGCGATGTAAGGAGCAATGGCGACGGACGAACGTATCTGGAGGCAGAAATGGAGCCCTGCTTGACCAAAGAGAACCTTCACAGGTACCTGACGCGAGATTTAGTCATAGTCACCTAAAGTGCTTGCACTAAGACGACCCAAGGTGGGTCAAGGTTAACTTGTTTTATTCAAGTAGCTCCGAATTACGTCAAGATTTAGGACTAACGCACGTCTGATACCCAATTTCCTCTGGTTCGGGGTTCGAAACTCAGGAGTGTTGTACGTGCTTGCATGACTGTGAAAGTATGCTCCCGCGAGCGATGGCGCTACACCGGGGGTGCTATAACCCCGTCAGAAATCGCAAAGCCCCCTTTAAGATCTTCCAGCATTCTGTTCGATATTGTAACATAGATTTAGCAATTATTTTCTCAGTCTGAACGCCCACCGTTCACCAATCAAAGTGAAAGAAAGAGGGCGATGGTGTATTCTAATTGATGCCACGGGGTGGAGGAAAAGGACTCCAGTACCTTTTTTTCCAGTCAGGTCCACAGTTCAGAGGTTGTCTGAATGAACCTCCTCCAAGCTGCCTCTAGGTGGTGCCAAAGCAGCGCTCTTATTGCTTGGCTTTGAGCTCAAAACAGAAGAGGTGAGTTTCAGAGGAAAATAGAGGACCGTTTCAAAAACAAACTGAGACTCAGCAACTGTCAGCCTGTGAAAATGGGGGCTAGGGGTGTACTGTATTCTGATTAGGGGGTAGGAGATGACTGAATGATTCTAAACACAGTCTCGACGTGTTTATTTTGAAAACCGTACACGCTAAATAATCCAATCATTTCCCTCTTGACCAGTCTCACAATGGAAAGCGTGTCACCTCCCATCATCCCACCGTTGTCCGCGCCCCCGCTAGCTGCCAAACAGGGGGACGTCCGCACCAAGGCGGCGGGGCCCGCCTCGACCCCGGCCTTCCTCTCCAACCTGGGGAGGGCCACCCTGCGCGGCATCCGCAAGTGTCCCCGCTGCGGCGTCTACAACGGCACCCGGGGGCTCAGCTGCAAGAACAAGGCATGTGGTATATTGCTCCGGAACGCCACCTCGGGGACCAGGGGAGGTCGGAAGGGCTCCGTGGATGCGGTCCGAGTGATCATCAACAGTGAGGGGCGAGACGGGAGGGAGCGGGATGACGACGGAGCGAGCGGCATTCAGGTTGGTTGCACATGTATATAACGTAGCTTCTTGTGGACGGGCGGACGGACCCACACGTTTAATTCATTGATTGATTTTAATTGCATACTAAACTTTCCACAAAGCTCTGTGTGAACACACCTGCCGCGCCAAACGCAAACAAACAGCACGCTGCACGCTGCTTCTGCTGTTCCTGTTCGCTCGAGGATAAATCTCAATGCCGATCTCCGAGATGTCATTTCAAATCGAACACAGGTGTTCTCCGTGTGCCACCGAGGACGAGGATGCGCCCGGCTGGGCTTTGTGGAGCTGTCACCCACCGACGCCGCCATCTCCACCGGCGAGCGGGACCCCCTGCTGTCTCAGATCAACATGGGCCGCTGCTTCGTGCCGGCCTGCGGGCAGGGTTCAAAGTCGGACCGGTCCAAGTCCGGCTCGCCCGACGCCCTTTGCGTCCACATCAAGACCGCCATCGAGTGTCGCCGCTCCGCCGTCCCTCTCAGCGTCAAGAGCTCCGCCCTGGAGGCGTTGACAGCCTCCGTGCGGGCCAAAGAGGAGCTGTGGAGCCTGGCCACCGAGTCCCCGGGCCCCCTGGTGCAGCGATTGTGCAGCGACACGCTGGTGGTCAAGTGCCGCCCGGATGCCGCGCACCCCCTGGGCCTTCTGCACCTGACCGTTGGCGGTGGCGCCGGACCGTCCGAGGCGGCGAAAGGCGCCAGGAGGACCCGGGAGGCTGTCGTCACACAGCAGCAAGCGGCGTTTCACTGCACCTGCCGCCCGCGGAGAGTCGAGGCGACGTGCGCCGCCACCGACTTGGACGCTTTGCGCCCCTGCCTGCACTTCTATGCCTGCGTCTGCGCCTTCGCCAGCGATGAGAAACTGGCGTGCGAATTTGCCGCCTTTATCAACCCCGCAACAACTGGTACGGGTCGTCATTTGATGGGGCCGCAGGGCTCCAAAGAGATGGAAAGTTGCCTTTCAGTTTCCATGTGAAGTTAAGCTTGGGAATTTGGGAAATATTCCGAATCTGAAACTGTCTCTGTTGATCATGGGGAATGAACGCCGTCACTTGCCGGGCCGAGGCACGCCTTTTGAATCTGTACCCAGAACGAGATGATGGCAACCCCAAGCGGACAAATGCGCCTTTTAATCTTGCAAGGTCCTCAACGGTGTAAATCGATGAGAGCCTTTCACGGCCGTGTCTTTCAGGCATTCTACCTACCCCAACCGGCAGAGTCCTCGTTCCCTGCGAGAGGCCGCCTCCTCTTCCCACGGAAGTGATCAAATACCCTCACAAAGCCAAGAAGCCGCGCCCGGACGAAGCTCTTTCGGGTACTGGTCCGAATCATGTAAGGCTTCTTCTTCCTCCTGTGACTTGTTCCTGGTCATTGAACCGCTGTGGCCCAGGTGGCGGTCAGGTGGTGGACGAGGCCTCCGTGTCCATGAGTTTCTACCAGTGGTTGGCCAGCGTCACAGAGAGGATGCAGCAGACGATGCACTACCAGTTTGACGGTAGGCAAGCCAATTTCCACAGCTCGCCCCGTGGCCCAGTTGCATTTAGGATGCTAAGTCGCTCCTGTAGTGTTAAAGACTCGGTCGAGTGAATTTCGTTCGAAATGTATGACTGAAGACAAGGTGAAGGGATGTGCTCGTTGACCCTGATAGGAGTTGCCCGGTCACCGGTCTACAAGAACTTGAGTGATTTCATTTGCATCAGCGCTTACCCCCGCCGCATTGTGACCTGCAGTTAGCGAGCTAGCTAGCAATGCCTCGAAGTCACTGAATGGCTTGGCGTCTGAATACTGTACATGGAGGAAATGCAAAGTGAATACAAACCCACTAGGGTTCTGCAAACTCAAGTTTCAAAGCAAACATGGTGAAGTGGCATTTAGCTGTTCTGCCGCACGCAAATAGAAGACAGAAGTGATTTCAGCCCCAAGTAGAAATGCCTCTAAATCCAGGTTCACAAAATATGCCCTCGTCACATTCCTTTGGTTCAGATCTTTTAAACATGTTTAAAAATCCAATTTCACCACACAGTAATTTCGGAACGTTTTTTTTTTCTTTCCCCGCAGGGAAACCCGAGCCTCTGGTGTACTACATTCCGCAGCACTACTTCAATGCCCTGCAGGCTCGCCTGTCACTGGGCCCCAAGAGGCGGCTGCCCAACTTCACCACAGGTGGGGACCACACGGTCTGCCTTTTTCACCAGGCTAATCGCTAACCGAGGTCAGCCCAAACCCCATGATGTCTCGGTGTCCGCTTCAGTGCTGGTGAGGAATGATGGCGTCCCTCAGGGCTCCTTCTCCAAGTACACCTGGCACATCACCAACCTCGCGCAGGTCAAACGCATCTTTGACACCCCTGAGGTAAACAACCCCCCAAATGTACTATCCCTTCCTGCCGCCTGATGTCCGCATGGCCGTCGTCTGTCCGCTAGTTGCAGTTGGAGCTCACGCAGAGTTTCGTTCGGAACGTGGATGGTTCCTACTCCCGCTTTCACTGTCCCGAACCTCCGCTTGAACCTGAGCTGGCGGATAGGACGCTCGCCATTCGTCCCATGGAGCTCCG
This sequence comes from Hippocampus mohnikei, assembly GCA_026261675.1. Lineage (NCBI taxonomy): Eukaryota > Metazoa > Chordata > Actinopteri > Syngnathiformes > Syngnathidae > Hippocampus > Hippocampus mohnikei. The sequence continues at coordinate 1,005,030 of JAKGUB010000807.1, forward strand.
GACCTTCCTCAAAGTTGGTGAGTGCCTCGTATTCTAATTAGCATTTAGCGTTAGCACCCTAAGCAAGCGTTTGAGCAGGTTTTTTTCATCTCCGGCCATACCAGGGCCCGGCTCGGATGACCCGGACGACCCCAGCCCCTTTGTTATCGAGTGGACCCCCGAAGTGCTCCCACGCTGTCACATGGGCGAGCTGAGAATCCTCTTCCAGTTTGGACATCAGCAGAGCGGACAGCAATCGGAATGTCCCGCGAAAGACGATCACGGCACCACAGGACTCGTCAAAAGTGAGCCAACATCATCAAATTAAATTAAATATTTTCAGGATTTATTTAAGATATTTTTATCTGCACATTATTATTGTTTTGGAGACATCTTTCTTCCTTAAGGCACACTCTTGGCCTTTCTTGGCATCGCTGGAAAATTCCGCGTCGGCCTTTTCGCTTGCGAAAAATTCTTTGATCTCGCATCCTTCCTTCTACGATTGGCCGTCGTCGTTCATAATCAGCTGCCGGCGTTTACGACGGGTGTCTTGACGTGTGTCTTGACCACAACAACAGATTGAGGATAAGTCTCTGGAGTTTTTCATTTTTTTCTTGCCTGGGACAAATTGCAGCCTGTACCATTAGCAACAAGTTTCCGGTGAAGATGCCGTTTTTGTTGTTCAATTTACATTGATGTGTTGGTTGCTACTTTGCATTTCAGACTCCACTTATTTCAAGAGTACAACAGTTGAATAAATACTACTACTACTTCTACCTAACAATTTTTTTTAGGGGGCGGGGGTCGCAAATCAGGGGCTCTGTAGGTTTGGAAATGTAGCAAGTTGTATTTTGTCAAATAAATCCAACATATGATTCCCTCTCTGTTGTCTGATTTTCATGCCAGATTCCTCTCAGGAGGGCCCACACACACACTGACTCCATTGTGTGTGTGTGTGTGTGTGTGTGTGTGTGTGTGTGTGTGTGTGTGTGTGTGTGTTTGTGTGTGAGAAGAATAAATTTAATAAAATTAAAAAATGATTTTATTAAAGATCTTTTTGTTAGTCACATGACCATCCCAGCTGGGTTTCCTCATTGGTAATCTGAGCCATTTCAGTCAAGTTGAGCAGTTAAAGATCCTTCATGCTCCGAGACTGAAAGAAAAAAAGTTTATTAAAAAATACTCTGTGTGATATATTCCAGACCGACCTGCGACAGGTGAACATCTGATACAGTTGCACTTTTATCCCACTCGGATTGTCCCAGTTATGTCTGACAAAAGAAGCGGACAGATGTGGGCAGTTATGTTTCGCAACCGTCATGAAGCTGTCATCGGGCCACCACACACACACACACACACACACACACACACACACACACACACACACAAAACATGGAACGTGGCTCACCGAAAAGGGTAATCGTGCAACATTACACACATCAGCAGCCCTGCTTTGAAAATCTAAGCATATCTTTGAACTCTTACCCCGGTTGGAGGTCCTACCTTTGAAACACTAACTCTGTTTTCAACCTCTGGTTCTGTCTTGAAAAGCCCATTTTACTTTGGTTCCACAATTCACGAACAAGAAAATAAAGTATTTATCATTTTACTTCATTTGAGCACTTGACAATTTGGATCTGGCCTACAAAACGGATGTTGAAAATACTGTATTATTGACGGTGCTGCCCTCTGGTGGACATCTTGGTCAATCACATCAACGTGGCCCAAAAAGGAGAAGAAAGGATGCATTTCTTAGTTCTTATTGTTTTTAATCGTAATTAGAGCTTGTGAAAACTCCGGGAATTAGTGAATGAAATGACAAGGAATGCAGTCGTGGAGTTCTTTTTAGTATCAAAAGGTGGCAATTTCTTCCTCCAGCGCTCCCGGCTTCGCGCCCCCTTTCCCGGCCTCTCCCCCGACTCCTCCCCGGTTCCTCCTCCTCCATCTCGCCACTTTTCCCACGATTTCTCCCCTCTGTGCAAAGGCTCTGGACGCCGGGGCATCTCGTATGCCTCCTCGCGGGGGTGGCCTGCGGAGGGGGAGGGCGACACGATGCTGATGGGCGAGCCGGCCGAGCGACCGTTGACTCCGCCGTGCCGGACGACGGAGTGCAGACGCGGGGGGAGGTGAGTTGGGGCCAGCTGGAGCTCACTTCACTTCCTTTCGGTTATTACGAAGCGTTGGATGAAAAAAAATATTCCAAGTTGGATTCAAGTCCTTCTTACGTGACTTTGTTTGACTCCGTGGCAGTTATGAGGCAGACAACGAAAGTCCGCTTGGCCGGAGGAGGCCCTCTCACCTCCGGCTGTCGAAGTCGGAGGGAAAAAAGTCTCCGTCCGCCCAGGTGCGTTCCCGTACTTCCTGCTTTTCCAGCAACCACCAGCCGAGCTCCAGTTCCCGAGGCGGTACCTTCAGGAACATCCGGAATTTAAGAAACAGTGTCACCCCTCATGCTCCACGGATGTGTTTTCAATTTGAAAAAAAATATATATAAATAAAAATTAATATATATATATATTAGAGCTGTCAAACGATTAAAATATTTAATCTAATTAAAAACTCATCTGTCATAATTAACTCAAATTTACTAAAAATTAATCATGATTACTCACGCATTTTTTATTGTTTCTGAATTTCCTTTTATATTTTTTGTCCTGTTTTCCCCCATTTTAATGCTCTCATCAACATGGAATCATGAATCAGTTTTCTATGTCCAAAATGCAAATATTTACTGAAATAACAATTTCGATTTTCAATTTTACATGAACATTTTTCACTTGGAGCAGTTATTCACACATTATCTCTCACACAATATTACTGTCCATCAACAACAGTGAAAAAAATATTTTGTCACATAACAGCTGCTTGAACAGCTCTTTTTATGGAATCAAAACAGCGCAATATAACATTATAAAGTGCACATCTAAGGTAAACTAGTACTCGTAATGGAGGATCTCGCTGGCAATCCGTAGTGGAGTTGTTCAGTTAATTCCGTTTTTCACGGCCCCCTGAATAAGGATTGTCGGTCAGCATGGAAGGATCTCTCGTTCTGTACTTTTTTGATCATTTATTGGAGCACTTTTCAGCAGAAGTAGTAGTAGTTGTAACAGAAGTATCAGAAGCAGGTAATAACCTAAATTACACATACATGCAGTAAAACATTAATATATCTATCTTTCTGCATCACAATGTAAATATGTATATAATTGACATTATTTAATACCTTTATTTAACAATACGTTTAATAAATAATTTAATCAACCCTGATTCACTATGTATCAATATCAACATCATTATTCATTGTTTTAAACGTAAGAAAGCATACAACACAAACATATCAAGTCGAATCGAACAAAAGAACTACAAGTCCCAAAGGTCCAACCCGAAGTGGAGCGCGGCATTATTTACCCCAGCTGCAACGCAATTTACTTCGCTTAAACGTCAGATTGCAGACGGACAAACATGACAACTATGCAAAAATGAGCTAAATAAAGACAGCCCTGTTCTAGCAACATTTTAGCCCACGCTGTTTAAATTGCCGATTGCGAACGGTAACTGACTGTGATTGCATAGCGATGCGGCAAACAAAGCAACCGATCATGACCGAATCTAAAAGCTAACTTTACACATCTGACTTGATAAGAAGCACTCGCGTAGCTTAACATTGAGCCATGCCGACGACGAAGCGAGTGTATTCACTCACGAAACAAAACGCTATTTATACATCGCGCGAACGTCACCTGTCAGTGGCAGCCCCGCCCCTCTTAAAGCGCCAGGTCAATCCAACAGGAGTCGTTCAGCAAATTTGTTCTTCGTCATGTCATCCATTTTCTTCGTTTTGAAATGATCCATAGCTGTCTGTCTGAGACAAGGGGGCGGAGTAGAACGTCAGCTGTGCGCTTGGCCATTAAGTGGTATTTCAGACTCGACGACGTGCTATGATGATAGCTCGGTTTACGATTGCAAAACATACAGGTAACTTTGGTCTTGTCAGTGGAACAATCTAGCAACTTTTTAAAAGTAAACTTTCCATTCATGAGCTATTTAAGTATCCGTTTTCGGTGTCTCGCGCTGCCGTGGCTGGCAAAACAAACGTGCGTGAACCTCTGCAGCGCGCTTGCTGTTTTGTTTCCGGTTTATTTATAGAGCAAAGGAACATCCGGTGTGACGTCTCCGCGTTAATCTCGCGAGAAAAATTTTGATCCCGATAAAATTCATTTAAATTAATGCCGATGTAAACGCGCTTAAACTGACATATATATATATATATATATATATATATATATATATATATATATATATATATATATATATATATATATATATATATATATATATATATATATATAGAGCTGTCAAACGATTAAAATTTTTAATCTAATTAAAAACTCAACTGTCATAATTAACTCAAATTAACTAAAATTAATCATGATTGCTCACTCATTTTTTATCGTTTCTGAATTTCCTTTTAAATTTTTTTGTCCTATTTTCCCCATTTTAATGCTCTCATCAACATGGAATCATGAATCAGTTTTCTATGTGCAAAATGCAAATATTTACTGAAATAACAATTTTGATTTTCAATTTTACATGAACATTTTTCACTTGGAGCAATTATTCACACATTATCTCTCACACAATATTACTGTCCATCAACAACAGTGAAAACAATATTTTGTCACACAACAGCTGCTTGAACAGCTCTTTTAGGAATCAAAACAGCGCAATATAACATTATAAAGTGCACATCTAAGGTAAACTAGTACTCAGCCTATAATGGATTTAAGCCATGGTTGCATACTTCGTTTTTCTCAAATTTGCTTTGAACACAGCAGTCAGGCTATGCTGATTCTGTTGATCCTTCTTGCTCGGAAGTCTCTCTACGGTTTTGTGTCGACATCATTTCGATTCTTGTAATGGAGGCTCTCGCTGGCAATCAGTAATGGTTGTTCAGTTAGGGATTGTCGGTCAGCATGGAAGGATCTCTCGTTCTGTACTTTTTGGATCATTTATTGGAGCACTTTGCAGCAGAAGTAGGAGTAGTAGTAGTTGTAACAGAAGTATCAGAAGCAGGTAATAACCTAAACTACACATAAATGCAGTAAAAAATTTATATATCTATCTTTCTGCATCGCAATGTAAATATGTATATAATTGACATTAATGAATACCTTTATCCAACAATACGTTTAATAAATAATGTAATCAACCCTGATTTCACTATGTATCATTATCGTCATCATTATTCATTGTTTTAAACGTAAGAAACCATTCAACACAAACATAAAGTCGAATCGAACAAAAGAACTACAAGTCCCAATACTCAATCCCGGAAGTGGAGCGCCGGCATGAACATATCAAGTCGAATCGAACAAAAGAACTACAAGTCCCAAAGGTCCAACCCGAAGTGGAGCGCGGCATATTTACCCCAGCTGCAACGCAATTGACTTCGTTTAAACGTCAGATTGCAGACGGACAAACATGACAACTATGCAAAAATGAGCTAAATAAAGACAGCCCTGTTCTAGCAACATTTTAGCCCACGCTGTTTAAATTGCTGATTGCGAACGGTAACTGACTGTGATTGCATAGCGATGCGGCAAACAAAGCAACCGATCATGACCGAATCTAAAAGCTAACTTTACACATCTGACTTGATAAGAAGCACTCGCATAGCTTAACATTGAGCCATGCCGACGACGAAGCGAGTGTATTCACTCACTAAACAAAACGCTATTTATACATCGCGCGAACGTCACCTGTCAGTGGCAGCCCCGCCTCTTAAAGCGCCAGGTCAATCCAACAGGAGTCGTTCAGCAAATTTGTTCTTCGTCGTGTCATCCATTTTCTTCGTTTTGAAATTATCCATAGCTGTCTGTCTGAGACAAGGGGCGGAGTAGAACGTCAGCTGTGCGCTTGGCCATTAAGTGGTATTTCAGACTCGACGTGCTATGATGATAGCTCGGTTTACGACTGCAAAACATACAGGTAACTTTGGTCTTGTCAGTGGAACAGTCTGGCAACTTTTTAAAAGTAAACTTTCCATTCATGAGCTATTTAAGTATCCGTTTTCAGTGTCTCGCGCTGCCGTGGCTGGCAAAACAAACGTGCGTGGACCCGCGCAGCGCGCTTGATGTTTTGTTTCTGGTTTATTTATAGAGCAACGTAACATCCGCTGTGACGTCTCCGCGTTAATCTCGCGAGAAAAATTTTGATCCCGATAAAATTCATTTAAATTAATCCCGATATAAACGCGCTAAACTGACAGCTCTATATATATATATATATATATATATATGGGGCGGCTGGATAGCTCAGTTGGTAAGGCATCGGTTTGGCATACGGGTGACGGTGGTTCGAATCCCGCTTGGGGAAAAAATGAGCACATAACACCATCCAGTGTGGGTCCTTGGGCAAGATCCTTAACGCTAATGCCTACCTCATACAATGATGAGAGACAATAAAACGAATGACATGCCGGCTCAGACGTCACCCGGCCAAACAAGGTCTGCGTCAGGTGCTGGGGAACCAGAGAACCTTGATGAAAAATGGGCTACTGGAACAAAGCGGAGATGGGCGAGATGCGATAACATGGCTCTGTTGGAATGCTACTACTCAAGCAACCCTAGTCAGAGGGGTTACATGCAGAGAATGCAGGCTGAATGGTTACTTCGAAACCCACAGTCACGGTTGACCACGAAACAACTAGTAGCTCAGTGTTCCAACATCCACAAACCGCAATTGCTGTCACAACTTGAGATTGATGAGGTACAACGCAGGTTCCATGGTGAAGGGCCCCAGGCTGCCAGATCAGAGGAGAATGTCATACCAGAGATTGGGAGGCAAGCCCCAATGAATGCAGATGATGAGATTGGGAGGCCAACCCCAATGAATGAAATGCTGAGCGAGGCAGCAACTGACCTGAAAGCTAAGATCATGGCAAGGATGAAAGCTGGGCAACCTAGAAACCGATTACAACGGCTATGTGAAGTACCACCTGAAAGTCTCATGGAAAGTGTGAATGCAGCACTGAGGGCGATCCCTACCATAACGATCACGGAAACCAATGAGCTGATATACGCTTCAGCGTCAGTGATCCTAGAAATCCTTGGCTATCGGAGCAACCATGAGACACGTTACCCACCATGGAAAAGACGGTTGGAGGCTAAGATCAAGGCGGCTCGGAAAGATGTGAGTCAATTGACAGAGGCCCAGAGAGGTGTGATGAAAAGGCCGATACCTGAGAGGTACATCCAGATGACCATACCTGAAGCACTCGAAACTGCCAAACAAAGGCTTGTCCAGTCGCCTAAAGAGGTACACGAAAGAGAATGAGGCCAGGCGAATAAACAGGCTGTTCGCAACACAACCTGCGAAAGTGTATGCTCAGTGGCAGGGTCCTAACAGCAGAGCTGACCCACCAAGACTGGAAACTGAAAGGTACTGGAAAGGCATATGGGAGAGGGAGGTTGATCATAACAGCAGTGCAAAATGGCTGGTGACCCTGAGAGAGGAGCACAGCAACCTCCCTGAGCAGAACCCAGTTACCATAACAGTGGCAGACATACAGGAACGAGTTTCAGATATGAAAAACTGGACAGCACCAGGCCCGCACCTGGTCCACACCTACTGGCTAAAGAAACTCACAGCACTACATGAGCACCTAGCAACACAAATGAACCAGTTGCTGAAGGATGGGACTCACCCAGGATGGCTAACCGAAGGGCGAACGATCCTGATCATGAAGGATCCCTCAAAGGGTACAGTCCCATCCAACTATCGGCCAATAACCTGTCTCTCCACAACATGGAAGCTCATGTCAGGCATCATTGCTTCTAAGATAAGTGGACACATGGATCAATACATGAGCGAAGCGCAGAAGGGCATTGGTAGAGATACCAGAGGAGCCAAACATCAGCTCCTGGTTGACAGAACAGTCGCACAAGACTGCAGGTCCCAACATACCAACCTGTGCACAGCCTGGATTGATTACAAAAAAACCTACGACTCGATGCCACATACATGGATCACTGAATGCCTGGAGTTGTATAAGGTGAACAGGACCCTAAGAGCCTTCGTTCTATAACTCGATGAGGATGTGGAAAACCACACTTGAAGCCAATGGCAAGCCACTTACGCAAGTGTCCATCAAATGTGGCATATACCAAGGTGATGCACTCTCCCCACTGCTGTTCTGCATAGGACTGAACCCCCTAAGCCAAGTAATCACCAAGACAGGCTACGGATACCGCCTCAAAAATGGAGCTACGATCAGTCACCTCCTCTACATGGATGACATAAAGCTGTATGCTAAGAGCGAAAGGGACATAGACTCCCTGATCCACACAACCAGGATCTACAGCAGCGACATCGTGATGTCATTCGGGCTTGAGAAATGTAGTCGGATGGTGACTAAGAGAGGCAAGGTAGTCCGCACTGAAGGGTCTCACTTCCTGAAGGAACAATAGCAGACATTGAGGACAGCTATAAGTACCTCGGTATACCACAAGCCAATGGCAACCTCGAACTGGCAACAAGGAAAGCGGCTATGGCCAAATACCTCCAGCGGGTGAGGCAAGTCCTAAGAAGCCAGCTCAATGGCAAGAATAAGACCCGGGCAATAAACAGCTATGCCCTGCCAGTGATCAGATACCCTGCAGGAATAATCAGGTGGCCAAAGGAAGAGATTCAGACCACGGATGTTAAGACCCGAAGCTCCTAACCATGCATGGAGGGTTCCATCCCAAATCCAGCACCCTGAGACTGTACGCAGCAAGCCGAAAGGAAGGAGGCCGGGACTAGTGAGTGTGAGAGCCACTGTCCAGGATGAAACATCCAAGCTCCATGAATACATCAAGGAGAAGGCTCCAACAGATGACATACTCAGAGAATGTCTCAAACAATGGGGAACAGAGGATGAGATGCTGGAAGAGGGACCATCATGGGAGGACAAGCCCCTACACGGGATGTACCACCGGACCATAACTAAAGTGGCTGATCTCAAGAAGTCCTATCAGTGGCTAGAGAGGGCTGGCCTGAAGGACAGCACAGAGGCACTCATCCTGGCTGCTCAGGAGCAGGCCCTGGGCACCAGAGCCATTGAGGCCCAGATATACCACACCAGACAGGACCCAAGGTGTAGGTTGTGCAAAGAGGCACCCGAGACGATCCAACACATAACTGCAGGGTGTAAGATGCTGGCAGGGAAAGCCTACATGGAACGCCATAACCAGGTGGCTGGCATAGTCTACCGAAACATCTGTGCCGAGTATGGACTGGAAACCCCAAGGTCAAAATGGGAAACACCTCCGAAGGTGGTGGAGAATGACCAAGCGAAGATCCTGTGGGACTTCCAGATCCAGACTGACAAGATGGTAATGGCGAACCAACCGGATATCGTGATCATAGATAAAGGGCAGAGGAAAGCCGTTGTAGTGGATGTAGCGGTTCCAAGTGATGGAAACATCAGAAAGAAGGAACACGAGAAACTCGAGAAATACCAAGGGCTCAAAGAAGAGCTGGAGAGAGCCTGGAAGGTAAAGGTGACAGTCGTGCCTGTGGTGGTCGGAGCACTCGGGGTAGTGACCTCCAAACTAGATGAGTGGTTGCAACAGATCCCGGGAACAACATCGGACATCTCGGTCCAGAAATGTGCAGTGCTGGGAACAGCAAGGATACTGCGCAGAACCCTCAAGCTTCCTGGCCTCTGGTAGAGGACCCGAGCTGAATGGGGGACGGACACCACCCGAGGGGTGAGACGAGGATTTTTTTATTATATATATATATATATATATATATATATATATATATATATATATATATATATTTTTTTTTTTTTTTTTCAACATATTGTGTGTTTTCTGAGGAGTGTCAACCCTGTTTTTCCACAAAAAAAGGCTTATTGATGATTGATCTCCCACTTTTGTCTTCGGATTCAAAAAAGTGAATAAGCGGTGTTTTCCATCAATACTGGGGGAAAGTTCCCCCCAAAAAATCCCAAAGCACAAATATGTGACCAAAGATAGTCTGTCTGTCTCCATGTGTTGCTGCACCACATGATGAGCTCCATTCTTAACATTGAAAACAAATCAATGCGTTGATCATGCTTGATGTATTCCAGTTTTCTGCTCCCTTCCAGCTGTCCAAGGCGAACGCACAGTTTCACAAGTTGTTCAAGGAAGTGAGCCGAGACGAAGCGCTCACACAAAGTATGTCCGCCGCCGCAGTGAAGAAACTGCTTGTTTTCCGAATGTGACCTTTTCTCCCCGGACCCCCATCCACCCACCCTTTTTTTTTTTGTTGATAGGCTACACATGCGCCCTGCAGAGAGACATCTTGTATCAGGGCAAAATGTTTGTCTCACCAAACTGGATCTGCTTCCACTCCAAAGTCTTTGGCAGGGATACAAAGGTATGACGTACTCTCTTGGCAGGTGGCCGGCTCTGAAAAAGTGAAAAACTCCTCCGTAGATCACCATCCGTACGGCGTCTGTGACATTCATCAAGAAGACGAAAACAGCACTGCTGGTGCCCAACGCCCTGGTGATCGAAAGCACACGCGAGCAGGTAATACCACCGATAGAGTGAAAATGTACCAATCTGGAGGATGCACCTGAATCCTAACAAAACAAAAGAAAGACCTACCAGATTCCAGGAGTGAAGCGGGCTCGAGCACAGTTTGAACGGCCACAGCCCAAATTCATCTTAACTCGAGCCCACTTTGTGTTTTTCCAGCACGTCTTTGTGTCCTTCCTGTCTCGTAACACCACTTACAAGTTCCTGAGGTCCGTGTGCATTCATCTGGAGGTCAGTCCAAACAAACGCATTCCAGAAGTGATTCTGTGGAGCCCAAAGTAGCTCCACTTTAATATTTGAATCGCTCATTTGTCCGAAATGAGCCGCGCGGCTTTCGGTTTTTGGGTTAGCATTTGTTGTGCGGCGGCTCTCGTCATCCAGTGAACAATGTAGTTAAAAGAAAAAAAAAGAAACAATTCCATTCAAACAAACATTCAGAAGGATTTGGATGAACAAAATCCCGCACATGCTAACGATAACGTGCGACAACTTTGTAGGTGGAGAAGACATGCGGCAGCCACGTGGCCGCCGCCTGCGAGGACGGCTTTGGAGTCAAGCTCCTGCCATCTCTTCCTCTGGTCTGGAATGTTGTGATTTTATTTCATTTTTGTGCTGTAGCGCGTGTCGAAAGCAAGCTCCTTGTTCTCAGCAGTGGGCCCATTGTATAAATATTTCTGTGCGCACTCGGCAGGACTTCAGCCGCACCCTCTCTGACCTGGACGGCGCGGTGCGACAGAGGCGACGGGAAATGGAGGCGGAGAGTAGTAGCACTTCTGGCTCGCAGACTCCCGATTGTGACAAAATGGACGGTGGGTGACGGGAACGTGCGTGAGGTTGCGAAGGGTGCCGGGTTTCACCCATTTGTTGTTGGATCGTGGGTCTTTGTGCACATGCATTGAGAACTGTGCGATTGCGTTCAAGTCTGTCTGTCTCTCCCTCGCTCCGCATTTCATCGAGCAGAATTCGCAGGCCTCCCCGACCCGTTTCTGAGCAGGGAGGTGTCAGTGCACGCCGACGTCCACCTGCCGCCCGGCCAAAGGAGCCGAGGCAACAACGGTACCGTCACACTCATTGGTCTTTCCGTCTTGCGTGGTTCATCTCGTCAGGTACTCATGACAAATTGCCGCCTTGAACAATTTATGACGAGAAATCACCCGGTCACAAAAGTCCTCGGCGCATCTTATTCATTTGTTTTTTAAATGACAAAATGCTGGCATTTGAGCAGGGGTGTGTAGACTTCTTATAGCCGCCGTAAAGAGTGCCATCCCTCCTCTAGCCCAGAATTTGACAACGGACAAAGCCGGGCCTCACCCGACCTCGCTCTCCGTGCTGCTAATCTATTTGTTCCTGTGAGTAGTCTGTTGAGCACGTGCCGCGCCAGATGAAATTTGTTGTCGAGGCTCTTTGGAGATGTTTGCCTCTCCTCCAAAAACAGAGTCGGCGTCCTGCTAATGTCCTCGTGTTACATGGCTTTCAAGATGGCGGCCCTCGAGCATCGCTTGAATGCCATGATGTCCGCCAGGGATCATTTGCACGGAGGGTATGATGAGAATTTCTGGAAAAGACAGTTTGAAATGCTTAAATTGGCAAATATTGCGTGAAATATGACGACTGGCTACAAAACAAAACACCAATCTCTTTGCAGAAACACAGTAACGGTCCAGGATGCCGCGATCGTTGGCGAACTCTCCGCTAGCCTGATGAAGCTTGAAAAGGTTTGTGCAGATTTTCAGCGGTGGCCACGTCAGGCCCTCCGTCGTCAAATGTTGTTTTGGCATCGCACTGCTACTCTTTCTGTGCTTAGATTCAGGGAAACCTCCAGAAGCTTCTGGATGAAACCTAAAAAAAGATATGACCAATGATCTCCTCCACTCAGGACTATGTGACTCCAGTGTGCGCTGAGTATCCATCACCTGTAGTATTCATGCCCTCAAAAAAAAAAGAAAAAGGGCCCTTCGGAGCTTCTACTGTTTTTATGTACCGTATCTTTAAAAATATTGTCCTGAAATGATTTTTATGTAAATTACATGTATTTTTAAATACCACTGATATAGCTCAGACTTGTCCACGTTATTTCATATGCATTTTCACAGATGCATTTCTTGTCCAAAGGTCCAGTCTGTCATTTCTGAATATTTGCCCATTGTATATGGTATATTTTTTAAAGAATTTAAACAAGGGATTGAATCGGTTACACATGTTGTGTGTAAATACATTGTCATGTTCTGCGCGCAACCTTTTGTCTATTAAAAGCGTTTCAGAAGGGTGGGTGTGGTGTTTATATTAAGAATGTAAGTATCCCTCAAAATCTAGTGTATCATGAAGGAGTCTTTGCTTTTATACGATGTGAGCATTTGTAAGAAATAAGGATCAGAAGCCAGAATTCCTTAATTCTGGTCATACATGACTCTTGCATCCAAAATGTTTGACAAAAAAAATACTTTTAATACAAAAACAATGGTCTTGCGAGATCATGAACAATGTTTTGAAATACTTACGACTATTCTCATGATTTTTGGGGAAAGAATATGACTTTTACCTGAAGACATCTTTCATCTCACAAAAAAGGGGATTTTTTTTGTCGTTGGAAAAGTGACTGAAGTGGACTTCTGCGTACTGACCGTTCGTCACCTGCGGATTCATCTGTAAGCCCCCCCCCCCAAAAAAAAAGCAACCCCCATACGTCGCTTATTGGAAGAATTTTTGGGGTTTGGAAAAAATGCGATTCCTTCACTGCGTTGCTAATGGGCGGCATCTTCGCCGGTCACGGGGCCCGCGTCCCCCGCAAATCGCGTTGGATGCGCCGCTGTCCTCCCCCCCCATTTAGACTCGCGCTCGTGTGTCATCAAGCCCACCGTCAGCCCCGCCCCCCGTGACGTCACCGGCGGTCGTGTTGCGAGGGAAGCAATGGCGCCGCTCGACGAAAACAGCCGCCGCTGCCGAGGAGCCCGTCCGTTTTCTTGTTATGTGGCGGAAGGAAGAAGCCCGCCGTCGTCGCGACTGTAAACAACGTCGAGTGGAGCCTCGGGACAAGGACAGGCAGGCCATGGCGGCTCATTAAGACCAGGAGACCGAGCAGGTGAGCTGCTGGGGGGGGGGGGGATTTCCGACCCCTACCCCACCCCTTCCCTCTCTCGCTTTCTCTCTCCTCCGAGTACCACTTCTTCTTCTCCTCCTCCTCCTCCCCCTCTTCGTCTTCTTCTTCTGACTGGAGGATGCCGTGACGGCTTAGCAACAAGAAGACAATGGAGGCGAGGGAGGAGGCGGCAAGCAGCCAGTTAGGAGGCCGACATGCCCACAAACAGGCGGCAGGGGCCTCGCTGCTAAACACTCCCAACGATGCTCGCGACACAATCGTGAACTCAATTTCCTCCAGCTTCCCGTTTAAACGTCAGGGGGCTTCATTCAACGGGAATAACTTTATTGATACTGCTGCACCTTATTTCTTCAATTTGAACAATAAAGTTGTTCGAATGGCTCATCCAGCCTGTCGCCGTCGTTCTCTTAATTTCATTCGCTTTCCATCGTAATCGTATTGATTATTTTCCTCGCGCTTTATTCTCTTACGATTATGACTTGAGTTCTTAGAATCTTCTGACCTAATTCTCTTCATATTATAATTGGTAATGTAACTTTATTCTCTTTAGAGCAAGACTTTCTGTTGTGTTTGTTAACTTTATTGTAGGGCTGCAGCTAACATTTATTTTAATAATAATCGATCTAAGATGTCAATAATTTTCTTGATTAATTGGTTTAAAAAACACGTTTTGATTTCCATCCCAGAGTTTGACAAATGTATTTTCTTAAAATTATCAAGTTTTGGTAAAAAATATGACTTACATCTTGTCTTCACACTATGACGTTTCTCTTACAATTTTTCAAGTCCATACTCAATCACATGAAGTCTTTTTTTTCCCATGATTTTCTAACGTTGTCGCCATCACGTATTTATTGTCTTGTCCGATGACTCTATCCAACCTTTTTCAGAGCGACCGCTTTCACAGACATTTCCGAAATAACTCATTAACTCAAATTATTTTCATATGTTTTTATGAATTACATTCATTTGTGAAGACACTGATCATGTTCCTGATCTCTCACAGGCTGTCTGACCCCTCACGTGGTCCTTGGGCGGTACCTGGTGCTTCCGAGCGCCAGGCTGCCGACCCTATCTACTTAACTTTTTTTGCGATGCAACAAATTGGAATGACTGCGCCTGTGTCTGGCTCACCCAGGTGTGAACGCTTGTGATCGGACAGCATGGCCTCCCAGGAACCGTCGCCTCCGTCGTCCATGGAGAGCAACAAGCCGGGCTTCCCCAAGAAGATCCTGGGCAATAAGCTGGAGGACAAGCACCTGTGCAAGTGCTGCCACAACATCCTGAGACGACCCTTCCAGGCGCAGTGCGGCCATCGCTTCTGCTCGTACTGCTTCAACCTGGCCATCAGGTCAGCCAGCGAGCAAGCAAACAACAACGAGGGCTCATTTGCTTCACATTTATTTACGTTTGAAGGCGAGGCTTCAAACTCCGGAATGACAAAAGCCCAAACGATTCCCAGTTTAGTGTCGTCCAGCTGTCGTGTAGACGTGGTTCCAATTGAAAATGGGGGGGGAAAGAATTATTGTGTTGTTGTTTTTCAAGCATGGCTCCTTGTGACTTGTGACTCCTTGTGACCGACCTGTTGTCTTGCAGTAACGGACCGCAGAAATGCAACGCGTGCATCAAGGAGGACATTTTCGAAGAGACCACGTCAATCCTGAAACAAGGATGTGTGAGTACAGTGACATACCGAAACACAGCAGGTGACATACCCACCCACAACAGGTGAACCTCAAGACATGGACCCCAAAAAATGGTCCCTCCCACGCACTTTTCAATCTGTGAAACTTACTTCAACACAATTAAATTCATCAGAACACACTTTGTAAAAGTATTCCTTAGCACCCGCTTCCAGTCCTCCGCGCTGACTCCTGCACTCCCGTCCGTCTCCATCGGCAGTTGCTTACCTTTTTCTGGATATTTTTCAAGGCTTTTCCCGACAATGCGGTTCGACGGGAAGTGGAAAACCTGACGGCCGTCTGCGTTAATGAAAGCTGCTCTTGGAGAGGATCTGTCAAAGAGTACGAGGTGAGTCACAGGAGTCGGGGCCGCGTGCTCGGCTTCTGTTGAGGCGGTCTCGGTGCGTCCGCTCTCGGGAAAATGTTCGGAGGACGTCCCCCCCGGCATTTATTTTCCGTGTGGTACGTCTCAGGTGAACCACGAGGGCAAGTGCGAGTTCATGATTGTGCCGTGCCCGTCCTGCAAGGAGCGCATTCGCTTCAACGAGCAGGAGCGGCACAGCGAGCGCGAGTGCCCGGAGAGGACGCTCAACTGCAAGTACTGCAAGGAACCCTTTCACTTCAAGAACATCAAGGTGAGGAAACAAACAAAAAAAGCAACACCATACATCAGACTCATCAGAGTTGACGGTTATGTGCATGACCAATCTGGATTTTTTTATTTTATTTTGTCTATCCCGATATTTGATACAGTAACATTCCCATGGCTGATTAATTGTCCAATTGTTTAAAAAAAAAAAAATCAAATAATTTATTTCTGGGTCCCTTTAACGCTTCCAACAAGAAAGGTCTGCATTACCTGCAAAATATTTGACCGTCTGTACTTTTTTCCCGAAAATCTGGCAGAAAATTTCGCCCTTATTTATTTATTTTTGAATGACATTATCTTTGTTTTATGCTATATAAGTAAAGATGTATGCTATTATGATTAGAGCTGTCAGTTTAGCGCGTTTTTATCGGCATTAATTTAAAAAATTTTATCGGGATCAAAAATTTTCTCGCGAGATTAACGCGGCAAACGTCACACCGGATGTTCCGTTGCTCTATAAATAAACCGGAAACAAAACAGCAAGCGCGCTGCAGAGGTTCACGCACATTTGTTTTGCCAGCCACGGCAGCGCGAGACACCGAAAACGGATACTTAAATAGTTTATGAATGGAAAGTTTACTTTTAAAAAGTTGCCAGATTGTTCCACTGACAAGACCAAAGTTACCTGTATGTTTTGCAGTCGTAAACTGAGCTATCATCATAGCACGTCGAGTCTGAAATACCACTTAATGGCCAAGCACACAGCTGACGTGAGTACTCCGCCCCCTCGTCTCAGACAGACAGCTATGGATCATTTCAAAGCGAAGAAAATGGATGACACGACAAACAAATTTGCTGAAGCCATAGCTAAATATATGGCTACTGCATGCAAGCCTGTCAACATTGTCCACAGCTCCACTCGAGCTGAAATAATTCGCATTGCATCGAATGACTCCTGTTGGATTGACCTGGCGCTTTAAGAGGGGCGGGGCTGCCACTGACAGGTGACCGTTCGCGCGATGTATAAAAGCAGCATAGCGTTTTGTTTCGTGAGTGAATACACTCGCTTCGTCGTCGGCATGGCTCAATGTTAAGCTACGCGCGTGCTTCTTATCAAGTCAGATATGTAAAGTTAGCTTTTAGATTCGGTCATGATTGGTTGCTTTGTCTGCTTTGCATTGTGTCCGTTGTGCTTTATGTTTGCCGCATCGCTATGCAATCACAGTCAGTTACCGTTCGCAATCGTCAATTTTAACAGCGTGGGCTAAAATGTTGCTAGAACAGGGGTGTCTTTATTTAGCTCATTTTTGCATAGTTGTCATGTTTGTCCGTCTGCAATCTGACGTTTAAATGAAGTAAATTGCGTTGCAGCTGGGGTTAATCATGCCGGCGCTCCACTTCCGGGTTGGACCTTTGGGACTTGTAGTTCTTTTGTTCGATTCGACTTGATATGTTTGTCTTGTATGCTTTCTTACGTTTAAAACAATGAATAATGATGACGATAATGATACATAGTGAAATCAGGGTTGATTACATTATTTATTAAACGTATTGTTAAATAAAGGTATTAATTAATGTCAATTATATCCATATTTACATTGTGATGCAGAAAGATATATTAATTTTTTACTGCATTTATGTGTAGTTTAGGTTATTATCTGCTTCTGATACTTCTGTTACAACTACTACTACTACTTCTGCTGCAAAGTGCTCCAATAAATGATCAAAAAGTACAGAACGAGAGATCCTTCCATGCTGACCGACAATCCCTATTCAGGGGGCTGTTAAAAAACGGAATTAACTGAACAACTCCACTACGGATTGCCAGCGGGAGCCTCCATTACAAGCATCCGAAATGATGTCGACACAAAACCGTAGAGAGACTTCCGAGCAAGAAGGACCAACAGAATCAGCATAGCCTGACTGCTGTGTTCAAAGCAAATTTGAGAAAAACGAAGTATGCAACCATTGCTTAAATCCATTATAGGCTGAGTACTAGTTTACCTTAGATGTGCACTTTATAATGTTATATTGCACTGTTTTGATTCCATAAAAAGAGCTGTTCAAGCAGCTGTTGTGTGACAAAATCTTTTTTTCACTGTTGTTGATGGACAGTAATATTGTGTGAGAGATAATGTGTGAATAACTGCTCCAAGTGAAAAATGTTCATGTAAAATTGAAAATCGAAATTATTTCAGTAAATATTTGCATTTTGCACATAGAAAACGGATTCATAATTCCTTGTTGATTAGAGCATTAAAATGGGGGAAAATAGGACAAAAAATATAAAAGGAAATTCAGAAACGATAAAAAATGCGTGAGTAATCATGATTAATTTTTAGTTAATTTGAGTTAATTATGACAGTTGAGTTTTTAATTAGATTAAATATTTTAATCGTTTGACAGCTCTAATTATGATGTAACGTCCAAAATCGCAGATTTATCAAAGGCGCTAAGATCCGCTAATTCATCGATCGGCTCCGAGTTCTGACCAACCAATCACAGGACGGGAAAAATGCTGACCCTAATTTGGGCCAGTGAAAGAAACTCCATCTAGCGGCTCGACTGTTTTGGAGGCCACAGGCAGATGAAATTAACACGGCAACACCTAAAGGCGGAAATCCGATTGGCCCGCATAATCTGGCGTTCGCATTCACGTACCGGAATCAGCGCGGCTCATTGAAATGCGATGAAATGAAAACAATTGACTGTTGCGAATAAACGAGTCCGATTTGTGTTTGCTCACCAGGCCCACGATGAGATCTGCCCCAAGTACCCGATGATCTGCGAAGGCTGCGCCAAAAAGAAGATACCCAGGGAGAAGGTAAGCTCGAAGCTTTCCACGTCCTGCTCGCGCAAAACTGTCACTCGTGCCGTCTTTTGTCACGTCTTCCAGTACGTGGACCACATCAAGTTCTGCAGCAAGTTTAGGATGCCGTGTCGCTTTCACGTCGTGGGCTGTGACATGTCGGTGAGTGATCCCGTCCTGTTTATCGACAATGAGATCGGTGGAAAATTGACCTCGGCGCAACATGGCCGACTTCGCAGGTGGAGAAGGAGAAGACTCACGAGCACGAACGCGCCTTTGCCTACGAGCACTTGAACCTGCTGCTGCACTATATCATGGGCATGAAGGTGAGCATGGAGGGGCTGCAGCCGCAGGGTCTGGAGGTGGCCGGACACAAACTGGTGGAACTGCAGCAGGCCCTCAGAGAACTGGAGGCTCGAGTCTCCCAGCTCAGCACCGCCTCCTCCTCCTCGTCCTGCGGGCCTCCCGTGCAGGGAGCCGCCGCCGCCTCCTCTTCCTCCTCCGGCCCGGGCCCGCCAACCCCCCTGCCCCCGCCTCCCGCCCTGGCCCCCACCCTATCCGTGTCGACCTCCTTCACGCCGCTGCCCAGCTCGGTGGGCGCAGCCCTGGAGCTGCAGCTCCACAGCGAGAAGACCAAGGTGGTCGAGCTGGGCCGCCGCTGCACCGAGCTGGAGGTGAAGGCGGGCACCTTTGAGAACGTGGTGTGCGTCCTGAACAGAGAGGTGGAGCGCTTCGCCACCACCATGGAGGCCAGTAACCGCCAGCACAAGCTGGACCAGGACAAGATCGAGGCCCTGAGTAACAAGGTCAGCCTGGCGGTCCCGTGTGCCACTCGGGAGTGGGGGAGTCACGGTTACACAATTGATCAAGGAGACTGGGGACGAGTTGTCATTTACAATAAACAACATGGGCAAGAGTGCCCAAGTTTCTTCATCTTCCAATTAATTGGCTCTTCATTTGAAAAGAAAAAAATACTGTTCCTGTCACTAAGATGAAAAAAAAAGAAAAATACGTAGAACCGAATTGTGGCGATGCAGCGCAGTGCAGTTAGCTAGCTAGCATAAAACATGCTAAAATGAATAGCATACTTTTTTTGTTGTTTCTTTCCCAGGTGAAAGAAAGGACATTTATTTGATTGACAATTACAAACAAAATGGCCCCAGCATCGTTGGTTTGCCGCCCCCCCCCCGTCTCAGACTGAGTCGAGAACTGGCCTTGCAGGTGCGGCAGTTGGAGAGGACAGTGGGCCTGAAAGACCTGACGGTGGTCGAGATGGAGGGCCGGCTTCGAGAAATGTCCGCCACGACCTTCGATGGCGTCTTTGTGTGGAGGATCTCCGATTTTGCCAAGAAGAGACAGGACGCCGTCGCCGGCCGAGCCCCCGCCATGTTCTCGCCAGGTAAGTAAGGCCGTCTTGTCGCCGCCGCGCTGCGATCCCATTGCCCACTCGCAATTCCAAGAGGGTCCTTTGCTCTGGTTCCCCGCAGCCTTCTACACCAGCAAGTACGGCTACAAGATGTGCCTGCGCATCTATCTGAACGGGGACGGGACGGGGCGCGGCAGCCACTTGTCCTTGTTCTTTGTGGTGATGCGGGGCCTGAGCGACGCCCTGCTCAAGTGGCCCTTCAACCAGAAGGTACAGCAAAAACGGACTCTCATTCACCCGACTCTCAGTCGAGACTTGAAGTTTTTTCCACCCCGCCCAGGTGACCCTGATGCTGCTGGACCAGAGCAACCGGGAGCACATCATCGACGCCTTCCGGCCCGACGTCACCTCCTCGTCCTTTCAGCGGCCGGTGAGCGAGATGAACATTGCCAGCGGCTGTCCGCTCTTCTGCCCCTTCTCCAAGCTGGATGCCAAGAACTCCTACATCCGCGACGACACCATCTTCATCAAGGCCATCGTGGACCTCACCGGGCTCTAGAGGGGGCGGAGCCACGCTAGGTACTCAGTTTGGATGACCAGACCAGGGTCTTCGTTTTAGCTGCGAGCTAATCCCTCCGGGGTGCCGCGATACAGCGTCCTTCTGCCGCAAACGTGTGCCCGGGCGCCGGTCGGCATCGCGGCTGCAATGTCCGCCACCCGCTGTTTGTTTCGGGGACAAGGACGGGACGTCGAGGACTGAGCGGGAAAGTTGTGCGCCGGGTGCGGGGATATCGTCACGGCTGTAGTTAATTCGCGCGCGCGCGGGGTGGGGTGGGGGTGGGGCGGGGGGTTGGTCTTCTGCTTCTCCTTCTTGAGATTGTTGGTGTCGTGAGCCTCTCTGGTCTCGTGTTGAGTACATTTTGCATAGACAAACGTGGAACTACGTGATCAACAAGGCTCGCCCTTCTTCTTTTGTTCCCCCCCACCCCCCAAGCGCCACGTGCATGCTTGTTGGCGCCCGATGTCCATTAAAGCGTGCGCGACAAGGACGCTGTGCTGAGTTCTCACCTGCTTGTGTTGCGTAGATGACGGCGGTTCTCAAACTGGGGTCCTCGGACTCCCGAGGGTCCACAGGCAGAAACCTGATATTGTTTTGTACCATACCTTCACCATCATCGATAAATATTGATTTGGATTACACGGAGTTGGTGGGTGTTGCGATGATGAGCGGGACATTGGAAAGAGTCCCCCCCCCGAAAAGAGTCCGTAGGCCCAAAAAGTTTGAGAATCCCTCGTTTAGAAGCAGGCGTCCCTTTTCGTGAAAAGTGTGTGCTCGTTCCGACTCGGGGAGGCGGGGTGAGAAGGGGGGGAGGGGGTTTGCGACTGGAGCTTTGGTACATCTGTGGAAGATACAGTGGAGTAAGCGAGGTGTCCGAGGCGCAGGCCTGACATTGTGTTTTGTTTTGTTTTTGACCCCCCAAATGCCCCCTGACCCCTACAATGACACTCGCTGGCTCGCATCTCGACAGGTGGCGCAATTCCCTCCCCTCCCACGCCTGCCCCCCGCCCACCGAGAGAAGGAACGTTGTTTTCTTGTGTGTTGCGATATGATTCCAATAGTTTGTGGGCGCACGTGTACAGAAAGAGGCGCTCGAGATTGCTCTTCATGGGAGTGAGGGACCAAGACCTCCCTCAAAAAGCTCAAATTGGTGAATAATAGTTGCCCCCAAAACACACACACACACACACACACACACACACACACACACACACACACACACACACACACACACACTCTTCAACGCAGTTCCTTACTTACGTCTAAACAAAGAGCCTCAGCTCAATTCAACATATTTCCTTGGATTGGATACAGCACAGATGACATTTCTTCCCTCTCAACATAACACAAGAAACAAGAGGAGCCGCTGCGGGTGTCCGCGCCGCCATCAAAATAAAAGTTAACCAAAATCTTGGCGGCAAGATATCCCAAGATGATGTTAAAGCGCTACGTTTGGCTGATGAAGCGCCTCAAATCACTTCAACATAGTTCCTTGGCATCAAAATGCCACAAGATGGCAGCAAGGCGCTTTTTTTGTGTGTATAATCGAAGCACCTCAACTTATTCCAACATAGCTCCTTGGCACCAAGATGCTGGCAAAGCACTACTTTTGTCTAAATGAAGACTTCAATATATTTCCATGGCATCCTTGTGCCACGGGATTGCTGCAATCCTACACTCCTGTTGTCTTACTGAAACCCCGCAACTCGTTTCAACCGAGTTCGTTACGGCAAGATGATGCCCAAGCGCTACTTTGCATAACGAGGCTCCTCAGCTCGCTTCAGCATAGTTCCGTGGCACCGAGATGACACAAGAAGCCAGGAAAGCAGCGCTTTTATCAAAATGAAGCGGCAACATAGTTCCTTCTCACCGAGGTGGCAGCAAGGCACTACCTTTGCCTAAATGAAGGGCCTCAACTCACAATCAATAGACTACTGTATAGTTCCTTGGGAGCAAGATGCCACAAAGAGCTGTAAAGCACTACTTTTGTCCAAAAGACGCGCCTCAACCCACACGAATAGGCAGGGCTTCACCGCACACCCTTTTGGGGCCGCAAATGTACAGAAAGACGAGTTGCCGTGGTTGCGCCGACCAAACGGGCGTTCAAGCTTGCGAGCTTGACTCATTTTTGAGTCTTTGGAGGGGTCCCGCTGGCCTGTTTTCAAACCACTCTCGACCGGTATTGAAGCCTCTCTGTGCATGGGAGACTTTAATTGGGAAAAATCACCTCAAGCGGCGGCGCGCCGGTCCCCGCCGTTGCCGCTGCCTTTATTTATTTATTTGTTTGGAGGAGAATACGCTAGAATAGCTATTATGTTATATCCGGCCGCGCCGTCACGAGGCACCGGCCTATATATTTCTGAAAGCAATGTATAAAATATGCATTTTCCATGTCATAAATCGATATATAAAAGCCGCGCGTCCGCGTGGACGCGCACCAGCTGTTATAATAAGTCTAGTATTACAGAATACGCTATGAATTCTATATCTATGTATCCGTTTTTTTGGGTTTGCCGAAGATGGTTTAAAACAGGCCAGAAATGATTCCGACGGCGTGGCGCGAGTCCCGCCGGAGTGCAATAGGACGCTTTTAGAGGTCTGCGGGGGTCGGCGCGCGACTTAGCGCTATCTGTTGCCGCTGCGCCAAGCTACTTTGAACTTTTCCCTTTTGAATATGGCATCGGAAATGACGCAAAGGACTTTTCTTCTCGTGCTCTGTGTGGCTTCACAGTGTATTCTTAGCTGAAGGGAAAAGCAAGCATGTAACCATTACAGGAGTCGGGGGTGTGTGTGTATATTATGATAAGCTTTCGTGTCGTGCCAAACTCAGATATGACCTCCATGTTGTATTGCAAGGTATTTCTTCATATGTTGCCAAATGATTATTTCAACTTCAGCTGCTGTTTGCGTGCGTGTGTGTATGAACACATGGGTCACTACTGCTCAAGACTGTAAGAAAAAAAAAGTGCCCACCACCAAACTCTCCTCTCCATATTCACATTCATGTAACCCGAATGTAAAAACCTTACATCATAGAAAGTAAACACTTGTGCGCGACTTATGGGATGCGGTCGACAGGAAGCAACTTGGCTTATTTTTGCACTTGGCGTTCGTTCCGTTTTCAAACAGGGTATTTTTCTTGGTGTACCTTGAAGGCAAGAGCCATACGAGTATTCCGCTGTTGATACTTGATGTGTTTTAAAGCTCGGAAGAAGCTGGCAGTCTGTAATAAAGTTTGGTGATTTGACCACGGTTCATTGTTGAGCTTTCTTATTTTCCCCCTATGTGCTTTTCAGCCACCAATGAACGCAAAGGACACTGTCTTGCACGACCAGTGACAACAAGCCACTTTTCTTTTTGTATGCAGCCAATGACACGGATTAATTCAAGCAAATGACAACTGAAATAGTCCTTTGGAATGGCAGGTAAGTGGAGTCATAAAATGGGCGATTTGAAAATAGTTGAAGAATTGAAACTGAATAAATGACAAAGGGATACGCATCGCAGTGGTTCGAGCTGCTCAGGTAACATCGGTGACATTTCGAGCGATCGCAAGCGCACACGTCAAGAAACCCACTTTTGACTGGAAAGTGACCAAATCAATGAGTTTTTGTCCATTTGCGGTGATTGAAAATAATCAATTGCCGTGTCCCAATTGCAGCTTCTTCCTCGACATGGGCGGCATCCGTTATTTTCCAACAATGGCCACCAGAGGACGCCAAAAACGCCTCCATGATTCTATACGAGCAGGTCCGCTTTTCGAAGCTTCGAGATTATGCAAGTTGGCAAGCGAAACGTTTCTCGGTGTTTGCGTCACGTCACATAAGAGTCGAAGTCTGGTGAGAACCTTCCTGCATTTGCAAATTTACACCCCCAGGAAGCATCAAAGACGAGGTTGGGAACTTGATAGGACAAGACTGTTTTGGAGCCACAAGGAAAAAACATTTCAGGGAAACACTTACATCTTATAATGTTTGACCTGTAAATTTAGCCAAATATCAGAATCACCATGGGCCTTGGAAAAAAAATAATCCATATGGATCGGGCTCAAATAATTACTGTAACATCCTCGTATTACTGTTTGCCCATCTATTGATTTTATGTGTCGAATGGATTCAGGTTACTCATTAAGTGAGGTTAGCAGACTTGTAATGATCCGCTTTTCCCTCCAATGTGTTGATTCGGTCGCTGTGGCCGTGTTGCGATCCTCCCGTTGGCTTTGAATGGCTGTGATAGTCTGCGAGCGTCCCTCCCATTTTTCACGCTGTCCCATTCTGACCCGGTTCCAATAGGAGCAGGTCAGCCCCCGAGGCGGCGTCGATACATAATTAAAAACAGGATACCGCCAGCCCCCACACAACATATGTCCAAACCATTAAGTGGGCCTTTTGTTCCAGGCCGGCTCACACGTAGCGAGGGCGCTCCTTCAAATCACCGCCGTTCATGACATTTCAAGCCTCAAGGCGGACTAACCGGATTGTATTTCACAGACTGTGTGATGTGAGAGGCTTGGAAGGATTTTGCGTGAGCAGCCTGTCAATTCCACTGATTCATCCTCCACCTGGACTGTGAAGCGTGAACCGCATCTGAGGATTTGAAGCGTTGACATGTCATGTGGCAAAAACCGGGTTTCACATTTAAATTTCCATTTGATTTTATTGATTTATTGATTTGTGCATCGCCAAGGTCGCCAGCCCAAATCCAAATGTTAATTTTAGTAGCCGCCCAATATTCCTATTTTGTGTTACGGCACAAGTTCATAAATCACCTGCACTATGGGAATCGGACCGATTGTGGTTTTCCTCATCGTTTATGTTGCGGGGCCTTTACCGTAAACCGTTTTTATCCCTCGTTTCTGTCACATCAGACTCTCGTCTAGTAAAAACAGAAAATCCCAAAGGAAAATGCCGGCCATCAGTTTGCGCCCTCGAACTCAAGCGCTGTTGGATCGGGCGGAAGGACAATGATCTGAAACACAGCAGCAAGTCCACCTCCGAATGGCTCAAAAGAAAAAACTAAAACAAATGAAGGTTTTGGAGTGGCCAAGTCAAAGTCCGGACTTTAATCCAATGGAGATGCTGTGGTGTGACCTTCAATGGGCACTTCATGCTAGAAAACCCTCCAAAACCCTCCTACTTTTTCACGTGGAGACAGGTAGCTTAGTTTTTTTGGGGGAGGGACGGGGGCTGTGTCTAAATGAATTAAATTGGCATTTAGAAAGTGCATTTTGTATTTCCTTGGCTTGTCTATGACACAGAAATCAGGAAGGGGGCAAAGAGTTTTTCCCGGCCCTGCATATGTCACTGGCATAGATTTGCAGCACCCTCCTCATAAAGTCCCGCCGGCGCATCGCTAAGGTATCGCCGCACAAATACACGTCACCGCTCGCATGACAGAAGAAAGAAAACATTTGAATTGACGACGCTTAGCGAGGATCATCGGCGCTCCCGTTCCAGCATCCTCCGGCGTGTTTGCAATCCGTCGTATCCGGCGCTGTTATTGTTTGGCGGAAAGTCGAGCTGAGCGGCGGCGTCAAAAGCGGGCCTTTCCAAATATTTGTCATACATCACCTTGGCAACAAAATATTTGACGCAACAGGGCGTCTTTTCGGAACGGCAAAGGCACTTGATGCCTGACTGGAAAATGTTTGTCTTTTTCTTTTAAAGCCGTAATGACGAACGAGTACGCTATATTGCAACAGACGTTCATAATCTGGGAATCTCGCATTGGGAGTTTGTGGAAAACTGTAAACTCCTCCAGGCGACTTTTTGAAGCGCATTTTTCCCGTGCGGTTAGCAACATGCTAATTGAATGCACAGAAGATTTTAGATTATCTATTGGCGTGAATATGAATGCGCTTGTTTGAATGTCGACAAACAAGCGCAATCTGTCTCGATTTCTCTCGATCGTTCAGTTCAGCTCATCGGCAAATTCTGTCGAAGCCTGAAACGATCGTGATCACTTGGATCAGGTGTGCTGGAATCGGGAGGGCTCTAAAAGTTCCCCGCCCCTTTCTTTAACCTGTTCCTGTCACTTGTAGATTCCTTGTTGTGCATCACGATGTTCCAAAACATTTTTGGACATGGTCTCTCTGGATTTTCATCAGTCACAGGTGAGTAAGCGCGCCTTCCTCAAACTCTTTGTCACTCACAGATGACGCTCCCCACAAGACTAGAGCAAGCGCACGTATTTTCGCTGAATGAAATCTCACTGACTCGATGCGAACATGCAACGTGAAACAGCAGAGGTGGGCTCGCAGGAATGTTAGCGGTATGATCATCCTTCAAACAATCTGCAATCCGTAATCCAAACGTAGAAAAGTCATCTGTCTGACCTCATTTGTCGCTTTGTTAGCGTGATCGATTCGGGCGGGCCAACCCGGTTGAGTTCAACTTCCTGCTGCAGGTGGTGGATGTTCACATATCAGCTTTGTCGGAACGCCAACCAACATCGGCAAATCCTCCACGGCCGGATTACCGCTTGGGTTGACTCATTCTGGATTTCTTTGGGGGGGGGTTGGTTCTAATCCCCGCGGATTAAATCTCAGGCTCCAAGCCGGATTCCACTCGGTGTAAGTATGAATTTGACTCGTTCTAATCTGATCATTCAAATCTCAATCTTGATAGGCGTCATAATCCATCACAAAGCAGGAAGTGTGTGTGTGGGGGGTTGGGGGGTCGACTCGAATAAAGTAGTGTCAATGGCAAATTTGTATCAAAGTCTCCTTATCTTAAGTCAACAGTCTCAAACTTGGGCCTTAAACTGGACAGTGATTTCAAATTTGATCGGCAAATTGGTGCCGTTGTTAAATCCAGCTTCTTTCACCTTAGACAGCTGGCCAAAATAAAACCTCTCCTCTCTCATGAACACTTTGAGACAGTAATTCACGCCTTTGTCACATCCCGGCTCGATTACTGCAATGCCCTTTATTTTGGAGTCAGCCAGTCCTCCATTAAGCGGCTTCAGCTGGTCCAGAATGCCGCTGCTCGCCTCTTGACTGGTACTCGTAAGAGGGAGCACATAACTCCTACTCTGGCATCCCTTCACTGGCTCCCCATACATTTTAGAGTTATTTTCAAGATCCTCTTATTTGTTTTCAAATCTCTAAATAATCTCACGCCACCTTACCTCTCTGAGCTCATCCGCCCCTACGCACCTGCCCGGCGCCTCAGGTCTGCGGACCAGACATTATTAGAAGTACCAAGAACTAAACTGAGGCTGAGAGGGGATCGAGCCTTTTCTGTTGCTGGTCCCTCTCTCTGGAATGACCTCCCACCGAACATTCGTCAAGCTTCCTCACTGCCCATCTTCAAAACCCTCCTCAAAACTCACTTGTATTCTCTGGCTTTCGACTCAGCATGACTTAAATTTGTTCTTGGTTTTACTGTTTGGTGCTTTCTACTGTCTTTATTACCGATTTGTTTTACTGTTTATTGTATATGTTAAATTGCTCCATGTACAGCACTTTGTATGCGGCGATGGCTGTTTGAAAGTGCTCTATAAATACAGTTGACTTGACTTGACTTGAAAGTAAAATCAAGGCCAGTATCCCGATACATCAATGCAATCTATGAGACAGCAAGCCAATGGGGGGGGGGGGGGAACGTCTTAAGCAGGGGTGGGCAAACATTTTGGCTCGGGGGCCACATTGATTTCTAAATTTGACAGGTGGGCCGTGTCAGGACAAGATACGGTACATATAAAAAAAATTATATGTTGACAGTCCATACCAAACATCAACAGAACAAAAGCATAAAAGTATTACCATACTTTTTTTTTATGTGAACGGTGAAACAACTATGGTATATGTCCTGTATGAAGGTTCAAGTATGTGAGCAACATACATGTGTGACAACACAAGCAACAAAGTGCAACAATATGTTGGCCAAAAACTGCAGCAAGCAGTACAGGTATATGACAAAATATAACAAAGTTAGGACTATTTGCTCCAAAATGAGACGTGTAAGAGACCTGGTTGCTTTTTTTCGACTCACTCATTGTCTCTGACTTGACCTCCCCTCGATCACCACACATGACAGCGTTGCTCAGCTGATGTCGCGTAGCGAACTTTTGAAGCCAGACACGGACGCTTCGAAGTCTTCTATGCTCATAGTTAGCGCTCTGGGACTCGCTTCCTCTCAAGTTTTTAGCACGATAGCAGTCAAACCATTCAAGGAAACGTTTATTTACCCGACTGTCCGTCGAGCCGCAAGCAATTTGTTTCTGTATGGTTTGTGCATAAGAAAGACACCGGACATCAGAGTGTTGTTTATGTGCCGCTGTATTCAATACAGTACTGCCCCGTACAAACAAGCGCACGCCCTTCCCCGCGCTGCTGGGGCAAACCATTCCAAAAGAGGGGTGTTCACTGCCCGTAACACAATTCACTTTGGGCATGGAAATAGCCAGAATCGGACTGAGCACAAATCACTTCCTCGTTTTTCAAAGTCTTGTAGATTTCAGTCTTTCAGACTCCAAGCATCTCCTGAATGTTTCGTATTTTGTAACCCGCTTCGTTTAATCAGATACACTTCACTTTCTCTACCGTGGCCATTACTCTTCCTCTTCGTTTAGATGCCATGATCGACAGGACGTGAAAATGTTCGCAATTGCAGTAAAACTCACTGCAACAAAGAGTCACTTGCATGTCGCTGTTTTGGATCTAATGATAGAAAATAGCGGCGCGGACACACTTATTCCGTCGTATGAGCGGGAGTTGCTTGAGTTGGCGCTACTGCTGGCTTCCGTATCGTCTCCCCCTCCCTCCCTGTGCTCTGCAACTTCAAGTAACTGCGCCATCTGGCGTTGAAATGCCTGTCATTACAAGTCCAAATGAAATGAATACAATCATTTATATCAAACCTTAATTGTGTTGTGCACCAACCTTCGGCGGGCCGGATTAATAAGCCCAACGGGCCGGATCCGGCCCGCGGGCCGTAGTTTGCCCATGTCTGGTCTTAAGTATGCCATGAAACGTCTTTTCGTTGAGCATTTAGTGGATGGCGGACCTAACTACAGACCTAACTAAAACAATAGGAGAGGTATTTACAGCTGCGGCCAAACGACAGCCCCCCAACCTCATGTCATGTTCTTAAAAGTGTCTCTCTATTATTGTTGGCTAGTCAATTAATGAATACAAAGTGGATGCTTCAGCGGAGGCGCGCAGGAGCCACTTTATTTATTGTTTTAGCAGAACTTTTGATTATAGTCCGCGCGCCCCCCGCCAATAATTCTTGCTGATGGAGAGCCGTTGTTTAAGATAACACCAGACGTGTTTACGCGGCGAGGCCTCCAGTAGCCCGTCTGTGACGGTGACATCACCCGAACCCCGGCGACTTGGCAGAGGCATTCCGTCCGCGCAGTTGCTAACCTTAAACGCCGCGATAAATTATTTGTGTTTTTTGGGAGGTGCTTTTCTGCGGGAAAACGTCACCTTCTTCTCGCGTGTTGTCGGCGATGAAGTTGAAGCGCGTTTGTCTTTCTTGGGTTTTGTTTTACTTTGCCTCTCGCAGAGCTCTCCAAAGTTCCATGAAGTCATGCGCTAAACATTTGCTTGTATGCCGCGCGCGCTAATGTGTTATGTCGACCTCATTTACGATGGCATTGTTAAAACGCGCGCTCAAAATCAATTGAGCTGAACTTCGGCCCATCGAGACTTTATTTGACTGGATGACATCCCATAATGAAAAGAGACAAAAAGGGGCTGAGGAGGGCTGACCTAGCCAGTGAGAGCTCGGCACTCACCGCGTTCCGTTTCCAGCGTTTCTTGATAGCGCAAACAAATGCCCAACAGCGCCGCCTTGAGATACAAATTTAATTTCGCTTTGACGTGCAAGTGCAAATGTCACAAGCAGCCGCTTGGCGAATCCTTCCTGTCACGTTGTGGCGCAACGTGACCCGCTTCACAACAAAGATTCGCCTTTTGCTGTGAAACTTGCCACCGGGAGATGAAAAGAAACGCTTCCTTCTGACATGACTGCATTTGCTCACGTTTAGCATGACAGCTTCACACAAAACCCAATCGATTTTGAATTTCACACAAAACGAGACAATCAATTCCATCTGCAGCTTTTCCAATCGTATATTTGCGCTGCGACTCCGGCGGGTCGTGTTTGACAGCGAAAAAACATTTGCCTTCCATAAAACGTTCCTCGCCATGTTAGCGTTAGCATCGGTCCTCACTCAGCCTCCCACAAGTATTTTTATTTGACAAACGGCGGACCTCACACAACAATCACTTCGCGCCTCGCTCTCTTTTTTTTTGGTTTTGTTTTTCCACCTCCGCGTCCAAGTCGGACCGCAGGCTTTTTGCAGCTGCTTGGCTCAAAAGTGCGGAGTCGGCGCAAACCCGGGCCAGCCGGAGTAGCCTCTATGCTGGCCATCCATCCATCCAGCCGGATGGATGGACGCCTCCCATGGCGACGTCGGCTGGATCGAAAGAGGCGAGGGTCAGGGTGAGCGTCGCCGTTCTAATTCATTCCTGACTCTTGTCAGCTGGATGTTATTACTTGGGAAGGAAATCTTGCGGCGCACGTTCCAGATTTACCCGCATCAGGCGAACATTTGAATTGATGAACGGTGATGTAGTAACGGCTTGTTAAGATCGCCTCAACTGGCTTTTTACTGGGAACGCTATTAAAATCCAGAGCTGTTGTTTGCTTTGCGTCTGTTGGCGCTCCCGCAATGAAAAGCGACAAATCCACTTCATCTGCCCTTCCAGGCCGGCCGATTTAAACGTCTGATGACCAAATGAGGATTTACCTCGCGGGGGCGTCTTCTGTGCGAATGCAAACAGTCAAGCTAATTGTAATTGTGGCCGCTAATCGCATGAAGATGAGCAACCGAGTGGCAGCTGGTGGTCCGGAGTGGCCGCTGACTTGACAAAATCACATGGGCCCTTTTTTTTTTCTTTTTTCGACAGATACTAGTACGAGTATTCTCTCCGACGACTCACTGATACCGAGTGCCGTTGCTTCTAGTACTTTTGATGTCTAAAATTGTGAAGCGAGACCCTTCTTTCTGCCGCAGATTGATTGCAAAAATCGAGCAAACTACTGCTGAGGAGGATGTACTCGCCCATCCCTCACACCAAACTTGACTTGAGATTCAACAAGCCATACTGTGGCCACCCGCTCTCATCTGGGACAGGAAATGACGGGCCGCTTCGCAAAGAACTTCCAGGCCGGAAGCGGAGTTAATGTGTTCATGCGGGCAGATGCGGAAAAGTGAAATCTGACATCACTTTCCTCGCTTTCCCCCTCTCGACCGCAAGCTCTGCTCACTCGGCGATGATTCCCGGGAACGCTGCGGTGGAGTCGCCGAGGAGGGAAGACCAGAGAGTGACGCTATTAAAGGTTGGGGGTGTGGAAGCAGTGAGGATTTATTCAGCCGGGTCGACTAATCGCCAAATCAGCGACCCAACTCATGCTACCTCAATGTTTTCGGTAGTTCAATGATTCTACTCAGACAAATCGCCTTGACGTGAGGCTCATTGACAGTATTAGCAAGCGCGCTCGCTAGCACAAAAGGGGGATGAACAAGTTGTTCATGCGGTCGGAATATTTTTCTATTTTTGGGAGGTGAGGTGCCGTTGGACCAATCGCTTCGTAGTAATGTGGGAGTCGAGACGGCATCCATCCAGCATGTGCACAGTGGTGACGCCATGTTCCATACAGATCGTGTTCGCTAGTTGAACGGTTCAACGCAAACCAACCTCCGAATCCCCAGCGAAAAATCGCAGCGGCACACGGTTCGAAAAGGATTCCAAGCACATCCCAGCCTCAGCGGCTGAGTGGGAGACGGGGAGGAGGAAGGGGGGGGGGGGGCGCGGAGGCAGCGGCTCGCTGACCTCACTTTTGAAAGACACTCTCTCACTCCCGCGCTCGCTCTCCATTTCTGCATCACGCTCGCAGTGGCAAACCAGCCGAGCGGCGACGCCGAGGAGCCGCCGAGACCTGGCCGGAAATTCTGCGGAGCGTCATGCTGTCATCTTCTTCCGTGCACGCGTGAGGGACGCTTGCCGCGAGTGACAAGAAGGCTGTACGGTAGGACAGCTGTCATTTTACACACGCACAGAAAAAAGAAAAAAAAAGAAAAAGCACTTGCTAGTCTTGCGGTTGTTCTCCAAGTCAAGTGCCCAGCAGACCAGGGGGAACGCCGTCTGGAGCGCATAACCTCACTTGATTCATGTTTGACATTTTTCTGGGAAATATTTCATTTTAGGTTGAAAGTGTATTCTCACTTCGAGAGTTGAAAGTTATGAAAATGCAAACATTTTTATTGGAATATCTTTTCATTGTATCATTTACATGAGATACGCAAGCAACTATTTCATGAGCTACATCCATACACAAATCCATTTAAATTTTCTGTTGACTTTTTAATCTAAAAAACATTTTATTTTTCTTGTAAGATTGCAAAAGTGCAAAGGAAAATCCAATTGTCAGTGTTTCCCCGGTGGAGGTTGACTGCGGCAAAAAAAAAACAAATAAATAAGAAAGACCCAAGCAAGCATGGAGTCCATTAGCGCTGCTTAGTGGAGCCTCAATCTGGCTTAGTGTGGTTTTAATGTTGACTCTGATCCTCTCATCAGAGCTTTTCCAAAGAAGCATGTTTTTGCCCCTTTCCAGCCGCTGTACTTCCCTTCACCCGGCCGGGCATATATCAGCTCTGTCACCTTTTTGGGTCTGCCGGTGCGTCCCTGAATCTTTTTTAGACACAAATGTCATGGAAACATCACTCAGAGAGGGACAAAAAGGCCATTGTCAGACCCTGCCCGACATGTGACAACAATTTCCAAAGCGCATTTTTGCAAAATTCAAACATCCAACCTGAATTCAGCCAAACCACCTCGAATGAAGTCTCCCCAAAGCATGTGGGAAAGTTTTCTAATGAGTCTTTTCAGATCTTAAGAGAGTTTCTGGCAAGTATGGGCCGTTTCCTCCAAGTGACAACAGTCTCCCAAATTCATTTTTCCATTCTCACAAAAAGAAGCAGCCCAGACTGGCAAAACTTTGCAAAAAAGCCTCCAAAAACATGCACGGAGGAAAAGACTTTTCAAATCGTCTTTTTGGACCTTGTGACTGCGCAAATTCTAAAATGGCTGCAGATCCGACACATAAGACAACAATCTTCAAATTTAGCAAAAAAAAAACAAACAACAAAAAGATAGGCCATCTCCCATAAGCACTTTTCTGAATTTCTGTTAAGTAACGGCCGTCCGTGTCCCCATAGAAAGTCTCAGATGCTGCCTGTGGGAAAATGCTTTAAAATGATTTTTTTTCTGGCTTCGGAGATCACATTGCTGGAGGAATTGTGTGCCGGCTGTGTTCTCCATGTGACCACAATTGCTGATATTCTTTTTTTTTTTAAATGGAGGCGCTTCCCAAAAGTATTTAGGAAAGGGCTTCACAAAGAAGACCTTGGGGCTGATGGGGATTTTAAAAAAATCAGCAAATCCTAAATGTGAAAGTGAAATTGTCTTCAAGAATCCCAAATCCTTGGCTTTCAGAGGGAAACTATCAAACCTGGCTAACTTTAGTGTAAAAAAAAAAAAAAAGAAAAAAACCTTCCTTGAATTCTCCCAAACGCATGCTTGATAAAGAGTGTTTTCTAACTTTCTGGCAATTTACTGTCTGTTTCCTACATGTGACAACAATCTTCTGTATTCTTCAAACAGGTAGGCTAGAAGACAAATATACAAGCCTGGCGAAATCTAGCAAACAAAGAAAATGTTAAAAAAAAATCCAAATCAAAAAACAGAGACCCCACAGCACGTCAGAAAATATTTTATAACGAGAATTTCTGCGGGCAACATGTGACAGCAATCTCCCATGTAATGCCCGAGGCATGGCCAAAGGCCAAGACTCCATCTTGATTCCGAATGTTCGTTTCTTCTCGGGTTGTGTGTGTCCATCGCACGTCCGTCATGAGATATGCTAGCTTCCTGTATGGATTCCCTGCGCGCAAACTCCGTTTGAAGAGCCGCGGCGGGGGCTGTCATCATGCGCTTCTTTTACGGCGTCACAGAAGCATTCCATCACTGGTGGATATATTTAGGCTGACATTACAACTGGAACCGACTTGGAAGGCTGAGGATGGCTTTGATCTTCTCGCAAGCGGCCTTGTGCGAGTCCATCTCGACTCTGCTATCGCGCCCCCTAGGCGACTGTTCGATTGACCTTCCATTCGCTTTCGGCGCAGTGGCGCCTGAAGACACGCTGGAACCCAATTTACAAGTTTTTCACAATGCGAGCCGAGGCTCAGTTTGGATTTCTTTCTTTCTTTCTTTTTGCTTTGATGTGCAAGCAAAAATTTGAGATGCGAGCAAAGCTAGGTAGCGGTGAACTCAATTCACTTCACGACTTACAACAATAAGGTATGGATTGCACGAAGAACAATGGATTGCCTTACAATATTTTGTTGTCCCGTCGGATTTGTTTCATTTGTCACCCCAGAAAAAAAATCGTCCAAATTTGGCGGCTTTTTATATAATTTTATTTATTTATTTTTGGCATTTTTGTGTTTTGGAACACAATGTTCTGCCGAGTGTTTTTGGGGCCAATTCAACAGCGCTGTCATGGCCCAGAACCTGCGCACGAACAGAATTGTTCCGGTTGGACAGCATTTAGCAGGAAATGGAGCAATCTGGCAATGAGGTGTTGCTTTGCCTCCCCGAATGGCATCCAGATGACTTCCAGATGCAATTTGGTGGAGTGGAAGTCGCACTTTTGTCACTTTCTAACAGCGGGAGACGCTGCCGCTTGGCAGCCAGGCTGCGACGTTCCCTGCTTTCTCCGTTCCGGGCTGGAAACTTCTGCTTTGTCTGCCAGAGTGTGGGAAGCGACGGCAATCTCTGGTTTCTAGCTTGCTGAAGTTGACCCACCCGCGTCTGCTTTCCATGCCTCGTTGGCCTCGTTGACTTTGCCGTTGTAGCTTACGCCAAACTGCAGAGCAACGTTTTAGCACCAGCCAGCAAGCTGACAACCCTTTGACCTCAGAGTCAACCCCTGCGACTGCTTTCCACCGCCAATTGCGCTTGCGTCTTCTCCAATTCTATTGTCCCGCCGATTGAAGCCACTCACTTTCATAATTACAGACAGTCCAGTGTAGAATGAGAGGACCTCGTGACATTTTTTCTTGTAGCTTAGTTGTTTAGTGGTGCAAGATTCCATTTTTATCTGATTCCGTGAGGGGATAATCGCTTTGAGCTTCTCTGAATTTCATATGGTGGGGTCGTCCAGCCAAATGTGCGGACCCGGAAAAAGGCAAGCCGGCTTTCCAAAGAGAGGTTCAAGGTTCCGATGGGGTGAAAGGCCAAGGCAATAAAATCCAGATGGCCCCCTGAGAGGCCCAGCCAGCACACCTAAGCCTCAGCTCCGACTGTTTCTAGAAAATCACCGGCCGTGTTTCAGGCGGCGACAAGGGGCGAGCTGACAGGCCGCCCGTCACTCGGTGTGACAGACACACGCAGAGGTTTTGTGATTGAAATGCAGCCCGATTCTCCATTCCAGATCAATTGACGTTCCCCGGTCTCAAAAGTGAAGCGCCATGGCCGCAAGAGTTCTTGTGATCTGCCTACTCGCGAGCACCTCGCTCGGGTTCTCGGCCGCCGGCCTCGTGAAAAAAGTGCTCCGGCATCGCCGCCAGATGCCTCTGGAGCACAACGTCACCTCACCCGGAGCAGAGCACCGGTCTGTGGTCTTTAACCACGTCTACAACATCAACGTCCCCGCCGGCGACCTGTGCTCCGTCGACCTGGATGCCACAGAGAGCTCGGCGGAAACGGCCGCCACCTCCGGCCAGCGCTTTTCCACGGACGGGGAGAGCCAGATTATCTTCACCCACCACATCAATATCCCTCGCGGGGCGTGCGGCTGCGCTGCCGACCTGCCGCGCATCAGCGACCTGATGAGCCGTATTGACATGCTGGAGGGGGAAGTGTCGGCGTTGAGGAGGCGCTGCAGCGGTGGCGGGGACGTCGGTTGCGGTGCGCAGCCAACCGGGAATGCGGGGACCGGGCCCCTTTGCGGCGGACACGGAAACTACAGTACGGAGACGTACGGATGCACGTGCGAGCCTGGCTGGAAGGGAAGCAACTGCACTGAGCTCGACTGTCCCGAGGGTTTCTTTGGGGACGACTGCTCTCGCAGCCTATGCCCGGACAACTGCAAAGATCGCGGGCGCTGTAAGGACGGCCGGTGCGTCTGCAAGGAGCCCTGGACCGGTTTGGACTGCTCCAAGCCGCTCTGCCCCCGAGACTGCTTTGGGCGTGGCCTCTGCCTCAATGGAACCTGCCACTGTAACGCCGGATTTTCCGGGGAGGACTGCGGGCGACTCACCTGTCCGTCCGACTGCCACGGTAACGGCATCTGCATCGATGGCCGCTGCGCCTGCACGGCGGGTTACGGCGGTGAGGACTGCTCCCGCCTCACCTGCCTCAATGACTGCAACGGCAGAGGCGCCTGCTTCAACGGGATGTGCATCTGCGACGACGGCTATCGGGGCGATGACTGCAGCCAGTTGGCGTGTCCCAACGACTGCAACGGCCGAGGCCGGTGCGTCAACGGGCGCTGCGCGTGCGACGTTGGCTTCCGGGGCGACGACTGCGGCGAGATCTCCTGTCCAAACGATTGCCTCGGGCGGGGGCGCTGCGTGAACGGCCAGTGCGTGTGCCGGGAAGGCTTTGGCAGCGAGGATTGCGGCGTCAGGACCTGCCCGTCCAACTGCAACGGTCGCGGGGCCTGCATCGAGGGCCGCTGCGAGTGCCACGCCGGCTTCAGCGGGGACGACTGCGCCCTGCTCGGCTGCCCCGACGGCTGTCGAAATCGCGGGCGCTGCCTCGACGGGCAGTGCGTGTGCGACGAAGGCTTTGCCGGGGAGGACTGCGGCCGGAAGGCGTGCCCCAACGACTGCCTGGCTCGGGGCCGCTGCGACGACGGCGTGTGCGTCTGTCAGGAGGGCTACTCGGGCCGCGACTGCTCCCGGCTCACTTGCCCGGACAAGTGCAACAGCAGGGGGCGCTGCGTCGGGGGACGGTGCGACTGTGAGAGCGGGTACCAAGGGGAGAGCTGCGGCGAGCGCAGCTGCCTCAACGGGTGCCACAACAGAGGACTCTGCGTCAAGGGACAGTGCGCCTGCGACGAGGGCTACATCACCGATGACTGCTCCGAAGGTAAGCTAACCCCAACAAGTTTTCCATCCTTGGACACTCGAAAACCAGGGTTTCGCAAAGGTTTGATGATGGATGCCAAAAAACGGTGGCGGAGCAGGACTTTTCTCACAAACGTGCTCGAAATGAAGCTGCCCCTCCAACCCCCCAAACTTCCCCATGCTTCCTTGACACCTTTGCCAAAGTCTTCTTTTCAAGAACCCCCCCCCCCCCACACAACAATATCTGGGCTTTTGTCATGTGTTGTGCATGTTAGTTTTATTGGCACGCCGGTTCCCATATGTAGCTCTGCACCTTTTTTTAAATGACATCAGAAATTATTTTGCTGACCCCCAATTTATGGCTCCTGGAACAGTTTCAGAACCGCTGCTCTAAATTGTCTTACCTAATATATGGTTGGAAGCCTTTTTTAAAGTCATTCCCCACTGCCCCCTCCCACTCCTCCAAAATCTATTCATGTGAGCACTTTTTTTTCTTTGGCGTCTCTCTCACAAGTTCCAGATGTTTCTCTGGTGCTCGCATTAGCTTGTGTGCACCACCGGACCATGAGAAAGTTCCAACTTTTTATTGATTTTTTATTCCAGTGTCTCCTCCAAAGAATCTCACCGTGGGTGAGGTCATGTCGGACACGGTGAACTTATCCTGGATCAACGACATGCTGGTGACCGAATACCTGGTCACGTACGGGCCCACTCGGCCCGGCGGGCTCCTTTCGGACTTGACCGTGCCGGGAGACCAAACCGGCACCGCGCTCAAAGACCTGGAGCCGGGCTTGGAGTACCGCGTTAACGTATATGCCGTCCTGGGCAACGAGAGGAGCGTGCCGGTTGGCGCCAGCGTGGCCACAGGTACCAAAAGGCTCACGTATGACTTCCGACTACTACTTGGCTTCAGCATTCCAACGCATTTTTCCTTTTTGCAGACAAAGCATTCTCCAAGTTGTCTGATGGTTTTGGTTTGAATCCTTGCAGCTCTTCCGCAGCCAGAAGGTATGAGATTCACGTCTGTGAGAGAGACCGCCGTCGAGGTTGAGTGGGAGCAGCTGAACGTTCCCTTCAATGGCTGGGAGATCTGCTTCCGTAACATGGTGGGTCCCCTCCAAAAGCCTTCCCGGGATTTTATGGCCGCGAGCTGCTCAGCCAGCCCGTTTTCCTGGAAATCTTTGCTCGCCACAATTTGGATTTCATGTCGTCGCCGGCGTTGCTATGGACGTGTGGAAAAGTGATTCTGAGCCACCAATTGCTGGGCTTTTGTGGCTGGTACGTCAAAGGGGCGATGTAGCCAAGACGAGGTCCGTAGCCAAGACTTTAAAGAGACCAGAGGAAATAAAGACAAAGACCTTGAAGGTTTGAATCAGTTCCGAGACTTTGAGGGGTCAAGATCAAGTCAAGACCAAGACTTTAAGAATGTGACATGAAGGCAAGACAAAGATTTGGAGGAATTTGAGACTTTAGGGAGCCAAGACCATCTTTGACAGGTTGGGACCAAGTCGAGATCAAGACTTTGAGGTGTTAAGATGGGGTCAGGGCCAAGAGCTGAAGAATGGAAGACCGCTTCAAGACGAATACTTGAAGAGTTCAAGACGCACAGCTGACAGAGTTCATTTGTCACAGGATCACAGACTGTAACCTTGTTCAGAGTTCTTGTTTTTGCCCTTCGACTTCTCCGTTGTCTCGTCTGACTCGTATTTGTTTTGTTTTGGTTTTGAAGAAAGAAGAAAACGGAAAGGTGGTCAGCACAGTTCCCTCCTCTCAAAAGCGTTTCCTCCAATCGGGCCTGGGGCCGGGTCAGGAGTACGAGGTGTCCATCCGTGTGGTCAAGAACAACGCCACGGGACCACCGGCGATCCAACGAGTCACAACCAGTGAGTTTGCCCTCAATCCATTGCTATTCCCAACAATCGGTGTGGAGGCTTCCTCACCCAGAGGTGCCAAAAGTACTCAAGCCTTCATGTTGTTATTTAGGTACACCCCAAAGTGACAGAAGCTGCTGCAAACTACCAACCGACAAGCAACGGTTTGCGAGTCGTCACTGATGGCGTGACCCTTTCTTCTGTAGATATCGACGCCCCGCAGCAGCTCCAAGTCTTGGACGTGAGCGACTCCTCTGCGTTGATCAGCTGGTCTAAGCCGGTGGCGCCGACGGACCGGGTCACCCTGTTTTACAAGCCCAGCCGAGCCTCCTCCTCCGAGGGCGGCAAAGTGGAGATCTTCCCGCCAGACGGGCAGCACAGCCTGGAGGGCCTGAAGCCCGACACTGAGTACACCGTGTCGCTTGTGGCCCGCAGCCAAGACGTCAGTAGCGAGCCGGCCGCCGCCACCTTTACTACAGGTCGGCTCAATACGGACAACTGTCAAACTGTCGGTTCCGTGTCACAGAGGTGGGGGGCGGGGGGGTCTTGAGCCACGTGACTTGACGCAGTTTGTTTGTTGTCAAGGGAACTTGGGACTCGCTTTAAGCTTGACGGTGAGGACTTGAGTCTGACCCCCACCTCCAGGCGACTAACACGAGGATGTTGTTTTCTGCGAAGCGCTGGACGCCCCCAGGGAATTGCTGGCCGTGCGGCAGACACAAGACAGCATCACCCTGATGTGGCGCAACACTCTGGCCGACGTGGACAGCTATCGTGTGAAATACAGTCCACTATCTGGTGCAGCTCACGGGGAGGAAGTGTTCCCGCGTGGACCGGGACAAAGCACCACGGCCACCATCACGGGTAAGTCCACCCTACGGAGTTGAACTCTCAAAGGTGAGACGAGACCGTGGGCGTCGAACTCGTTTTCATCGTGGACCACATCTTAGTCATTGATGGTTGCCTCCGGGGGGTGCCGGATTTGGTCTGTGTTCTTGAAGTTTGACACCTCTGGACAAGTTAATGTGTTGGTTGTGCAGGGCTAAAGCCAGGGACCGAGTACGGGGTTGGAGTGACCAGCGTGAAGGGCGAGCGGGAAAGTCTCCCGGCCACCATAAATGCAGCGACCGGTGAGTGAGTCACCTTGTAATCCGGAAGAAAAATGAGAAAAATTGGATTGGTGATTGACGGCTTCCCGTCAGACCTGGACCCGCCCCGAGGTCTGGAGCAAACCGAGTCCACAGAGACGGCCATTCGCATCCGATGGGAGAAGCCGCACGCTAAGGTGTCGCGATACCGGCTGGTGTACGTCTCCAGAGATGGACAAGTCGAGGAGGCGGAGATCGCACCCTCGGAGACGACATTCGTCTTAGCCGACCTGACGCCGGCGACAAGTTACGCCGTCACTTTGACGGCGGAGCGAGGCCACAGGATGAGCTCGCCAGTCACTCTAAATGCATCCACAGGTGGGTGGAGCCAGCAGGGGCGGGCGTATGCATGGGGGGGTGGGGGGGGCACCACCTTAACCCGCCGATTTCCTTCCAGGTACTCTTGGGGTCCTTTTGAACTTGGGGATGGGGGGGGGTGAGAAAAAGCCTTTCTAGCCTTGTCTGTCATGATACTCGCAAACGTTGAATGGAGATCACGGGACTCCTTTTGGTTGTTCACCCCTGGGACAGGATCGCAAGATGCAAACTCGACAGCGTTTATGCAGCGCGGGGTCGTGAAGAATGCTGTGACCTCAGCAAAGGCGTGTCTTAGCATAGCAGGCCAACATCTTTGGCTCCAGAGTCGGCAGTTCACTGGCATCTCCGCAATATCTTTCCAGAGAGGTCCGCTGACTTGACAGCAGTGTGGAATAAACCACGGATGTCAAACGAGAGAGGCCCCCTATTGAGCATTACGCCATGATTTATCCATCATGACTTCCAACAAAGCGCTGACATCCCCCTCAAAAGGATTGTCTCATTCCGCTGGAAAAGTGGCCACCTGGGAGCCATTCAGGCAGGCCAACGACATCAATGCTCGCGCGACCACCCTGAGGGGGACGCATACGCCAGGGAAGTAAATAGGGAGACTCCACATGTAAAACTACTGAAGAATTGAGAGTTGAGAGGTAAACGGGTGGGGACCGCGCAGTCCGCGCGGGGGATTCAACCCGGCAGGGCGCGGCGGCGGGGCTTTCGGCGGCGCGCGGGTTCGCCCGTTCCGCCCCCTCCTCCCTTGGTGGAGCGGGGGCGGGCGGCGGCCCGCGCGCCCCGGGGTCCCGGCCGCCACTCGGCCGGGCGCACTTCCCCCGTCGCGGAAGTGCGGACCAAGGAGTCTAACGCGCGCGCGAGTCGGAGGGCCCGATGAAACCCGACCCGGCG
Organism: Hippocampus mohnikei; assembly: GCA_026261675.1. Classification (NCBI taxonomy): domain Eukaryota; kingdom Metazoa; phylum Chordata; class Actinopteri; order Syngnathiformes; family Syngnathidae; genus Hippocampus; species Hippocampus mohnikei. The sequence continues at coordinate 1,047,076 of JAKGUB010000807.1, forward strand.
CAATGAAAGTGAGGGCCGGCGGCGCCGCCGGCCGAGGTGGGATCCCGGCCCCGCGGGGCACTACGTCTCCGGGCGCACCACCGGCCCGCCTCGCCCGCCGCGTCGGGGAGGTGGAGCATGAGTGCGCACGATATGTGATGGTGAACTATGCCTGGGCAGGGCGAAGCCAGAGGAAACTCTGGTGGAGGCCCGCAGCGGTCCTGACGTGCAAATCGGTCGTCCGACCTGGGTATAGGGGCGAAAGTCTAATCGAACCATCTAGTAGCTGGTTCCTTCCGAAGTTTCCCTCAGGATAGCTGGCGCTCGTACAGCAGTTTTATCCAGTAAAGCCAATGACTAGAGGTCTTGGGGCCGAAACGATCTCAACCTATTCTCAAACTTTAAATGGGTAAGAGGCCCGGCTCTCTGGCGTGGAATGCGAGCCGCCCAGTGGGCCACTTTTGGTAAGCAGAACTGGCGCTGCGGGATGAACCGAACGCCGGGTTAAGGCGCCCGATGCCGACGCTCATCAGACCCCAGAAAAGGTATTGGTCGATATAGACAGCAGGACGGTGGCCATGGAAGTCGGAACCCGCCAAGGAGTGTGTAACAACTCCCCTGCCGAATCAACTAGCCCTGGATGGCGCTGGAGCGTCGGGCCCAAACCCGGCCGTCGCCGGCAGAGCAACGCCGCGAGGGCTAAGCCGCAATGAGTAGGAAGGCCGCCGCGGTGCGCACGGAAGCCTCGGGCGCAGGCCCGGGTGGAGCCGCCGCGGGTGCAGATCTTGGTGGTAGTAGCAAATATTCAAACGAGAGCTTTGAAGGCCGAAGTGGAGAAGGGTTCCATGTGAACAGCAGTTGAACATGGGTCAGTCGGTCCTAAGGGATGGGCGAACGCCGTTCGGAAGCGCGGGGCGATGTCCTACGTCGCCCCCTGCCGATCGAAAGGGAGTCGGGTTCAGATCCCCGAACCTGGAGTGGCGGAGAGGGGCGCGCTTCCTCTTTGCACCGTTATTTCAACTCTCAACCATCTTCAACAGCCACGAAGAGTCCGGTTGTCTGCATTCAACTGAAGTGGATTTTCCAAGTTTTTCCAGATACGCTCACCCCGGGAACGACACGGTCCGCATAACAAAAATAACCGGTGCACACCTCGGTTCTAATATTTGGCGTTACTGGTTTGTGTAATTAGAGTGTGATAGTGGTGCTATGAAGAGTCGGATCGTGTCTCCACTGAAGGGGCAGGTACCGAACGCAGGGGCGCTCGAGCGCACCGCGCTGCGATGAGCGCGTCTGTTGCTTAGCGAACGCTCAATCGCTCAGCTCGGTTTTGCTTCCAGGATCTCGCGATTTTGCTCGCCGCAGCGCCGCGCTGCCTTTAGCATTGGTTGTGTGTCACCCAGCAGAGGCAGCCGGGCCCTTGGTGGCCAACCTCACCTTCTCTGACATCACATGGGACGGCTTTACGGCCTCCTGGAGCCCCTTGGGCGGCGACTTTGACAGCTTGGTGGTGGAGGTGACAAACTTGGACAATATGGCGCAGAGCCAGAACCTGAGCGTGTCGGGCGGCGCGCTCAGCCTGGGCCTCTGGGGCCTGAACGCCAACACCAGCTACATGGTGGGCCTCTACCCCCTCTACCAAGGTGTCTTCCTGGAGCCCGTTTTTGCCGAAGCCACCACAGGTACGGGCGGCCTCGCCTCGCTACCGTTTGTGCTTCGCGACTCACAGCGCCACTTAACCTTGCTCAGTGATGTCATCGGCATTCAGGAAGCAACATCAGCGCATGGCTGCGATGCTCAGCATGATCCCTCACGGACAATGGAATGGAGGCGGCTGATTTGGACCGTTTTGAATGCGGATATGCTGATTTTGTTTCTTTCTTTGTTTCTTCCCTCCCCCCCTTCATGAGGAAAACTTAATGAGCATGAAAATCACACGCAGTGCATATAAAAAGCCTACACACCCAAACGTCAGGTCCTTATGTTTAAAAAAACAATAACATAACCCTTGTCCTGCACAACTCAAGTGAATTGGTGAAATCTTTTCAAGAGGCAAAATAAAAATGAACAAGTGCGAGACTGCGATTGGACGAGTGCGCATAGCCTCTTTTAACCGGGATGTGACTGATTTTAAAAAGTCACGTTAAAACATCTAAACTGGAGTCGGCACACACCTGCCACCGTTCAAAGTACTTCTCTCTACCCCAAATGAAGTTTAGATGATTGAGTAGGCTTTTTCTGCCCATTTCATTTCCTTTCTAGCAACACCCGCAATGTTTTGGATTCCAAATGATTTATCGTGGTTGCTTTTGAACAAGGGTGTGTAGACTTTTCAACCAATGGTGCATGTCTCACCAAAAGTAAGAGGTATGAGGATATTCGCCTTTCCAAAACTTCACCCAAAAGCCGAATGTCCCCAAACTTTTTGTGACGTCGAAATGATCACCGTGTATCTGCTTCAACCGCACTGCCTGTTGTTAGTCCAGCCCATTCCTCTGGTTTTCTTCTTTTCTTTCTTTTGTGTTTCCATCGCTATCTTTGAGGCGCCGCTCGCCTGTCGGCATGCCGCGCGTACATCACAATCACACACCGCACAGAGAAGCCCGTCCCTCGAAAGCGTCCCATCCAAATGCACGAAGCTCGGCCCCGCCCTTGCATTGACGCGCCGCAACCACGGCAAAAGCAAATCAGTCACGTTTCCCGCCACCTCATTGTGCCATCTTATCGTGGCCATTTGGGTAAATCAAAAACATGCTGGACTTGTTCCACTTTGGTGGAGCCACACCCCCCGGGGGGGAAACGTACACCGGCCGATTGCAGGAACCGGATCCAAGCGGGCTCGGATGAAGCCGTTCCGAGTCACTTGAATCCCTTCCAGATCAAGTCTGTAGCTGGAAGCGGTTTCTGGATAAAACGACACGCTTGTTCGGCACAGTCGGTTGATTCGTGCCAAATCGAAACGGAGTCAAACAAGGATGAAGCAATTTCGTGCCCACCATTTGGGATCTGAGTAAGGTAAAGCCCAAAAGGTCTAACGATGGTGTCTCCCTTCAGCGCCTCAGCCGTCGCTCGGCCAACTTTTCGTGTCCAACGTGACGTCGGAGAGCTTCTTGGTGGTCTGGGATCACAACGAGGGCCACCTGGACGGTTTTGTCCTGGAGATTATCGATTCGGATTGGCTGATGGAGCCGAGGGAGTATAACCTGTCCCGCCTCGTGACGGCACATCAGGTTTCGGGGCTGCGGCCCGACTCGGACTATGTAGCCTACCTCTACGGCACTTACAAGGGAGCCCGAACGGGCGCCGTCAGTGTTGTTGCGACCACAGGTATTTCATGTGTACTCCCTACCCTACCCCCCCAAAAAAAAGAAATAATCGGCAGTAAGATTCTAGAAAAATGTGTTGCTGTCGTCCCTGCGAAGGATTTCATATGCTTCAACTGGTCTTCCTGATTTCCGGATCTTAGGCCACTTCCTTCACGCCTGCCCGTATTGACACTTAGTCAGCTAGCGTGCAGATCCGCGCAGGTGGCACTTGCACCACCGCCAACCAGTGGCCCACGGCATCGACACTCGAGTGTTTAGCAGTCGTCAGAGTGCGTGCGTTGCCGTTCGACTTCGCTTTCGACTCGGACATGACCACGTTTCCCTGTATTCCCGCTTGCTTGACGAGATCGTATTGATCCAGCCTCACTACTCAAGTGGGGATGGACTACGTATGAAAGAGCGTCTTTAGTTTGTCTCATGCTACGACGCGATTGGCTCGCAACCGTTCTGGGGCGTGCACCATCTCTCACCCCGAATCAGTCTCCTGTTCGTCTCCTGTTCTTCCCCACACTCGATAGGTGGGCGGGCTCTCCTCCGTCGTCCCCTTAACTCATTCAGTAGCAGCCAATTCTGGACCAAGTCTGAAAAGACGTTTAAAAACGTCTTTGGGAGTGAATGAGTTAAAAATCGACTTCAGCACAGTGACACTTTGAATATTTTGGGACGACTTTGCAGGGACGACACCACAGCCACCTCGTTTGTGCCTCCTCTTAGTTTGACAATCATGTGCTGTATATCTCTTTCTCCCCTCTTGTAGCTGAAGAGCCAGATTTGTCCCGGCTAGTTGTTGCTAACGTTACCTCAGACAGCGTGTCGCTGACGTGGCGGGCGGGCGCCAAGGCGTTTGATAACTTTGTAGTAGAAGTCAGAGAGTCTGCTTTGCCCTCGCAGGCAATGGGTCAGGCCCTGCCGGGCCAGGCGCGCTCCACGGTCATGGCCGGCCTTAAAGCCCGTACATGCTACGACATAAAGCTGTACGCCAGTGCCGGCGGCCGCAACACGCCGCCACTTTTCGCTGTTGCGACAACAGGTAGGGAGCAAAGCCACTGCCCCGCTGGCTCCGGACCAGATGCCGCTCAACTGGCATGTTCTTCTTTGTGTTCAGAGGACGCCCCCCTCTTGGGGCCCGTGACCGCTCTCTCTACCGGTCCGCATAACCTCAGCGTGAGCTGGAGCGTTGCGTCCGGCCACTTTGATGACTTTGTTGTCCGAGTCGGTGACGCCGAGCAAGAGTCTGAGCCGCGGGAGTTCAGACTGCCTGGCCACGCCGCAAACGTTACCGTCTCCGACCTGATGGACGCCACGAGCTATAACGTGGAAGTTTATGGCTTTTCTCACGGCCGCCGCACTCCCTCCACGCTAGTCCACGCCATCACAGGTACCCCCCTCGCCAGCTTCACTCTTGTTCTCAGCACTTTGCTCACTGCATGAAGCCGACATCAGAAATTAGGAGGATTGGTTTTAAATTAGACCAGATTGAGATTGGGGGAGGGATGCAGAACAGGCACTGCCGAGACTTTAACCCGACCCGCAAAAGGTTGACCACAAAAAAGTCCAATAAAATGAAGGTCACAGGTTTTCATGGTTTTCGCGCATTTTAGATTCATCCTGAAATTTCATCCAAAGCCGAATGGCGTTAACTTTTGTTGAGTCGTGTAACTATTCTAGCCGCGCAATATGTTGGCCTTCTTCACACTGCCCCCACATCAAATTTCGTTCTTCGAGCAGAACTCATTTGAGGCCAGTTCGAATTTGTCGAATCCACACACCAGGTACTAGCGTGGTGGCATTGACGTCCAGTAGCTTTCCAGCAGGTGAACTAAAGACAAATAAATACAAATGCCCAAAGTACGAGCAGTGGGATTCAAAATCCAGCCAGACGCATCCCTTTTTTGTCAGCTTCTGCCCCAAAGTCGGATACCGTGCGTTCCATCGCGCGTGGACCCCGGCAAGTTGCGATTGGAGTTAAGACTGCTTTTTCACGCTGCTGTCGTCGTCAGAACTTTTGCTCTTAATAAAACGGTGACGTCACCCAAACGAGGGTCTGGTATCCATTTTGAAGAATCGGAACTTGGGCATTGAGGACACTTCTGGTCCGGAAATCTCTGCGGCAGTGTGAACAAAGCCTAAGATAAGAACCCGAATGATACATCGCCCCTACGAAGTACAGTAATGCCGCGCATGAGTCTTTGGCGCGCACGCTATCCCCTCACGGGTGGCGGGGAATTACTCTGCAGACTTATTTATTCGAGAAATGAAGTGAGTAGACACTTTGCGTATTTGCTGTTGCAAGCCTTGCCTGCATGCTAACTGATGACACCCCGCCAACTCCCCCGACTCCTCCCTCCCTCCAGCACCTTTGCCCAAAGTGGAAAACTTGACCATTTCCAACGTCACCCCCTTCGGCTTCCGCGTGTCGTGGGGCGTGAAGCAACGGCAGCCGCGGGAGGAATCGGCGCACTCCGTGGGGGCTTTCAGCCACTTTAACGTCGTGGTGACCGACTCGGGATGGCTTCTGGAGCCTCAGAAGTTCACGGTTCCAGGAAACCAGAGCCACCTGGACGTCTGGGGGCTTATCACCGGTATAGGCTATGAGATCAGGCTGACGGGCGTGTCAAAGGCGGGGCTCTTCTCCCGGCCCCTCACCGCAATGGCCGTCACAGGTAGCAACAGTGGGGGGTGGGCCGCACTCTGGGGAGGGGCCCTCTTGTCGTACTGCAACTCATGCAACCGCAGTGGTACCACGACTTGCAATCCGAGTGCCCGGACCACCGCTTCTTCCGCTTACGAGTCCTTGCTCGGTCCATTTTTGTTTGCTTTGTGTTGCCGGTCAAACTTTGAGTTGCCAGCTCGAGGTACGGCACGACTCGAGTGGAGTGAATGTAATGCCCTCGCATGTGGGCAAGGAAAGACGGAGTCGCGGTCTTGGCGTGCAGCCGCAGGAGCGGGCATTGTGGTGTTCCCGTCCCTTTTTTTCCCTACCTCCCCAAATAAAATGTGAGCCAGATTGTTGGTTTGCATTCATATTTGACAGTGTGTTTTCCTTCCGATGTTTTAAAAAGGGCACCTGTGCTTCGATAGGTGATGGGCCACTCACAGTGCAAGCACTCAGGGCCTTGGTCCATATACGAAGCCTTTCTCTCGACTTGTTGACTTGCCCAAATCCAAAGTGTATTGTTCTTTTGCTGCATCGGAGTGCAGTAAGCAAAACTGTCAGAGGAAGGAAAACACCGAGCATGACATGTCCGCTGATGCTAACTTCAAGTCTGTTTCATTTTCTTTGAATGCGCTGGAAACGTGGCCGGCGGGAGGACGCATTGCACGAAACTCTGTTCCCGCCAGCGGATTGCCTCCCGTCTGATAGTGACTTGATTGAAACTCTCTGAAAACCTTGTGCGCGCCTCTCGTTTTGCTCGGACTGACTTGCACTCGCATCCTGATCGGAGGCCTCCGCTCAAAAATGGAAGGAGCCTTCTAATCTGTCTCTCTGAAATCTTGATCATCCACATGAGTCAACCGACAAACTTTCCTTTCTGGCCCAGAGGCAGAACCCGAGGTGGAGCACCTCTTCGTCTCCGACATCACCGCCGACAGTTTCCGCGTGTCTTGGGCGGCGGACGACGACCTCTTTGACAGATTTGTGATCAAACTACGGGACAGCAAAAGATTCTCCCGTCCTCAGGAGCACATGGTCCACGGCGATGAGCGAACCAGGCTAATCACTGGACTCATGCCAGGCACAGAGTATGAAATAGAACTTTACGGCCTTTCTTTGGACCACCGTTCCCAGCCGATCTTTGGGGTTGCTCAGACAGGTACTCCGGCTACACTGGTTCCAGATTGAAATCTTGAACCTCTCATAACTGGATCCGCTGGGACACACTAACTGCTTGCTCCTTTCAGAACTGAATCCGCTGGTTTAGACTAACCTCTGAAAGCCTCCAGGACCGGATCTGCTTTTTGTATACTAAACTCTCGGGCCCCCCCCAGACCTGGATTTGTTGCGTCTGGAACCTCTCAGAACTGGATCCAGTGATTCAGACTAACCTCTTAAACCTTTCACCACTGGAACCGGTTGTTCTTTATTAACCTCTCGTGGAACTGCTGGATCCAGTGGTTGCACATCAACCTCTGGAACCATTCTAAGCACTTAGAACTCCTTCCTATGGCTTTTTTTTTATTCTGGGACCTCACAGAACGGAATACACTGGTCCTATACTAAACTCTGCAACCCTTTAGAAAATGATGAACTGCTTGTATAGTAACTATTAGGAACCCTAAGAGCCGGAACCCCCGAGTCCATACTAACGACTTCGAACTGGATCCACAGTTTCAATACTAACATCTGCTACTCCTCAGAACTGGATCTGCTGGTCTCAACTTCTCCGGACTCAGTCCATTCACCATATGTTAATTCTGGGAAGTCTCAGAGTTTGATCCACTGCTTGCTTCTGTACTAAACTTTTGGATGCTTTTGAACTCAATCCCCTGGTTCCATAGTAACATCTCATAATTGGATCCACTGCTTTCATACTAACCTCTGGGTTAAGTCACCAATTAGTCATTTTCGATACTCTGATGTAGGCTAGCCGACGCCAGACCACTTCAGTCTAAGGCACCTCTAACATTTGAACTCCTTTTTCTTCGTCCAGGCCTGACAACTCCAAAGGGCCTTCGGTTCTCTGACGTGACGGACTCGTCAGCAGTGGTCCACTGGTCCACGCCTCAGTCTGCAGTAGACAACTATCACATCACTTACATGCCATTTGAGGGAGGTAAGACTTATCGAGCAATCTTGGTGACCCAAGGATGAGTCCTGGGTTTCGAGGCCAGAGGTGATGACTCCAGTCAAAAACTGAAAGGCCTGAGACTTGACTTGGAACTGGCAGTTAAGACTTGGGTCTTAAAAGTGGACTTGGCAGCTTCAAATGTTTTGAATGGAGCTTGGCTGTCCAATACCGCACTGGCAATGTGACTTGACTTGGGACTTAGCACAGGAATTGACTCGAGATAACCTGTGACTTGACTTGCCGATGACACGAGGATTTGCTAGACTTTGAGCCTCGAGGCATGCACGTGTGTGACTCTATCCCGTCTTGCCCAAAGGGAATGCTTCTCGTCCACAGGAAGCCCGATGAGCGTAACCGTGGATGGCGACGTGCTACAGGCTCTGCTACCCAACATGAGTCCCGGCAGGATGTACCAGGTGACGGTCAGTGCGGTGAAGGGTCTGGAGGAGAGCGACCCGAGTGGTGACGTCATAACCACTGGTTTGTCTACGCACCCGAAGAGCCGTCTCAGTCCTCAGCCACCTCGGATGACTCTTAATGTCTGTTCCCCTCCCAGCTTTGGACAGACCTGAAGGTCTGACCGCGGTTAACATCACAGACAGCTCCGCTCGGTTGCAATGGCGACCGTCCGTAGCCACGGTGGACGGCTACGTCATAACTTACAATTCCGAGTCAGGTCTGTCTGTTCCGCTACTTGACTTGAAATTGTCTCCACCTTGATTTGCTGTGACGGGAGCGCCTGCTGTGTTTGCCAGTATCCCCGATGGTAGAGCGCGTTTCTGAAACCGAGTTGGAGATAGCCCCCTTGCTTCCGGGAACTCTCTACTCAGTGGAACTCGTGGCCACCAGGGGGGCGCAGACGAGCGCCTCCGCCCTGACAGAATTCACCACAAGTAGTAGAAATGGGATCAATCTTTAAATAGTTTTGAACATCTTTGAACTTTGATGACCCAGATCTGACTGACACTGTGTTCCCAGAGCTGGACGCCCCTCGAGATCTGGTGGCTCTGAACATTCAAACGGATAGCGCCTCTCTGACATGGAGACCGCCGCAAGCCGCCATTAGCGGCTACTCCCTGACCTTCTCCGCGACCGATGGCTCAACCCGGGTAGAATACACCTCGGGTCCTCAAAAGTTTTGGATGCAGGGACTCCTTACAAGATGTCTTTCTTTGTACCTTTGTAGGAGGTCATGCTGAGTCCAACCGCCTCCTCGTACAACATGGCCCAGCTCGCCAGGTCCACGGAGTACACGGTCCAACTGCAAGCCATCTCCGCGGCTGAGCGGAGTCGCCACGCCACCGCCGTCTTCACTACAGGCAAGGACCACGCCTTCACCACCACAGTCCCAAAGTGCCAGCAGAGCTGCAATCTGCGGGGGAACTGCGTCGCAAAGTCTCCTTTTTGATTTTGTTTTCTTTGCTTGTTTCCAGTGGGCCAGTTGCACAGGTACCCCAAAGACTGCGCTCAGATCTTCCTCAATGGGGAGCGCGCAACCGGTGTGTATAGCATCTACGTGGCCGGCGTTCAAAGCCAAGTCATCCAGGTCTACTGCGACATGGAGACGGACGGGGGAGGGTGGACGGTGAGCATCTGCTACAATTTGATCTGCAATTGACTCCCCCCAAATTGACGGAGATTTCAGGAGGAACTACATGTGCGCTCATTGCTCACCCCGAACATTTATTCTTGTTTTTGTTTTTTTAACTTTTGTTCTGAAATGCATGAGAGAGTCTATATTTTTTTTCACTTTGACTCAAGTGAAGGAGTTTGGGTCACGGAAGCTGTGTCCTCTGCAGGTCTTCTTGAGACGGCAAAACGGGAGGCTGGAGTTCTTCAGGAACTGGAAGAACTACACCGCTGGCTTTGGGAACATCAACGATGAGTTCTGGCTAGGTGCGTTTGTCCGTCCTTGGGCCGATTGAGCGTTTTGTGCGCCTTCCCGTGCCGACGCTCAATCAAATTGTCCGTTCCAGGTCTCGGCAACCTCCACAAGATCACGACTGCTGGCCAGTACGTGCTGCGCATCGACCTGAGGGATGCCGGAGAGTCGGCCTTCGCTCAGTATGACAAGTTCTCCATCGCAGAGCCAAGAACGCGCTATAAGCTTTACATCGGCGCCTACAGTGGCACAGCAGGTAGGCTTTGGGTTGTTTTTGTTTTTTCAGGCACAATGTTATCGACTTACGCATCTGAACCAAAAGCTGGCCAAGGAATGTAATTTGACAAAATAGCGAGAAAAACAAAAATGGCTCCTGTGCAAAAGCTGCTGAACGAGAGCTAGGAAACAAAAGTGAATGAAGGCCAGGTAATAGCGAATCGCGTGGATGGAAGCGAGAAGAATCTACCGAATGAATGAAAGCTGAAAGAGGAAAGCCAGCTCACCAAAGTTCGCAAACGAAAGCGGCTCAAAGGGAAAGGGGCGAAACAAACAAAAGAAAAGACAAAAAAACAAGCAAACAGAAGCAACCGAATGAAATCTATGAAAGAAAAATGGCAAATGGAAGCAACCGGTCCGAAGTGAGCAAGACCTCGCGAAAGCTACCGAACGGAAGCCAGCAGACCAACGCGAGAAAACCAAACCTAACAAATGGTGTCGTTTGGAAACAAAAGTGACCAGACCAAAGTTAACCAAATGAAAATAAGCCAGTTGTCATGATTCGGTTTGGGACCAACAGGTGGCACTGTAGGGCTCTCCCTGCAGCTGCACACCTGTTGGTCATTATGTAATTAGTGCTTTAAAAGGACTCCCAGCCCGAGCACTCATTGCTACTGTCATGTTTGTTTCTGTCATGGTTCTGTTCCTGTTAGTTTTTGCCACAGTAATGGTTTTGTTTTGCTACTTTGGATTCGTTTTGTTCTTTGGACTTTGTTTGTTTAGGATTTAGTTTTCTCTGTTTTAATACAATTCATAAAGTACACCCTGCTCCTCCCTCCTGCCTGCTTTTTGGGGTCCGCCACGACCTCGCAATTGTGACACCAGTGAATGAAAGGCAGCGGTGCTTAGCGAACAGAAGCTCCAGGACTAAAGTGAGCTCAAGAAAGCGGCCCAACAAAATTTCGAAAAATAGACCAAACAAGCTACCGAATGAAACCAAAGAAACTGATCACGGCTCGGTTTTCGTTTTGTTTCGTTGTTGCTTTTGACAGTTGGTGGCTTCTTTGTATGCCCTTCGCCGGACGCTTTTTGTGTACCCTTTGGGCAGCCACGGTGTACTCTTTGTTGTGGCGCGCCGACGCCTTTCGTGACACTTTACGAGGTCGACGCTTTTCATGGGAACAAGGCATTCGAGCAATCTTGTGGAAAAGAGAAAGTGGACAAAGTTTGACTGTTTTCCTTCCTGCCTGTGCGCCAGGTGACTCCATGACGTACCACCACGGCCGCCCCTTCTCCACTTTCGACAACGACAATGACATCGCCGTCACCAACTGTGCTCTGTCCTACAAGGGAGCCTTCTGGTACAAAAACTGCCATCGTGTCAACCTGATGGGAAAATACGGAGACAAAAGTCATAGCAAGGTACGGAGACTCCAACAAGACTATTACCCGGCCGACTGTTTTTGTGCCACAATTTGCCGGCCAAAGCTCGTCTGATATAAAAGTAGTGCTTTGGGGCTCATCTTACGGCATCTCGTTGCCCAGGAAGGACGACAGCCAAAATAAAAAAAATCCTATCTGAAAAAAGTGTCAAATGCAGGTGCAGAAAGTAGAAGCCTTTGCATTTTGGACATCGAGGAGTTTCGCACGGGAAAAAGTGGTGCTTTGCCGCTGAGGGGGTGGTCAGTTTTTTTGCGTCAGAGCTCATTCCCTGTCCCCTTACGTTCGAAGTTTTTTGCCTAAATCCATTTCAGGCTGTATTTTTTTTTCTTTTCCTCCAAGGGGTTGAGTCAGTACTTCTACTTGGGCTGAAGTAAAAGGCTACTTGTACTTTTCAACAGGACAGAGGCCTTTTTCATCGAAAAATAGTGCCGCCATCTTGTGGCATTTAGCGGCATTCATTCATGTGTTCAATTCTCCACTCTTTTTGGAGATGTTCATTTTTCATGTATTTTTGATCACGGTTTGTTAGGATTACTTGACAGGTGTGTGTGTGTGTGTGATTCGCACAATGTAAGTTTCATGTAACAAAACGGCGTTAAACCTTGTACATTATAATCCAAACTACAGAATATTCAACCAAGCATGCATTTTTTCCTCAAGAAAATCCACCGTCTTAATACGCAGATGGAATGCGAAACGCGGGCTGTCAGAAGTGCGACTTGAACACACACGGAGAGGCGACGCTTCGGGAGGACACGCAATCTACTCGAGTACAGTAACCGAAGTATTTCGACTTGCTTGCTTCCCATGACAGGGTGTCAACTGGTTCCACTGGAAGGGCCACGAGACCTCCATCGAGTTTGCCGAGATGAAACTCCGACCGGCCGACTTCGGGAATTCCGAGAGCAGGAGAAAGAGATCCTGAAAACTTCAACATCAAGAAATACATCGATAAGAATGACACAAAAAACAAGACACTGACTACAACCCATTCGGCACAACAGCCACAAGATCAGCAGTGCCCCCATGATATGTATGAATATGAACTCTGCACAAGTCGTCATGAAAGTGAGTTTTGTTTTTCTAGAAGGTAGGAACGGGAAGCGCAAATCTAAGTGTTGGTTGGGTTTTTTTTCCTTTGCAATGTGCATGTCATTTCTGTCGACCGCCAGCAGGTGACAGTGTTTACCAGTTTTTGAAAGAGTTCTTCACTTGGTCAGCGACTTTTTCGACTGAAACGACATGATGTAATTTTAAATGTCATTCATTGTGAACAAAAACATTGTCGACAGAATGTAATGTTTAGTTTACAAACAAAAAGTAAGAAATAAAGGACAAAATCGATATTTGAGGCTTTGCTCAACTTTATTTTTGAAAATTCAACGGAACCTGCAGGCAGTTTGTCGACACATAACGAGCATCCTGTTAACACCTGAATGGACACTTGGTGGACCCTTTGTTAACCGTTTGTGTGCGTCTTTTGGACCCTTTGTTAACTCTTTATTGGCACTTCGGTGATAGTTGTGTAAGGCGTTTTTAGCAAGACTTTTTTGGCCCCCCCAAAAACGACCATGTATAGTAAGGTGTTTTAGCTGCAAAAAAACGACCATGTATAGTAAGGCGCTTTTCGCCGAAAAAAAAACGACCATGTAATGCGTTTTTAGCCGCGAAAAACGACTATTTATAGGAAGGCATTTTTTGCCCAAAAAACCGACCATGTATATAGTAAGGCGTATTTTGCCGAAAAAACGACCATGTATAGTAAGGCGTTTTTAGCTGAAAAAACGACCATGTATAGTAAGGCGTTTTTAGCTGAAAAAAAACGACCATGTATAGTAAGACGTTTATAGCCGAAAAAAACGACCATGTATAGTAAGGCGTTTTTTGACGAAAAAAACGACTATTTATAGGAAGGCCTTTTTAGCCGAAAAAAAACGACCATGTATAGTAAGGCGTTTTTTGATGAAAAAACGATGCATAGTAAGGCGTTTTTTGATGAAAAAAACGACCATGTATAGTAAGCCGTTTTTTGACGAAAAAAACGATGTATAGTAAGGCGTTTTTAACGAAAAAACGACCATGTATAGTAAGGCGTTTTTTGATGAAAAAACGACCATGTATAGTAAGGCGTTTTGAGCCGAAAAAAACGACCATGTATAGTAAGGCGTATTTTGCCGAAAAAACGACCATGTATAGTAAGGCGTTTTTTGATGAAAAAAACGATGTATAGTAAGGCGTTTTTTGACGAAAAAAAACGACCATGTATAGTAAGGCGTTTTTGATGAAAAAAACGACCATGTATAGTAAGGCGTTTTTGACGAAAAACGACCATGTATAGTAAGGCGTTTTTGACTAAAAACGACCATGTATACTAAGGCGTTTTTGATGAAAAACGACCATGTATACTAAGGCGTTTTTGATGAAAAACGACCATGTATAGTAAGGCGTTTTTGACGAAAAAAACGACCATGTATAGTAAGGCGTATTTTGCCGAAAAAAACGACTATTTATAGGAAGGCCTTTTTAGCCGAAAAAAAACGACCATGTATAGTAAGGCGTTTTTTGATGAAAAAACGATGCATAGTAAGGCGTTTTTTGATGAAAAAAACGACCATGTATAGTAAGCCGTTTTTTGACGAAAAAAACGATGTATAGTAAGGCGTTTTTTGACGAAAAAAACCGACCATGTATAGTAAGGCGTTTTTGATGAAAAAAACGCCTTACTATACATGGTTTTGACGAAAAAAAACGACCATGTATACTAAGGCGTTTTTTGATGAAAAAAACGACCATGTATAGTAAGGCGTTTTTTGATGAAAAAAACGATGTATAGTAAGGCGTTTTTTGATGAAAAAAACGACCATGTATAGTAAGGCGTTTTTTGATGAAAAAAACGATGTATAGTAAGGCGTTTTTTGATGAAAAAAACGACCATGTATAGTAAGACGTTTATAGCGGAAAAAAACGACCATGTATAGCACATATGTCAAAGTGCCGGCCCCCATATGTCAAGGTTTTCAGTGGCCCCTGGGATGATGTTGATTTATTATTAGAACCGGCCCGCGGACGGCCGCAAGCCGAGAGCCCACAGATCTTTTACACGCACCAATACTACATTTCCCACAATGCAACTGTGCCGCGCCAAGCAGTCGGGCGCTTTATTTCAATATTTACTAGTGCAGCAGTCGTTCGGATAACAGTGACGTTAGCTTGCAGATATCCATCAAAAATGGCAAAACGGAAGGTGGACACTGAGAACCGGGGGTTTCAAACAAGGTGGGAGTCAGAGTACATGTTCACGGACATAGCTGGAAAACCTGTGTGTCTTCTGTGTGGAGAAAGTGTGGCCGTATTGAAAGAGTATAATCTGAGACGACAGCATGAAGCGAAGCGCGGACAAAAACAAGAATATGGACATCGAACAAAGGCTACAGAAGGTTGAGGAATTAAAACGAAGCCTCAAATCTCAACAGGCTCTGTTCAAAAAAGCCAAATCACAAAGCCAGGCTGCTGTCAATGCCAGTTTTATTGTGGCAGAAGAGATCGCTAAATCAGCCCGGCCATTTACGGAGGGGGATTTCATTAAAAACTGTATGCTTAAAGTTTGTGACGAAGTTTGCCCTGAAAAAAGCAACTCTTTTTAAACGTGAGCATGAGCAGAAACACCATTGCCGAGCGAGTAGAGCAGTTGTCCATTAATCGAAAAGAGTAGCTTGTGAAAAGGGGAAAACATTTCATCGCATACTCCTTGAGAGCGCCGACATTTCTGAAGTTGCCCAGCTGTCAATCTTCATCCGCGGAGTGGTCTGAAGCCTAAGCGTGACAGAGGAGTTTTTGGCTTTACGTCCTATGCATGGCACAACTACGGAGCATGATTTATTTGAGGAGTGAATGATCGAAAATTGCTATTATTTGGGGGGTTTTCTGTAAATGTAGCCCAATTTTGCTAAAAGAGAAAATATGGGCTATTGCTGGTGCTTCTTTTCATTCAATGTTGATGGGTATTTTTATCCAAAGAAACTTGGTGTCTTTTGTGCCTGTCGAAAATTAAAGTTTCCTGACAGCCATAAGAAAATGTTGCTTTATTTCTTTGATCATATTGAAATGAAGTTGTTAGGTTTTCAGTAGATTCAATTCGGTTCAATAAACTACATGCGGTAGGTTTAAAAATGTTCAATGAACATTCGATCAGTCCGGCCCTCGGCTTGGAGCAAAATTTTTTATTTGGCCCTCCGTCCATTTGACTTTGACACCCCTGATGTATAGTAAGGCGTTTTTGACCCGAAAAAACTACCATGTATAGTAAGGCGTTTTTTGACGAAAAAAAACGACCATGTATAGTAAGGCATTTTATGACGAAAAAAACCGACCATGTATATAATAAGGCGTTTTTAGCTGAAAAAAAACGACCATGTATAGTAAGCCGTTTTTTGACGAAAAAAACGATGTATAGTAAGGCGTTTTTTGACGAAAAAAACCGACCATGTATAGTAAGTCGTTTTTTGATGAAAAAAACGACCATGTATAGTAAGGCGTGTTTTGCCGAAAAAACGACCATCTATAGTAAGGCGTTTTTTGATGAAAAAAACGATGTATAGTAAGGCGTTTTTTGACGAAAAAAACGACCATGTATAGTAAGGCATATTTTGCCGAAAAAACGACCATGTATAGTAAGGCGTTTTTTGATGAAAAAAACGACCATGTATAGCAAGTCGTTTTTGGCGAAAAAAAAGCGATGTATAGTAAGGCGTTTTGAGCGAAAAAACGACCATGTATAGTAAGGCGTGTTTTGCGAAAAACGACCATGTATAGTAAGGCGTTTTTGATGAAAAAACGATGTATAGTAAGGCGTTTTTGACTAAAAACGACCATGTATAGTAAGGCGTTTTGATGAAAAACGACCATGTATAGTAAGGCGTTTTTTGACGAAAAAAACGACCAAGTATAGTAAGGTGTTTTTAGCCAACAAAAACGACAATGTATATATAGTAAGGCGTTTTTTGACGAAAAAAAACGACCATGTATAGTAAGGCGTTTTTTGATGAAAAAACGACCATGTATAGTAAGGCGTTTTTTTGAGGAAAAAAAAACGACCATGTATAGTAAGGCGTTTTTTGATGAAAAAAACGACCATTTATAGTAAGGCGTTTTTTGACGAAAAAAACAACCATGTATAGTAAGGCGTTTTTAGCCAAAAACGACCATGTATAGTAAGGCGTTTTTGAGGAAAAACGACCATGTATAATAAGGCGTTTTTGATGAAAAAACGATGTATAGTAAGGCGTTTTTGACGAAAAACCGACCATGTATAGTAAGGCGTTTTTGGATGAAAAAAACGACCATGTATAGTAAGCCGTTTTTTGACGAAAAAAACGATGTATAGTAAGGCGTTTTTTGACGAAAAAAACCGACAATGTATATTAAGGCGTTTTTGATTAAAAACGACCATGTATAGAAAGCGTTTTAGCCCAAAAAAAACTACCATGTATAGTAAGGCGTTTTTTGATGAAAAAACGACTATTTATAGGAAGGCTTTTTTAGCCGAAAAAAAACGACCATGTATAGCATAGGTGTCAAACTCAGGTCCTGGAGGGCCAATGCCCTGCATGTTTTCCAAGTCTCCCTGTTGCAACACACCTGATTCAAATGAACAGGTTCAATGTCAGGCTTCCACAGAGCTTGCTGATGATCTGATCATTTGAATCAGGTGTGTTGCAACAGTGAGAGCTGGAAAACATGCAGGGCATTGGCCCTCCAGGACCTGAGTTTGACACCTATGATGTATAGTAAGGCATTTTTTGCCCTAAAAACCGACCATGTATAGTAAGGCGTATTTTGCGAAAAACGACCATGTATAGTAAGGCGTTTTTGACGAAAAAACGATGTATAGTAAGGCGTTTTTGTGAAAAAAACCGACCATGTATAGTAAGGCGTTTTTTTATGAAAAAAACGACCATGTATAGTAAGCCGTTTTTTGACGAAAAAAACGATGTATAGTAAGGCGTTTTTTGACGAAAAAAAACGACCATGTATAGTAAGGCGTTTTGGTGAAAAACGATGTATAGTAAAGCGTTTTGACGAAAAAACGACCATGTATAGTAAGGCGTTTTTGATGAAAAAACGACCATGTATAGTAAGGCGTTTTGACGAAAAACGACCATGTAAGCGTTTTAGCGAAAAACGACTATTTATAGGAAGGCCTTTTTAGCCGAAAAAAACGACCATGTACAGTAAGGCGTATTTTGCGAAAAGCGACCATGTATAGTAAGGCGTTTTTGATGAAAAAACGATGTATAGTAAGGCGTTTTTGACGAAAAAACGACCATGTATAGTGTCGTTTTTGACGAAAAAACGACCAAGTATAGTAAGGTGTTTTTAGCCAACAAAAGCGACCATGTATAGTAAGGCGTTTTTGGCGAAAAACGACCATGTATAGTAAGGCGTTTTTGATGAAAAAACGACCATGTATAGTAAGGCGTTTTGGACGAAAAAGCGATGTATAGTAAGGCGTTTTTGACTAAAAACGACCATGTATAGTAAGGCGTTTTTGATGAAAAAAGCGACCATGTATAGTAAGGCGTTTTGACTAAAAACGACCATGTAAGGCGTTTTAGCGCAAAACGACTATTTATAGGAAGGCCTTTTTAGCCGAAAAAAACGACCATGTACAGTAAGGCGTATTTTGCCGAAAAAACGACCATGTATAGTAAGGCGTTTTTTGATGAAAAAAACGACCATGTATAGTAAGCCGTTTTTTGACGAAAAAAACGATGTATAGTAAGGCGTTTTTTGACGAAAAAAACCGACCATGTATAGTAAGGCGTTTTTTGACGAAAAAAACGACCAAGTATAGTAAGGTGTTTTTAGCCAACAAAAACGACCATGTATAGTAAGGCGTTTTTTGACGAAAAAAAACGACCATGTATAGTAAGGCGTTTTTGATGAAAAAACGACCATGTATAGTAAAGCGTTTTGGACGAAAAACGACCATGTAAGGCGTTTTTAGCCGCGAAAAACGACTATTTATAGGAACGCCTTTTTAGCCGAAAAAACCGACCATGTACAGTAAGGCGTATTTTGCCGAAAAAACGACCATGTATAGTAAGGCGTTTTTTGATGAAAAAAACGATGTATAGTAAGGCGTTTTGACTAAAAACGACCATGTATAGTAAGGCGTTTTTGATGAAAAAACGACCATGCATAGTAAGCCGTTTTTGACGAAAAAGCGATGTATAGTAAGGCGTTTTTGACAAAAAACCGACCATGTATAGTAAGGCGTTTTTGATGAAAAAAACGACCATGTATAGTAAGCCGTTTTTTGACGAAAAAAACGATGTATAGTAAGGCGTTTTTGAAAAAAACCGACCATGTGTAAGGCGTTTTGACTAAAAACGACCAAGTATAGTAAGGTGTTTTTAGCCAACAAAAGCGACCATGTATAGTAAGGCGTTTTGACTAAAAACGATCATGTATAGTAAGGCGTTTTTGATGAAAAAAAACGACCATGTATAGTAAGGCGTTTTGGACTAAAAACGACCATGTAAGCGTTTTAGCGCAAAAACGACTATTTATAGGAAGGCCTTTTTAGCGAAAAACCGACCATGTACAGTAAGGCGTATTTTGCGAAAAACGACCATGTATAGTAAGGCGTTTTTGATGAAAAAACGATGTATAGTAAAGCGTTTTTGACTAAAAAAACGACCATGTATAGTAAGGCGTTTTTGATGAAAAACGACCATGCATAGTAAGTCGTTTTTGACTAAAAACGATGTATAGTAAGGCGTTTTTGACTAAAAACCGACCATGTATAGTAAGGCGTTTTTGATGAAAAAACGACCATGTATAGTAAGGCGTTTTTAGCTGAAAAAACGACCATGTATAGTAAGGCGTTTTTTGATGAAAAAAACGATGTATAGTAAGGCGTTTTTTGACGAAAAAAACGACCATGTATAGTAAGGCGTTTTTTGATGAAAAAAACGACCATGTATAGTAAGGCGTTTTTTGACGAAAAAAAACGACCATGTATAGTAAGGCGTTTTTTGATGAAAAAACGACCATGTATAGTAAGGCGTTTTTTGACGAAAAAAACGACCATGTATAGTAAGGCGTTTTTAGCCCAAAAAAACGACCATGTATAGTAAGGCGTTTTTTGATGAAAAAAATGACCATGTATAGTAAGCCGTTTTTAGCCCAAAAATAACGACCATTCATAGTAAGGCGTTTTTTGACGAAAAAAACGACCAAGTATAGTAAGGTGTTTTTAGCCAACAAAAACGACCATGTATAGTAAGGCGTTTTTCGCCGAAAAAAAAACGACCATGTAAGGCGTTTTTAGCCGCGAAAAACGACTATTTATAGGAAGGCCTTTTTAGCCGAAAAAAAACGACCATGTATAGTAAGGCATTTTTTTGAGGAAAAAAAACGACCATGTATAGTAAGGCGTTTTTTGATGAAAAAAACGATGTATAGTAAGGCGTTTTTTGACGAAAAAAACCGACCATGTATAGTAAGGCGTTTTTGGATGAAAAAAACGACCATGTATAGTAAGCCGTTTTTTGACGAAAAAAACGATGTATAGTAAGGCGTTTTTTGACGAAAAAAACCGACAATGTATATTAAAGCGTTTTTGATTAAAAACGACCATGTATAGAAAGGCGTTTTTAGCCCAAAAAAAACTACCATGTATAGTAAGGCGTTTTTTGATGAAAAAAACGACTATTTATAGGAAGGCTTTTTTAGCCGAAAAAAAACGACCATGTATAGTAAGGCATTTTTTGCCCTAAAAACCGACCATGTATAGTAAGGCGTATTTTGCCGAAAAAACGACCATGTATAGTAAGGCGTTTTTTGACGAAAAAAAACGATGTATAGTAAGGCGTTTTTTGACGAAAAAAACCGACCATGTATAGTAAGGCGTTTTTTGATGAAAAAAACGACCATGTATAGTAAGCCGTTTTTTGACGAAAAAAACGATGTATAGTAAGGCGTTTTTTGACGAAAAAAAACGACCATGTATAGTAAGGCGTTTTTTGGTGAAAAAAACGATGTATAGTAAGGCGTTTTTTGACGAAAAAAACGACCATGTATAGTAAGGCGTTTTTTGATGAAAAAAACGACCATGTATAGTAAGGCGTTTTTGGACGAAAAACGACCATGTAAAGCGTTTTAGCTAAAAACGACTATTTATAGGAAGGCCTTTTAGCGAAAAACGACCATGTACAGTAAGGCGTATTTTGCGAAAAAACGACCATGTATAGTAAGGCGTTTTTGATGAAAAACGATGTATAGTAAGGCGTTTTTGACGAAAAACGACCATGTATAGTAAGCGTTTTTGACTAAAAACGACCAAGTATAGTAAGGTGTTTTAGCCAACAAAACGACCATGTATAGTAAGGCGTTTTTGGACTAAAAACGACCATGTATAGTAAGGCGTTTTTGATGAAAAAACGACCATGTATAGTAAGGCGTTTTGGACGAAAAAGCGATGTATAGTAAGGCGTTTTGGCTAAAAACGACCATGTATAGTAAGGCGTTTTTGATGAAAAAAAACGACCATGTATAGTAAGGCGTTTTTGGACGAAAAAAACGACCATGTAAGGCGTTTTTAGCCGCGAAAAACGACTATTTATAGGAAGGCCTTTTTAGCCGAAAAAAACGACCATGTACAGTAAGGCGTATTTTGCCGAAAAAACGACCATGTATAGTAAGGCGTTTTTTGATGAAAAAAACGACCATGTATAGTAAGCCGTTTTTTGACGAAAAAAACGATGTATAGTAAGGCGTTTTTTGACGAAAAAAACCGACCATGTATAGTAAGGCGTTTTTGACTAAAAACGACCAAGTATAGTAAGGTGTTTTTAGCCAACAAAAACGACCATGTATAGTAAGGCGTTTTTTGACGAAAAAAAACGACCATGTATAGTAAGGCGTTTTTTGATGAAAAAAAACGACCATGTATAGTAAGGCGTTTTTGGACGAAAAAAACGACCATGTAAGGCGTTTTTAGCCGCGAAAAACGACTATTTATAGGAACGCCTTTTTAGCCGAAAAAACCGACCATGTACAGTAAGGCGTATTTTGCCGAAAAAACGACCATGTATAGTAAGGCGTTTTTTGATGAAAAAAACGATGTATAGTAAGGCGTTTTTTGACGAAAAAAAACGACCATGTATAGTAAGGCGTTTTTTGATGAAAAAAACGACCATGCATAGTAAGCCGTTTTTTGACGAAAAAAACGATGTATAGTAAGGCGTTTTTTGACAAAAAAAACCGACCATGTATAGTAAGGCGTTTTTTGATGAAAAAACGACCATGTATAGTGTCGTTTTTGTGAAAAAAACGATGTATAGTAAGGCGTTTTTGACGAAAAAACCGACCATGTGTAAGGCGTTTTTGACTAAAAACGACCAAGTATAGTAAGGTGTTTTTAGCCAACAAAACGACCATGTATAGTAAGGCGTTTTTGAAAAAACGACCATGTATAGTAAGGCGTTTTTTGATGAAAAAAAACGACCATGTATAGTAAGGCGTTTTTGGACGAAAAAAACGACCATGTAAGGCGTTTTTAGCCGCGAAAAACGACTATTTATAGGAAGGCCTTTTTAGCCGAAAAAACCGACCATGTACAGTAAGGCGTATTTTGCCGAAAAAACGACCATGTATAGTAAGGCGTTTTTTGATGAAAAAAACGATGTATAGTAAGGCGTTTTTTGACGAAAAAACGACCATGTATAGTAAGGCGTTTTTTGATGAAAAAAACGACCATGCATAGTAAGCCGTTTTTTGACGAAAAAAACGATGTATAGTAAGGCGTTTTTTGACGAAAAAAACCGACCATGTATAGTAAGGCGTTTTTTGATGAAAAACGACCATGTATAGTAAGGCGTTTTGAGCTGAGAAAAACGACCATGTATAGTAAGGCGTTTTTTGACGATAAAAACGACCATGTATAGTAAGGCGTTTTTAGCCCAAAAAAACGACCATGTATAGTAAGGCGTTTTTTGATGAAAAAAATGACCATGTATAGTAAGCCGTTTTTAGCCCAAAAATAACGACCATTCATAGTAAGGCGTTTTTTGACGAAAAAAACGACCAAGTATAGTAAGGTGTTTTTAGCCAACAAAAACGACCATGTATAGTAAGGCGTTTTTCGCCGAAAAAAAAACGACCATGTAAGGCGTTTTTAGCCGCGAAAAACGACTATTTATAGGAAGGCCTTTTAGCGAAAAAACGACCATGTATAGTAAGGCGATTTTTTGAGGAAAAACGACCATGTATAGTAAGGCGTTTTTTGATGAAAAAAACGATGTATAGTAAGGCGTTTTTTGACGAAAAAAACCGACCATGTATAGTAAGGCGTTTTTGGATGAAAAAAACGACCATGTATAGTAAGCCGTTTTTTGACGAAAAAAACGATGTATAGTAAGGCGTTTTTTGACGAAAAAAACCGACAATGTATATTAAGGCGTTTTTTGATTAAAAAAACGACCATGTATAGAAAGGCGTTTTTAGCCCAAAAAAAACTACCATGTATAGTAAGGCGTTTTTTGATGAAAAAAACGACTATTTATAGGAAGGCTTTTTTAGCCGAAAAAAAACGACCATGTATAGTAAGGCATTTTTTGCCCTAAAAACCGACCATGTATAGTAAGGCGTATTTTGCCGAAAAAACGACCATGTATAGTAAGGCGTTTTTTGACGAAAAAAACGATGTATAGTAAGGCGTTTTTTGACGAAAAAAACCGACCATGTATAGTAAGGCGTTTTTTGATGAAAAAAACGACCATGTATAGTAAGCCGTTTTTTGACGAAAAAAACGATGTATAGTAAGGCGTTTTTGACGAAAAAACGACCATGTATAGTAAGGCGTTTTTGGTGAAAAAACGATGTATAGTAAGGCGTTTTTGACTAAAAACGACCATGTATAGTAAGGCGTTTTGATGAAAAACGACCATGTATAGTAAGGCGTTTTGGACTAAAAACGACCATGTAAAGCGTTTTTAGCGCAAAAACGACTATTTATAGGAAGGCCTTTTAAAAAAAACGACCATGTACAGTAAGGCGTATTTTGCGAAAAACGACCATGTATAGTAAGGCGTTTTTGATGAAAAACGATGTATAGTAAGGCGTTTTTGACTAAAAACGACCATGTATAGTAAGTCGTTTTTGACGAAAAAACGACCAAGTATAGTAAGGTGTTTTAGCCAACAAAACGACCATGTATAGTAAGGCGTTTTTGACGAAAAAACGACCATGTATAGTAAGGCGTTTTTGATGAAAAAACGACCATGTATAGTAAGGCGTTTTGGACTAAAAAGCGATGTATAGTAAAGCGTTTTTGACGAAAAAACGACCATGTATAGTAAGGCGTTTTGATGAAAAAACGACCATGTATAGTAAGGCGTTTTGACTAAAAACGACCATGTAAGCGTTTTTAGCGCGAAAACGACTATTTATAGGAAGGCCTTTTAGCTAAAAACGACCATGTACAGTAAGGCGTATTTTGCGAAAAAACGACCATGTATAGTAAGGCGTTTTTGATGAAAAACGACCATGTATAGTAAGTCGTTTTTGACGAAAAAACGATGTATAGTAAGGCGTTTTTGACTAAAAACCGACCATGTATAGTAAGGCGTTTTTGACTAAAAACGACCAAGTATAGTAAGGTGTTTTTAGCCAACAAAAACGACCATGTATAGTAAGGCGTTTTTTGATGAAAAAAAACGACCATGTATAGTAAGGCGTTTTGACTAAAAACGACCATGTAAGCGTTTTAGCGCAAAAACGACTATTTATAGGAACGCCTTTTTAGCCGAAAAAACCGACCATGTACAGTAAGGCGTATTTTGCCGAAAAAACGACCATGTATAGTAAGGCGTTTTTTGATGAAAAAAACGATGTATAGTAAGGCGTTTTTTGACGAAAAAAAACGACCATGTATAGTAAGGCGTTTTTTGATGAAAAAAACGACCATGCATAGTAAGCCGTTTTTTGACGAAAAAAACGATGTATAGTAAGGCGTTTTTTGACAAAAAAAACCGACCATGTATAGTAAGGCGTTTTTTGATGAAAAAAACGACCATGTATAGTAAGCCGTTTTTTGACGAAAAAAACGATGTATAGTAAGGCGTTTTTTGACGAAAAAAACCGACCATGTGTAAGGCGTTTTTTGACGAAAAAAACGACCAAGTATAGTAAGGTGTTTTTAGCCAACAAAAACGACCATGTATAGTAAGGCGTTTTTGACTAAAAACGACCATGTATAGTAAGGCGTTTTTGATGAAAAACGACCATGTATAGTAAGGCGTTTTGACTAAAAACGACCATGTAAGCGTTTTAGCGAAAAACGACTATTTATAGGAACGCCTTTTTAGCCGAAAAAACCGACCATGTACAGTAAGGCGTATTTTGCCGGAAAAACGACCATGTATAGTAAGGCGTTTTTTGATGAAAAACGATGTATAGTAAGGCGTTTTTGACGAAAAACGACCATGTATAGTAAGGCGTTTTTTGATGAAAAAAACGACCATGCATAGTAAGCCGTTTTTTGACGAAAAAAACGATGTATAGTAAGGCGTTTTTTGACGAAAAAAACCGACCATGTATAGTAAGGCGTTTTTTGATGAAAAAAACGACCATGTATAGTAAGGCGTTTTGAGCTGAGAAAAACGACCATGTATAGTAAGGCGTTTTTTGATGAAAAAACGATGTATAGTAAGGCGTTTTTTGACGAAAAAAAACGACCATGTATAGTAAGGCGTTTTTTGCCGAAAAAACGACCATGTATAGTAAGGCGTTTTTTGCGAAAAAACGACCATGTATAGTAAGGCGTTTTTGATGAAAAAACGACCATGTATAGTAAGGCGTTTTTGACTAAAAACGACCATGTATAGTAAGGCGTTTTAGCCCAAAAACGACCATGTATAGTAAGGCGTTTTTGATGAAAAAATGACCATGTATAGTGTCGTTTTTAGCCCAAAAATAACGACCATTCATAGTAAGGCGTTTTTGACTAAAAAAACGACCAAGTATAGTAAGGTGTTTTTAGCCAACAAAAACGACCATGTATAGTAAGGCGTTTTCACGAAAAAACCGACCATGTAAGGCGTTTTAGCGCGAAAACGACTATTTATAGGAAGGCCTTTTTAGCCGAAAAAAAACGACCATGTATAGTAAGGCATTTTTTGCCCCAAAAAACGACCATGTATAGTAAGGCGTATTTTGCCGAAAAAACGACCATGTATAGTAAGGCGTTTTGAGCCGAAAAAAACGACCATGTATAGTAAGGCGTTTTTGATGAAAAAAACGATGTATAGTAAGGCGTTTTTTTGACGAAAAAAAACGACCATGTATAGTAAGGCGTTTTTTGATGAAAAAAACGACCATGTATAGTAAGCCGTTTTTTGACGAAAAAAACGATGTATAGTAAGGCGTTTTTTGAGGAAAAAAACCGACAATGTATAGTAAGGCGTTTTTTGATGAAAAAAAACGACCATGTATAGTAAGGCGTTTTGAGCCGAAGAAAACGACTGTTCTGGCTCCTGAAGAGCCATTTAACATTTGTTTCCTATTTTCTATAGCTACAGAGCTGCTTTATTTTGTAAGGTTAACTCGTTATTGTGAAGGGCATAAATATTTTATGTAAATGTATGCCATATTATTAATTTGTGGGGTGTGTTCACCGTGGATTTACATTTGTGGGGCGTTTCTATTGTTTAGCATTTATGCACAGCGATTAGCACATTAGCGTATTAGCTCGTTAGCGTTAGCCACACTAGCGTCGTAACGCATTCTTCACGTCAGATCGTGGGGCACATTGTTTTACCACGTTTTACATTGCAACGTGTAAGTGTTTTCATGTCTGTCTGTTCCAGTTTTACACCTTCTTGACTCACTGGCGAATAAATCGCTGGAAATATCAACGGTGTGGTCATTGAAGGAGTTGTCTGTCTGTCTAGCCCAGGGGTGGGCAAACTTTTTGGCTCGGGGGCCACATTGATTTCTAAATTTGACAGGTGGGCCGTGTCAGGACAAGATACGGTACATATAAAAAAAATGTATATGTTGACAGTCCATACCAAACATCAACAGAACAAGTAGTCACTGGCGAATAAATCGCTGGAAATATCAACGGTGTGGTCATTGAAGGAGTTGTCTGTCTGTCTAGCCGCAACGGGGACGCGGCGAGGGCGGAACAGTAAAAAGGCTCGCTAAACGGCGATTGCACGAGGAAGTGTGCGGCTCTCAGACTTCGGTGTCAAGTACAACAATGCACTCCACAGAGGACGACAAGCTGGAGGTACGCTCCATCTGCTCCAACTCATCAACCAGATCCAGCAGCTTACTCGTAAAGGCAGCAGTTGAAGCCCGTGCAAAGGCTGAAGCTGCACGTGCTAGAGCAGAGTTTGCTCGGAAAGAAATTGAAATTAGGATCAAACAAGCAGAACTCACTGCCACACTTGATGCTCTCAAAGAGGAAAGGGAGGTAGAAGCTGCTCTTGCTGAAGCAAACGTGTTTGAAGCAGCAGTAGCCGAAGAGGAGGAAAAAGGTGAAACATCTCCATGGCAAGCAGAAAAACAACATGAAGAAGCAAAACAATACAGTAAAGACGACATTCCAGCCACACTCACCACTCGTGGATTAAACCAATTCCCATCATCTGCTCATCCAAGTGGTTATGGGCTACAAACCTACCTGAAGTCATCATCAGATCATCATGGTGAGGACCTACCAGGTGACAGACGCTTCACACCCAACAAGCAGTCTCCATGTGCCGTCAGCCCAGCCCCACATCCATCTACTGACAATGACCTTGCCAGTCTTGTTAAATATCTAGCGAAAAGGAGTTTAGTTACAGATGGTTTAACAAAGTTCACAGACAGAGCTGAGGACTACTGGGCTTGGAAGGTGTCCTTTAACAATGCCATAGAAGGGCTAAGCCTTAGACCAAGCGAAGAATTAGACCTGCTCGCCCGGTGGCTGGGTGAAGAGTCTTCCAACATGCCAAACGATACGCTCCATCCACCTCAACAATCCAACAGAGGGCCTCAGCAGAGTATGGGAACGGCTACAAGTGTGCTATGGCACCCCAGAAGCGATTGAGAAGTCTCTCTTGGACAGATTAGAACACTTTCACAAGGTTTCCATGAAAGAGCCTCAAAACTCAGAGAATTAGGCGACCTTCTTTCCGAAATAGACGCAGCCAAATCTGCTGGGTACCTACCTGGTCTAGGATATTTGGATACTTCACGTGGCGTTGCCCCTGTTGTTGACAAGCTGCCAAATTGTCTTCAAGACAAGTGGATGTCAGAAGGGACAAGATACAAAAAGAGACACAATGTGAGTTTCCCTCCATTTTCATTTTTCTGCCGTTTCATACAAGAGGAAGCCGACATGAGAAACGATCCCAGCTTCAAGTCAATCCCAACAGCTACAACGCAACCCCACCAATTCACGATGACAACTACTCAAGGTTTGGCAAATCCAGAGGTCCTGTCACCAGAAGTAAATAAGACTGTAGAAACAAACCACTTAAAGTCCAGTGAGTTTGAGCGCAAAGAGTGTCCCATCCATCAGAAGCCACACTCCCTGAAGATGTGTAGGGGTTTTAGAGAAAAGACATTAGACGAACGCAAGGCATATCTCAGAGAACAAAACATTTGTTTCCGATGCTGTGATTCTTCCTCCCACCAAGCCAAAGATTGTAAGGTAGAAATAGTTTGTTCAGAGTGTAATAGCAACAGACATATTGCTGCATTACACGCAGGTCCAGCTCCATGGTCAGCACAGTACATACAACGAAAACCTATGAGCCAGGGTGGAGAGCACGGAGAGGAGCATGGTGGGGAGGAGGAGAATGATACATTAACCGTCGAAACTATCTCAGCTTGTACTCAAATATGTGGGAGCTTAAATGGGGGTCGCTCCTGTTCAAAAATATGTCCCACCTACGTGTATCCACAGGGACATCCAGACAAGAAGGTCAAGGTTTATGCTATCATAGACGACCAAAGCAATAGGTCATTAGCTAAATCGGCCCTTTTGACACCTTTGGCGCTCCAGAAAGCTCCGTGCGCCAGTATACACTTAAAACATGTTCAGGGGTTAACATGACAAATGGCCGTGTAGCTGAGAACTTTATCATACAGTCAGTTGATGGTGAGTTCAGCTCCATGCTGCCTCGCCTGCTCGAGTGTGACACACTGCCAGACAATAAGTCCGAAATCGCAACTCCGGAGGTCACTTTCGCACATTCACACCTTAGACACTTGGCAGGTAAAATCCACCCTCTCGACTCCAACGCCGAGATTATGTTGCTATTGGGGCGCGACATAGTGCAAGTTCACAAGGTGCTTGAACGCATTAATGGCCCAGTTAATGCTCCATTTGCGCAGAAACTAGCACTTGGATGGGTTATTGTGGGCGATGTATGCTTAGGGGGCGTTCACAAACATCCTAGTATAGCCACTTACAGAACTACTATTCTACAAGACAGGCGTCCTAGTCTCCTATCGCGGTGCCAGAATAGTTTACATGTCAAGGAACATTTCCAGATACCCAGTGAGCCACGGGGCACTCGCACTGCACGTCAAAAAGAGGGCTATGTGTTTCAACTTCAACAAACTGAGAATGATGAAAGGGAAGCCCCATCACTCGAAGGCAAGCAGTTTGTACAAAGATATTTCTACGTTGACGTTCCCACTGATTCAGAGACAGCCAAGCTTCTTAAAGACACTCAAGAACAGCTTGCTGCTTCCAACTCAAGTCTTCACGAAATAGCTTCAGACAGTCCAAACATCATGGCAGCATTTCCCAAGGAAGATTTGACAAACGTGCTCAACACAGAGTTTCTACTGAAGCCTACAGACATCGACAAAAGCGACACCTTCCAACTACAAGACCTTGAAACGCACACAGAGATTCGTCCTTTGCTCACAGCTGTTTCCCAAGCGCCGTCATCTTGCCTCAAATCATCTAAGATGCAGTCCTTCTCCAGCATGGGAAGCAATTGGGAGCTGATGATAGGCACCCCACGAAGTATCTTAGACTGTCAACTTGCTCAACTTGGACCTCAACGCCTCTCTCATGAGGTCACGGCACTTCCTTCAGGCGACTTTGAGGAGAAAGACCTCCGCCGGCAGCAGTGGAGGCAGGTCTGGAGTTTGGCAAACCTTTTCTGGCATCGCTGGCGAGGGGATTGCCTTTCAACTCTGCAGTGTCAACGGCAGAGGCATTCTGCAGGACCCGGTCTTCAACCGGGGGACGTCATTCTGCTCGGGAATCCCCTGGCAGTGGGGAACCAATGGCCAATGGGACTCATAGTAAAAGTTATCTCAGCAGTGATGGCTATAATAGAAAAGTAGAAGTCAATGTGGTCAAAGAAGGTAATGCTAGAATTTACCCGAGACCAGTAACTGATGTTGTGCTTCCTTTGTCGGATGTTATACAGCAGAATTAGTTTTGGTGGTTATGGGTGACATCTTCCTGATGTCAGGTGAGGAGTGTTCTGGCTCCTGAAGAGCCATTTAACATTTGTTTCCTATTTTCTATAGCTACAGAGCTGCTTTATTTTGTAAGGTTAACTCGTTATTGTGAAGGGCACACCGGACGTTGTGGAGTGAGACACTTCCTGTTTAACGTTGCACGGGGAACCTCCGAACGATGGACTGCAACTTCGTGTCGTAGGCCAAGCACAGCCTGTATGTAAATATTTTATGTAAATGTATGCCATATTATTAATTTGTGGGGTGTGTTCACCGTGGATTTACATTTGTGGGGCGTTTCTATTGTTTAGCATTTATGCACAGCGATTAGCACATTAGCGTATTAGCTCGTTAGCGTTAGCCACACTAGCGTCGTAACGCATTCTTCACGTCAGATCGTGGGGCACATTGTTTTTTCACGTTTTACATTGCAACGTGTAAGTGTTTTCATGTCTGTCTGTTCCAGTTTTACACCTTCTTGACTCACTGGCGAATAAATCGCTGGAAATATCAACGGTGTGGTCATTGAAGGAGTTGTCTGTCTGTCTAGCCCAGGGGTGGGCAAACTTTTTGGCTCGGGGGCCACATTGATTTCTAAATTTGACAGGTGGGCCGTGTCAGGACAAGATACGGTACATATAAAAAAAAATGTATATGTTGACAGTCCATACCAAACATCAACAGAACAAGTAGTCCCATACCTTTTTTTTTTAATGAGAACAGTGAAACAACTATGGTATATGTCCTGTATGAAGGTTCAAGTATGTGAGCAACATACATGTGACAACACAAGCAACAAAGTGCAACAATATATTGGCCAAAAACTGCAGCAAGCAGTACAGGTATATGACAAAATATAACAAAGTTAGGACTATTTATGAGACGTGTAAGAGACCTGGTGGCTTTTCTTTCGACTCACTCATTGTCTCTGACTTGACCTCCCCTCGATCACCACACATGACAGCGTTGCTCAGCTGATGTCACGCAGCTTAACTTTTGAAGCCAGACACGGACGCTCAAGTCTTCTATGCTCATAGTTAGCGCTCTGGGACTCGCTTCTCTCTTTTAGCGGTCCAGTTTGCGGAAAGTTTTTAGCACGATAGCAGTCAAACCATTCCAGGAAACGTTTATTTACTCGACTGTTGGTCGAGCCGCAAGCAATTTGTTTCTGCATGGTTTGTGCATAAGAAAGACACCGGACATCAGAGTGTTGTTTATGTGCCGCTGTATTCAATACTGGCCCGTACAAACATGCGCACGCCCTTCCCCGCGCTGCTGGGGAAAACCATTCCAAAAGAGGGGTGTTCACTCCCCGTAACACAATTCACTCTGGGCATGGAAATAGCCAGAATCGGACTGAGCACAAATCACTTCCTCGTTTTTCAAAGTCTTGTAGATTTCAGTCTTTCAGACTCCAAACATCTCCTGAATGTTTCAGTATTTTGTAACCCGCTTCGCTTAATCATCTACACTTCACTTTCTACCGCGGCCATTACTCTTCCTCTTCGCTTAGATGCCATGATCGACAGGATGTGAAAATGTTCGCAATTGCAGTAAAACTCACTGCAACAAAGAGTCACTTGCATGTCGCTGTTTTGGATCCAATAATAGAAAATAGCGGCACGGACACACTTATTCCATCGTATCGAGCGGGAGTTGCTTGAGTTGGCGCTACTGCTGGCTTCCGTATCGTCTCCCCCTCCCTCCCTGTGCTCTGCAACTTCAAGTAACTGCGCCATCTGGCGTTGAAATGCCTGTCATTACAAGTCCAAATGAAATGAATGCAATCATTTATATCGAACCTTAATTGTGTTGTGTAGCAACCTTCGGCGGGCCGGATTAAAAAGCCCAACGGGCCGGATCCGGCCCATGGTCTTTTTTTTTCGTCTTAAAACGCCTATACATGGTCGTTTTTGTTGGTCTAAAAACGCCTTTACTATACATGGTCGATTTTTTCGGCTAAAAACGACTTAGTGTATATGGTCGTTATTTTCGCCTAAAAACGCCTTACTGTACATGGTCGTTTTTTTCGGCTAAAAACGCCTTACTATATACATGGTCGTTTTTTTCGGCTAAAAACGCCTTACTTATACATGGTCGTTTTTTTCGGCTAAAAATGTCTTACATAACATGGTCGTTTTTTTCGGCTAAAAATGTCTTACTATACATGGTCGTTTTTTTCGTCAAAAAGCGCCTTACTATACATGGTTTTTTTTTTTTCGTCTTAAAACACCTATACATGGTCGTTTTTTTCGGCTAAAAACGACTTACTGTACATGGCCGCTTTTTCGGCTAAAACGCCTTACTATACTTGGTCGTTTTCGCCTAAAAACGCCTTACTGTATATGGTCGTTATTTTGGGCTAAAAACGCCTTACTATACATGGTCTTTTTTTTCGGTTAAAAATGCTTTACTATACATGGTCGTTTTTTTCATCAAAAAACGCCTTACTATACATGGTCGTTTTTTTCGGCTAAAAATGTCTTACTATACATGGTCGTTTTCGCCTAAAAACGCCTTACTGTACATGGTCTTTTTTTTTCGTCTTAAAACGCCTATACATGGTCGTTTTTTTTTGGTCTAAAAACGCCTTTACTATACATGGTCGTTTTTTTCGGCTAAAAACGCCTTACTATACATGGTAGTTTTTTTCGCCTAAAAACGCCTTACTGTACATGGTCTTTTTTTTTCGTCTTAAAACGCCTATACATGGTCGTTTTTTTTGGTCTAAAAACGCCTTTACTATACATGGTTGATTTTTTCGGCTAAAAACGCCTTACTATACTGTACATGGTCGTTTTTGAGTATTAAAACGCCTTACTATACATGGTCGCTTTTTCGCTAAAAACGCCTTACTATACATGGTCGTTTTTTGAGTATTAAAAACGCCTTACTATACATGGTAGTTTTTTTCGCCTAAAAACGCCTTACTGTACATGGTCTTTTTTTTTCGTCTTAAAACGCCTATACATGGTCGTTTTTGTTGGTCTAAAAACGCCTTTACTATACATGGTCGATTTTTTCGGCTAAAAACGCCTTACTATACTGTACATGGTCGTTTTTTGAGTATTAAAAACGCCTTACTATACATGGTCGTTTTTTTCGGCTAAAAACGCCTTACTATACATGGTCGTTTTTTGAGTATTAAAAACGCCTTACTATACATGGTAGTTTTTTTCGCCTAAAAACGCCTTACTGTACATGGTCTTTTTTTTTCGTCTTAAAACGCCTATACATGGTCGTTTTTGTTGGTCTAAAAACGCCTTTACTATACATGGTCGATTTTTTCGGCTAAAAACGCCTACTATACTGTACATGGTCGTTTTTTGAGTATTAAAACGCCTTACTATACATGGTCGCTTTTTTCGCTAAAACGCTTACTATACATGGTCGTTTTTTGAGTATTAAAAAACGCCTTACTATACATGGTAGTTTTTTTCGCCTAAAAACGCCTTACTGTACATGGTCTTTTTTTTTCGTCTTAAAACGCCTATACATGGTCGTTTTTGTTGGTCTAAAAACGCCTTTACTATACATGGTCGATTTTTTCGGCTAAAAACGCCTTACTATACATGGTCGTTTTTTGAGTATTAAAAAACGCCTTACTATACATGGTAGTTTTTTTCGCCTAAAAACGCCTTACTGTACATGGTCTTTTTTTTCGCCTTAAACGCTTACTATACATGGTCGCTTTTGTTGGTCTAAAAACGCCTTTACTATACATGGTCGATTTTTTCGGCTAAAAACGACTTACTGTATATGGTCGTTATTTTGGGCTAAAAACGCCTTACTATACATGGTCTTTTTTTGAGTGTTAAAGACGCCTTACTATACATGGTAGTTTTTTTCGCCTAAAAACGCCTTACTGTACATGGTCTTTTTTTTTCGTCTTAAAACGCCTATACATGGTCGTTTTTGTTGGTCTAAAAACGCCTTTACTATACATGGTCGATTTTTTCGGCTAAAAACGACTTACTGTATATGGTCGTTATTTTGGGCTAAAAACGCCTTACTGTACATGGTCTTTTTTTGAGTATTAAAAACGCCTTACTATACATGGTCGTTTTTTGAGTATTAAAAACGCCTTACTATACATGGTAGTTTTTTTCACCTAAAAACGCCTTACTGTACATGGTCTTTTTTTTTTCGGCTAAAAACGCCTTACTATACATGGTAGTTTTTTTCGGCTAAAAACGCCTTACTATACATGGTTGTTTTTTTCGGCAAAAAACGCCTTACTATACTTGGTCGTTTTCGCCTAAAAACGCCTTACTGTACATGGTCATTTTTTTCGGTTAAAAACGCCTTACTATACATGGTTGTTTTTTTCATCAAAAAACGCCTAACCCGAGTTGGAAAGCTGACTTTGAAACCCTGCCCAACCCGACCCAATCTGAACCCGGCTCGGTTGCCGTGCCAATGGCGGATTAGGCTTGGATTCCCAGAAGCCTTGGGTTCATTTGGGGTTTGACGGGATCAAACAGGATTACGGTGAAAATGAAGCCGGAGGCGCTTTCACATGTTGCGGAGAGGCTTCATCAGCTATTATTTGCACCACTTGGAACTGGGCTTTTTTTTCACTTTATCAATCACTTTATCACACATGATAAAGTGATTTTTGCCCTTTGAAAGGCTTTAGCGCCGAGCATCGTGAGCGCCTGCTGCTAAGATCGACATGGCCAATTTCAGGTTTTTTGCTCCGTTTCAGCCGAGGAGACTTTCTTGGATTTACTCCAGTTTGTACGTGCAATCGTCGATGACGGAGACCTCTCATCTGCTCACAGTCGCGAAGTCGGCGCAAAATCACCTCCGTTATCGACGACGCAGTGACTGGCCTCACACGGCGTCCGATGGGTCGCCGAGAGAGAGCACCGATGAGAATTTCACATTAAGATAAGAGTGGGCAAAATGATTCGTATTCTCAACATAGCTTGCCCTAAAAAATTTTTTTTTAATACACACACACACGCACATGCACACGCATAAGATAATGCAAGAATATTTGAACAAAAATACAAAAACAAAATTTACCTAAAAATATTTGATTATAAGAAATGTGATAATACATAAATACTATTACAAATACTCCAAAAAAATTAAAAAAGCAAAATATTTGACCAAAAATCACTCGTTTTACAAATACCATGTAACACCCCGGCCCTAAAAACCCGCAACTGTGCGCCGATCACCGGGCGAGAAGTGAACATTTGCGGCGAAACGCAGCCGTGCCGGCTCTTTCTGTCAATGATCAAGCAAGACCTGAAGCGGCTGCTCTCTGCCACTATCTGGCCTCTCGCTGATAAGCTTGTCTGAACTCGCTGCCTTATCTTGTGCGTCGCTTTTTTCTTGTCCAACTGCTGGCTGGCCAACGGGGCTGCACCAACTGTACAAACTGTCATAGTATTGTATTCTACCACTGATCACTTTAGCTCTGCTTGAAACTACGGTTCACTTACATTATGAAATGTCCTTCCATTCCAATTTGTCATGTTCTTGTTTATGATGATACTAATGCAGCGTGTATACCGGAGACAAATTCCTTGTGTGTTCTACATACTTGGCCAATAAAGATGATTCTGATTCTGATTCTGAAATGAAGGGGAGCACCAGCACGTCAATCTGGGGCCCTCGCCCCGTGCAAACCCCCCAAGGACTTTCGTCGACGGTGTGTCTGACTGAAAGTTCCCGAGCTTAATGCTCACACACAATGCAACACGCCATCGACGGGCTAACGAAACTAGCATCGTGGGTCTCGCGTTGACCTCAGAATGTATACTTGGAACACAATCGGTGGCAACGCGTTTTGTTTCAGCTCCATGCAAAATGTGCTTTGAATGTCATTGTCTTTGTGTAAATGCACGATACCCTAAATGGCAAACTATCATCCACATTGCAAAAATGGCACCAAGGTTTTCTTAAAAAGAAAGGGGGTTTATTTTTTCAAGGGAGCCCAATGCAGGTTTTGAAGCAACAATGGGAAACCATCATGTCAATTCACCAAACACGTTGGGGATGGATCTCCTGGCAAAAAAACGTTCCAATCGTCGTCCAAAGCCGGAGGAGAAAACAACAAAAAGAACGGTTCGTGATGCTGAGGAAACGATGAAAAAAAAGCTCATAAAAATAAACAACAACTCCTCCTCATCATCAAATGAAACATCAGCAGCTTGTTTAAAAAGGTGAAACAAAACGTCACATGTGACACATCTAGTAGCCTTGATGATTTTTTTTTCCTTCTCAGTCAAAAACATTTAAAAATAAAAGCGATGTACACCCACAACAGTTAGCCACGACATTCTTGCATTGCGCTCATCGTTTACAGCTAGCTTGTTTGTTAGCAAATGCAGCGCGTCTTGGGAAATGAGCCAATTTCACTTGATTGGTCCGAAAATAATTTCTTGCTTCCAAACGATGGCAGATTTTTCGATCATCTGTCGATAGCGGCAACATAATCGAGTGAGTGTATTCTCTTTAGCCGCCTGCTGCCGTCCATGCAACAGAATTTCACATCCACTCAATGGGAAACCTGTCAGAAATTTGAGATGCAATCATCATTTTTTCCTTACATGGCTTCCTGTGATTCCACTGGTCTCACGCATGACACCGTCACACACATTTTACTATTTTTTTTTGTCCGAATATGCACAACCTTTTGTAAGTAGCGTAAAATGTCTTAGCAAAGTTGGGAAACGAAGGTGGGCGTGCACCGGGGGCAAAGTCGTTTCAAATGGTAATGCTAATAATGCTAATCACGTTAGCGTGGAAACGGAAAGTGAAATGAGCTAACCCACCCGGTGTCGATATTTCATTTTCTGATACAGAAAAATACTGAAGTGAATCACGGATGTTATATTTATTTGCCACGGTTTTGTAGGGGGTGGGGGGTAAATATTTCTCTCTCTTTAGTTGTTATATGAAAATACGTCAAAACGGTGGTGTTCCGTGTCAACTGCATTTCTGAGCGAAGCAGCCTGGACCATTCTGCCTGAGACGGGAGCAGTTTGAAGCGACGCAGGACTAATAAAATATCTTTTTCCTCCCTCCGTCGGACTATTTTTATGATTATTATTTCGAAAAACAAAAACAGATGTTGACGGCAGGTTGGCATTTGTACATTTCAAAATACCACTGTGGATATTTACACAAGCTTATATCAGGGTTTGCAACAGAGTGTGGACAAACAATTGCATAGCAGATCAGAAACCAAAAGGAAAATCAACTCAACGGAAACATTTTTTTTGTTTTTTTTCTTACTGCTTTGGTGCGCTTGGTTCATAGTTTCACCGCCTCCGCCCAAAAGTCCATAGGACTCGTCCAAAAGGAAGGAAGGGAGGAGGAGGGGACCGGTTCCAAAAAGTGCCATTATGCTACATTGATCAGCTGATCCACGTCTGCTATTCGACAGTCAATACCAGCGAGTACCTCCACACGCACAATCCTCTTCTTTCACCCTTTCATGAGTTTTGGTCACATGGACAGTCTTGCTATCGACGCACAGGCCGACTCGCAAACTCACTCGCGCGCATTGACAGAAACGTCCTCTCACGTGCACACGCTCACATTTGGACACACGCAATCACACGTTCACCTTTTTCCCGTGCCGCAAACTCTTTCACAGTCTCTCACACACACACACACACACACACAAACACACACACACACGCGCGCGCGCCAACATGAACTCAACACAGAGAAAACATTTTAGATGCGTGTGCGCACGCACATGAAAAAACAAAATGGGGGGCAGGCGGGAGGGGTGGGGGGTGGAGGGGGTCGAGTTCCACAGCGGCCGGTAAAGCGCTCTCAAATCCGCAAGCACCGTTTAGGAAAAGGCCTCAAAGTGTCCTGGGGCGGGGGTTACCGGGGGACGGGTGGGGAAGGGGGGTGGGGGGGCTCCATCCCGCACACAAACGCTTAAAAGAAGATGAAAAGTACATTCAGACTGGTCGGGCAGTCACCGAAAAGCTTGTCCTTTTTGGGTGGTGTGCCCCCCCACCCCCCCATCCTGAAGCCTCCTTTGTCGTACGTGGGCCCCCGCCCGCCTCACCGCCTCTGCTGCGCGTAGACCGGGTAGGCGAGCGTCACATTCAGAGAGTCGTTGTGCTGCACCAGAGACGTGTGCTGGTAGTGCAGGACCAGTTCCTTGAGCGAGCCGTACAGGTTGTAGGGCTCGGCGAAGCCAAAGCCCGACGGCGTCTTGTTGATGACGCAGTGCTTCACCTCGCCGTCCACGCTGCGCACAGGGAAGAAGGGGGGGGATTTCAAATTCACGTTCATGTCATTCAAGGGAGAGCAGAGACAAACAAACAAAGGCTTGCTTCTCAGTTGCTGCGATACGTACACGACGCTGCAAGCGTAGCAGCCCGCCTTGCTGCTCTCGCGCACCAGGAATGTTCCGTCCCGCTTGCCCTGGAGGAGCGCCTCTGCCTGCAGCCGGTTGATGTTGCCCAGCTTCCACGAGCGCTCGTCGTGATGGGGCAGGTCTTCGTCGTCGTCCACCATCGAGTATTGACTGCCAGATCAAAGCAATGAAATGTGAGCGGGGAGGGGGTGGGGGGGTGGCATTTCTTGGCCGAGGCGCGGCGCTTACTCTTCCACGTTGTCGTTCTTGATTCCCAGCCACTCGTTGAGCTTCTTCTGCCGGACGCCCTTCTGGGTCAACCACCTGCATCCAACACACTCGGACGTTAGCCCCTTCAGACGCTAAGCTAACGCTAACCCGGCAGGCCTGAGCGGGCTTCGCCTCCATGTCGCCATAATTTTTCAACAAACAAGGGCAGTAAAATCCGTCTCTCTTGCAAGAGTAATAAACTCCACCAGAGATATTTATCAACTTGGGGAGGGCTGAACTTTTGAGTGGCGGTTTTGTGAGCGATTGCGAGGATGACGTGACAAGAAACGAGGCGGCGTCAATCGGGTGACATCGAGATTGCAAACAAATGGTGCGGCGGCCCCCTTACATGAGGTACTGGTCTCGGGTCTTGCGCAGCTGGATGAGGTCCGGCTTGATGCTGTTCATCCTCTTGTCGATTTCCCGGTAGTCGGCCGCTTGCTTCTTCAGGTCCTCCTCCAGGCGGCTCTTGCTGTCCACGATCTCGCTAATCCTGGACTTGAGCTTTTCGTAGTTGCCCACGATCCTGAAGGCACAAGCCGCCCCGCTCAGTTGGGTCCTTGCGCCGCGCCCTTTCGCGCAGGCTCCCGTTGGAAGTCGCGGCCGGACTCCAGCATCCGCTAACGCTAACGCTCACGCCGGCGGCTTACCTCTGGATCTCCTTGTCGTTGCCCTCCCTCCGGAACTTTTCGATGTACTCCTTGCTGTAGCGCTCCTGCGTTTGACACTGCTCCTCAAAGATCTTGATGGTTTCGTTGAAGGCTTCAATGGCGGTCCTCTTCATTTGGATTTCCTGGACGGAGAAGACGGACGGCGCAGCGTTGAGGCGGCGGGCCCCCGCGGCTCAACGCCGATTGCTCCGTACCTGCGAGGTTCTGGTGTACTCCTCGTACAGGCGGTCGTACTCCTTGTTCTTCTCCTGGTACTGCTGGTGGTACTCGCACAGCTTCCTGCCCACGGCTTCGATGTTGTCCTCTTTCACCACCTGATCCTGAGCGAGTCGGCGTCAAAACGGCGACCGTCGAGACCCGGCGGTCGGCGCAAGCGCGGGCCTGACCTACCTGCTGGTGCTTGGAGACCGGGTAAAGCAGCTTGACATCCAGCTTGGGGTTGTACTGCGCCAGCGACTCGTTGCGGTAGTGGTTGATGAGCTCCACCACCGAGCCGAAGGTGAGCGGGTCCGAGAAGCCGTACTTGCCGTCGCGGTGGAAGATCTTGATCAGCTTGTTGTTGCCGCCTTTCCTGCGGAGTGCCGCCCCCAAAAATTCCAACATGACACGAGAAGCGAGCGGGGCGAACGGGCGGTGGGACGCGGCCGCTTACCTCAGCGTTAGCGTGTAGTCGCCGTGCATCTTGGTGGAAGCGTCGCGGACCAAAAAGGTGCCATCCGCCGTGTCCCGCAGCTTCTCGTTGACCTCCTCGCGGGAGATGTCTCCCCAGTACCATTCGGCGTCCTGGAGCGCCATGCTGTTGTTATGAACGTTGTTAGGAACGGGAGCGGGCTTGGGCGGCTTCGGAGGTAGAGCTGAAAAGGAAGAGGGGCGGGGGGCGACAAGCTCGCTCAGTGTCTCATGTTGTCATCGCCGGAACGTTCCTGAGCCGGCTCTCCTTTTTGGAGCGTGCGCGCGTGCGGCGCTCAGGCAACAGCTGGCACGCGCGCGACAGAGATGGCGTGCGAGCCTTCAGAACGTTGCGAACGGCGGGAATAATCTCAACTGGGCGACGGCGCCCCTCGCGCGTTGACAGTTTCACGGCTGGCGCTATGTTTAACCGGCCTTTGCGGTGGGGGGCGGTGGGGGGAGCCAGCGTCCACGTTAACATTGACACGCCATTAAATGTGTGTGGGGTTAAACACCAATGCCCTGGTGGGGTCCAACCCGGACTCGGTCGCCGGGCCATTCACAGCACCGGCACGCCGCTTTGACATCTTCCACAGCGCTAAAAGCCTCTCAGGCAAGATTTGCCCCCATCCATGTGCAGCCGAGTACACCCCGTACTGGACGCTCGTCCATTTGATACCACTTCTGCCCGGCGGGGTGCACCCCGAAGCGGTCGCCGCCTCTCGCACGCCCCTTCCACGGAAACGCCCCGAAAGCCTTTTCGACCGCAGGCCGAGTCCACTTGCTGACTGGCCGCCAGTCGCCACGCGAGCAGACTCTTTGGCATTTCTTTGCTAGCACGCCATGCGCGGTGCACCCTGGACCGGTCGCCGGTAAATCATTCACGCGAGCATTGACATGGCTCGCCATCAGAGGTGCGCTCCCGACACCGAAGCTTTCGCGCGCGGGGGAGAAGAAAGGAGATCCTGCTCGGTAACGCGTTACATCACTCACCGCAGCCAATCAGGCGGGAGCTGTGTCATCGAGCGCCCTGGCATCCTTCCTTTCCTGACGGCATGAAGTCATCGCAAAAAGTCCCTCCCTGTGTTCCCGTCTCGCTTCGATTCCCCGCCCCGGGAAAACAAACCAAAAGAAAAAAAGCACGCAAGAGGAACATTAAACGGCTCCTCAAATGTTCCGTCCGTGTTGCGGCGACGAGACCTCGCGTGCGTCCGACATCTCTCTTCCTGGCTGCCTTGCACTCGCTCTCTCTCTCTCTCTCTCTCTCTCTCTCTCTCTCTCTCTCTCTCTCTCTCTCTCTCTCTCTCTCTCTCTCTCTCTCTCTCTCTCTCTCTCTCTCTCTCTCTCTCTCTCTCTCTCTCTCTCTCTCTCTCTCTCTCTCTCTCTCTCTCTCTCTCTCTCTCTCTCTCTCTCTCTCTCTCTCTCTCTCTCTCTCTCTCTCTCTCTCTCTCTCTCTCTCTCTCTCTCTCTCTCTCTCTCTCTCTCTCTCTCTCTCTCTCTCTCGCACTCGCACTCTCTCTCTCTCTCTCTCTCTCTCTCTCTCTCTCTCTCTCTCTCTCTCTCTCGCCTGGCCCCTCCCCTCCGCGCTGTGGGCTGCACACAAAGCCGCCGAGCAAGCTGTGCCGCAGCAATGCACGTCCGCACCACGCGCTCAAATCCCCCCTGCCTCTACCCGCCCCGCGCAAGGCTCCAAAATACGCTGGTAATCCGGCGGCGTGATACGGATAACCGCCTCCATTTCCTGAGCGCTGCTAAAATAGACGGCGCTTCTTGGAAAGGTGGAACGGCTCAAGCGGAATGCAGTCGGGTCGCCAAAGGCGAGCGCGCTGCGCTCAAGTAAGCGTCTGAAAACGGGAGATGAGACGAGCGAACCTGCGCCGTTTGCCATGACAAACGGAACCTTCGTTCTCGGGCTGCAACCGACGATGACTTTGATCGTCGATTAACCCTCGTTCTGTCACGTCATCTGACAATCAAAACTTGTTCAGGAGCGAGCAGGACTTTGGTCCCAGTGAAGAGCGCACAAACAAACACGTTTTCGATTCCATTCCCGCTTCGGTCAGAAATCGGCTGCAAAGCTTGATCGTCTTTTTATTTGAAAAGAAAAGCAGACATTTATTTGGATTAAAGTCCGCTTTCGTGGACGACGGCAGAAATGGAACAATCGTGACCACAGAGAAACCGCATTTCCGAGCATTTGTACGATTTTAAGCGAATCTTGGACGAGTCTCCAAAAAGGTTCGCAATTTGGTCGTCGGTGAATTAGCGATGAATCTGTGAGCCTGAACACATTTTGGGATTTGCACAGAATGAATGTTGGCAACCTTTTTCAAAATGGCTGCCTTGCACACCTTGACGAAGGCGTCCAGTCGGGATGCGCTCAGGCGGCAGTACGTCACTTTTCATTGGCCAATTTCGTACCTCCGGCCCCCTCGCGCGTGCGTCGATAACGCAGCGTTCCTCCCAGAATTCCGATTTTTGAGCCAGGTGAGTTGCCCCCGCCAAAGCACCACAACAACACCAACACCACCAACAAATTCTTACTTTAGCTCAGCCTGTCAAGTTTGCGTGTCCCGAAAAACGCATTTGTGCCCTGATTATTTCTTGTCGGCAATTTGCGGACGCTCTAAGTGGACTTACGTTGCAAGTTGTGCATGTTTCTCTTGCCGGCGTCTCTTTCGCCT
Source organism: Hippocampus mohnikei (assembly GCA_026261675.1). NCBI lineage: Eukaryota > Metazoa > Chordata > Actinopteri > Syngnathiformes > Syngnathidae > Hippocampus > Hippocampus mohnikei. The sequence goes on from JAKGUB010000807.1 coordinate 1,089,830, forward strand.
TTGCTTCCGAAAAAAGTCGCATTAAGTCCAACTTGAGTTCTTGGGCTCACGTCGCATCGCGCGTGTGTCCCGTCCTCCCCGCTCAAATCCGGCAAAAGGGTCGCGCGTGCGCGCCCCCAACGTCGCGACGCGAATGACGAGCCTCCCGCGTGGCGCCGCGAGCGGCACTCTCGCCCTCTTAGGCCCCGCCCTCGCTCTCTATCTCTTGCTGCTGTGTTTGGAGAAGAGGAGGCAGCTTATGATTAACTTGCAAACTTTCAAATATTTGCTGAGCTGGACACTTTGAGAGGGTGGGGGCGGGGGCTCGCGACGGGAGGCGGCTGGGGCCGAACAAGAGGCGCTCTATGGCAGCTCCGCTTTCCAGCCAACCAAATCTAAGTGGACCTTTTGTCGCTACCTTAAAATAGATGAGCGGTCGCCGGGAGGAGGCAGGCACGCACACGCGCACACACACACAGAGCTTTCACTTCAAAAATGTTCGCAATGCGTGTGTGTGTGTGTGTGTGTCTGACACTTCCTGAGCACCTGAGGCGACTGCTGCTGCTTTTTGCTTGAGCGCAAAGGGCCCCCAACCACTTTTATCTCACTTAAGAGCTCTCGTTTGCAAAATCAGGCCGGCAGGAGCGCAAAAGTCGAGCTCCTTCCTCTTCTTCTCATCATCATCACGACGACTGCGTGAAGGCCGAATCGTTGAGAGTTTCCCCAAAATGTCGCCCATTCATCGGCTCAATCGGAGGAAAAAAGGCATCAAATCGTTTGGGTCTGGCTTTCAAATCTCTTGCGTGGCTTCGTGCGTTTCAGGATGGCAGGATTATTATTTTGAAATAGAATGATAATACTCCAAGACCACTGCCCCAGTAACACCGCTATAAATACATAAAAAAATGGAGAAAGTACACTTTGTGACCAAAATAACCGAGCGGAAACTCGAGAGTCTTCATTGACGTATTCCGAGTGTGCCGCGCTCTCTTTCGGCCACTTGCGCCGAGTTGCGTGCATGCCAAAAAACGTGTTCTTTGCCCCCGAGTGAATGATTGAAGGCAGCGCCGCCGGTCGACTTTGAGACGGCGCCGTTTGTCTCACGAGCATCAGATTTGCCCTGACAAACGAGACAACGGCAACGTAGCCGTGGAACGGCCGGCCGGTCAACAGCGGGTGACACGCGCGCGCCCGCAAAGCCGACGGGACGCCGCCAGAGTACCCGAGCGCCAGCCTCGAAAAAAACCAAGGCGACAACGCGACAGCATTTTACCGTCGTTTCATTTCTCTGCAACAGCCGCAAGCGCACGCGCGGCGCTTGGAAATCCCAGTGGGGAGACTTTGTTCTCCGCTGCTACGAGATGCTAGCAAGAAGCTTGTTTGAGCGCTGCCCCACTTTTTCAAGCACAGCGCGGCGGCGCCTCTGCGGGAGACGTGGCAACTATAAAGCTGGCATTTCAAAAAGAGCGCAAGAAAAAGAGAGCCCGATGCCCAAACTTGAAAGGATCCCATGGCCAGAATTTGTGAAGCAAAAAACGACATGACCCCATGCTGTCTACCCCCCCCTCACCTCCACCCTGATAAAAATGAACATTCAAGGACGGCACAAACCCGCTGAACAACTAACAACACGAATGCCGAGCTCCCTCGCAAAGTTCCCGCTCACGCTGACGCCTTGAGAGGACAAGAGGCCAAATTACCTGGAGCTGCCTGACTTTCAGTCCACTCGCTGGCCACCAGAACCTCGATGATCCTGACGTGGGCGTCCAGGCTGGGCTCGCAGCTGAAGAAGACGAAGAGGAAAGACGTTACGATTGAAGCAAATGTTTTGCGTGCGTGCGTGTGTGCGACTGTCCCACCTGGTGCTCTGCTGCCTGAAGAAAAGCGGGCTGAAGATCTCGCCCAGCGCTCGGGCGCTCAACAGGTTCTTGGCGGCACTCTGGCACACGCGGGCCAGGTGGCGTAGGACGCGCTGGAGGGCCAGCCAGTACTGGGGGGGCAGGGCGGCGCCGCTGGCAATGCGGCGCAGCTGTTGGGCGCACTCGTCGGGATTGGACACCTCTGCGGCCCCAAGACAAAAACAAATCATACAGGCGAGAATGCTATTAGGACAAAAATAGTGCTTGGCTGCCACCTGCTGGCATCTTGGTGCCCAAGGTACAATGCTGCAGTGAGTTGAGGAGTTTCATGTGGATAAAAGGTGTGCTCTGCCGCCGTCTCGTCTCAACTCGCTGCCAAGAACCAACGCTTAAGGGCCTTTTCATTTCGACAGAAGTCGCGTTTTGCCTTCGCCACCATTTTGGGGGCTCGGTTGGAAACCTTCTGTTTTCCGATGAGGGCGTTTCGCCAAATGAACACAAACAAGGACCATCCGTGCCGCGCCGCTCTGCTTTCACGCAACTTTTGAACTTGCGATGAATATCAAACGAAACCGCGGAAACGTGACGATGCGTCACGAGTCGTCCGAGTTTCAGAGCGGCAGGGCCTCGCTCGTTCAATGTGACGCTCTACTCACGGCGCGGCGCTTTTGAGGGAAGCGTGCAGCGGCTCGGGAACAATTTCCAGTCCGGCCCCGGCGTTTATTGTGCGCAAAGGGGGGGACGAAATGGTTTGGAAGCGTGTCCTCCGAACTGCGAGGGTACTCGGGGCGCTCCGGCGGGGTGCGCTCAGAGCACGCGCTGCTCAGCTCAGTCGGACATGACGTCAGCGTTTGTGTCCGGGAGAGAACGGCGACAGGTCTCGCTCACCTTTGGCGGCGTGCAGCAGCTGCGCGTACACAGCGGTCGGGACGATGGGCTGAGGGAGGTCTTGGAGGTAGCGGCGCAGGCCGTCGCACAGGGCGGGAAGCTCCATCTGGTCCAGGTCCACCGAGGCGGGGTCTGCAAGGGCCGCACGCATCCGGTAAGATTTTCTGACGGGCGCCTGAAGCGGACCTGCCGATTTGCCAGCCTCAGAGCGTCACTCTGGGGGCGGGACGCGAGCCTTCGTCGACGGGACCGGCGGAGGGCGGGTCATGGCACGTCAAGTTTGACGTAAACAATGCCGAAGGAGCAGCACACCAATGTCCTCCGCCAAAAACGAGGCTTCACCGCTATCATATTGGCGATTAACATTGCGACAAATCGACTTACCAGACTCCAAATATTGCCTGACTTCATTACCGCCGCCTGCAGTAAAAGTCCGGTACAACGTGGGGTTCTCCAGACCTTGAAGAGAAAAAAAGAAAAAGGGAAAGGGGTCACTTTGTTTCTGGAGGCATCTCCTGTCTAGCGGCTCATTCATGAGCAGACAACGGACCAAGAGCGCCCGCGGTCAAATCAAACACACCTTTTCTTTCGATGGCGTCGAGCAGGCGGGCCAGGTGTGGCGGAGCTGTCTCGGGGAGGGAAAACTGCTCTGTCAGGTCCAGCAGCCACGCGCCTGCGTGCAATTTAAAAAAAAAAAAAAGGAAGATTTATTCAGAAATAGTCTCGTGGCCAAAAACTCAAGCTAAGCCAGTTTCGCGGTGAGGCCGAGAGTTCGACCAGCACGCTTCCGACTCACTGGCCACACCCCTTTGAATTGAAAGCAATCGTCCGTTAGCACGCATCTGATTATCTGATAACGTAAAGCCGCCGCGGCTACGCAAATGTGCACTTCAGAGGTTTTGTCGGATAGGAACAGATGAAAACAATTCGGCTTACCGACGGGCGCATGTATGCTCGGAGGGCGACACCGTCGCGTTCACGTTTCAAGACATTTTGGCCAACAAAACTCATGTGAACAAAAAAATAAATAAAAGCCACAAGCCTCGGAATGCGAGGCATGTATTGTCATGCAAAAATACATTTTTATCATGATGGCAAAAACGACTTCAAAGAGTCGAGTGTCGAGTGGTGAAATGTCATTCGGTGCACTTTGGGCTAGCGGCTCGCTACGTCTCTTAGCCAACACTTTCAAAAAGCAGCAATTTGGTCGACAGCTGCCGCACTGAAATATGCAGCAAGTAAAAAAAAATTAAAAAAGGAGGCGAGTTCTGGAGTGCGGTGAGGAGCGACGCACAGGAAGCGCTGCGCTCGGCTTACGAGTTGGCAGGAAGCTGAAAAAAAACAGCGGCGGCTTTCCAGTGCACTTTGACAACAAAAAAAGTGAGTATTTACAAGTGTGTGAGTCGCTAGGCAAATACATACGCTGGGATGTGAGGTAAGCCAGGTCGGCACCCCCCCCCTTCGAACTTTAGTACCAGGTGTGGACATGAAAGCGCAGCGCTGAAAGGCCCGACTGTCTCCGCTTTCAAAAAAAGCCAGCAAAGTATGAATAGAAGTCTTTCTTAAAACCATATTTTGCTTTCAACCCCCCCCCCCCCTTACTTTTTAAATTCGGGCAGTTCAAACATGAGCGCCGACGCATGTGTTCACTCGGGCAAATAATGAAGCACTTCATCCAAAGCCACTTCCTCTTTGGCCGCCATGTCGCGTGTGAAGAAAACTTTTTGCGACCGCACTCAAAAGTGCATGTAGGACAAGTGCTCATCTGGAAGACATTAAGGGGGGGCGGGATGAGGGGGGGTTCTTCTGAGAAGCAGTGAACTTTGAGACGGACTCGCAAATGTTCCTCTAAATAGAGGCGCGGACATGGTGTGCTGCCATCGCACAGCATTTTTTTTCTTTTTTTGTTTTCCCCTTGAGCAACTCTCCAACTTGGATGGCAGCTTTTTCTCAGAAACTAATTCACAAGCCGGATTTATATTTGAAGCCCCCACCGCACCCCCCATCGCAGCCATAAAAATGACTGCAATATCTGACTGAGCCGGCCTTACTGGAGATAGCGTTTTGGACAGAGCTGAGCGAGCCTTGGCCGAAGGGCAGCACCCGTTTGGCATCACTGAATGCCGAGTGTTCCCACAAAGCGCGACATACGTACGTCCGTACAGCTGATGGCTCGAGACGCCGCTGAGCCAATATTTTTAGAAGCGCGCATTCGACCGAGCATGAGCTTCCATTTTTGTAGGCCTCAAGTTCGACTGTTGTATCTGTCGTTTGAAGTGTGTCATATGACATGGGTGTCGGCAAATGAGAAGCGAACAGTGCGAAGCGCGATCTAAAGCTGTTTCGGCATCTTGCCAGCGTCTGTAATTACAAAATGAGTATTTCGGTGACATCTTTTTTCTCGTTGTTGGGGTGGCGGTAGTGGGGGGGTGGGGGTCCGTTCTCTCAAAGAGCTGAAAACACGACTTTGGCCATTATTTTTGGAAGGAAGATTCTGGAATGTAGACCTCGGCTGTCATCGGGGCCATCGGGGCGGCACTTGGATGCGCCCGCAAGGCCACGAGAAAGAAAAAGCGGCCGTGCCAAAGGGGCTTTGTGTCCCGGACGAGTATGCAGCAGACAGACGACAAGGTCAACGCGTCTGCGGATAATTGCGGCCCTTCAACAAATGCGTCTCCGCATGAGCTGCGCTAATGGAAGGCGGCTGCGGAGGAGAAGGGGGCGGCCCCCCGACAGGTCCGCGCAGGCCCGCGACCGCCGCTGTGGCGTTGACGGGGAGCGCTTGGTCAACGCCGCCCGCGTCTGAGCCGGGGCGAAATGTAAACCGCGTGGGCAAGACCGGGCAGGACGCTAAAGATAGCGCGCGCTTGGGGTAAATATAGAGGAGCTGCTCAAGCGAGCGCCATTTTCGGGTTCACATGGCGACGAGGCGGCGACAGCGGACGGAGAGCAAAGCTCCCGCACGCGGCGGAAAGAGTGGCGCGTGTTTTGCCGAACACGCAAACAGGCATCGGAACGGAGCCGCCCCGACGCATTCCGCACTCCGAGCGGGGAAAAGGGCTCAGCCCGCAGGCCCAAGCGGGCGGCGCCGGCGAGCGGGGAGTCGCCCAATGAGAGCACAGCTCCACTTTGCTCTCACGCGGGTCCGCTCGGGTCACGCAGCGCCGGCGCAAACATTTAAAGAAGGCCTTCGGTATTTCACGTTCCCGTCCAAACCGCCGGAGCGCTTCCAAAATGTGCCCCGTGGTGACTTTCCACAAAAGTGTCGGCAAACAAAACGCAGAGGACCGTCCTCCCTCTGCACCCGCGAGCGCTCGCAAACGGCGTCATGTGCCGGCCCGAACAAACAAAAGCGTTTTCACGTCTTCCGCGGGTCCTCGGCCGCACTGAAGCCAATTCGAGGCCCCGATTAAAGCGCCGTCGCGGACGGCCTTTCCGTGAGGTTTCAGGGAGTTGCCGCGCTCTGAGCGTTTCCAGATGTGCACTCTTTGTAGGACGAATCAGTAGTTGTCACGTAGGACAACTCGCCGTCTGTCCAGCAATGCCCCCCCCTCCCTACCCAGCCCCCCTTCACTATCGTAAGACTGAACAATTAAGTGGATTCAAATTTACAGAAGAAAAACCAGCTTTGTTTTGGTCAGCCGGTGGACTTTGTCGTGTCTCGACCCGCCGGGTGCTGAAGAAGCCGAAACAAAACACTGCACGTACTGCTTGGCGCAAATACGCTTGCAGACAGAGCCAGAAGCGGAAGTCTGTCTTCCAAATTTTGCAAGAAAAGCGTTTGTTTCGAAAAAAGGCGCTTTGTGAGGAATTCCGCTCACAAAACAGAAGTTCCTTGGCAGAGGTAATCAGGTGAGAAATCTCCAGGCCGGCCGGTCTTCCGCGTGTGGCTGTTTATTGTTGCGCCGACATAGTTACAGCCATGCCTCAAAGTCTCCCGAGCGAGCAGTCTGCCGCCAAACAAGAACATTCCGGAGGCTCGCCGCATCGCACGCAGCGCCGTCTTATGTCAAGTCTCGCCGGGTGGGCGCATATTTCGTGCAAGTCCAAGCGAAAGGCGGGACTCACCTTGCTCCAAGTCGGAATCGGCCTCGGTCCTCAACGTTGCTGGGGTGACGGGCAAAGGGCGTAGTGGGCGGGGCTTGGGCGTGGGCGGCGAGATGCGCTTCTTGCCGAGGTACTCGACATAGGTGCCGGGGAAGTCGCCCTTCTCCTGCGTGGTCTCGTTGAAGCCGGGTAGCCAGCCGATCTCCTCTGGCCTCTGCTCCAGGCCGTCGGTGTAGCTGAGGGACGCCAGCCCCACCAGCGCCCCTTTGCTCACCAGCAGCACGTCCCCCGCGTGAAGGTCAATGTCTTCCTCGCGCTCCTTCTTGTAGTCGTACAGCGCTCGGTACTGGTAACCTTCCGTGCTCATGTTGTCCAAAAGATGTGGCGCGTTTCCAAAGGAAAGGGGGGCGGGGGTGGGAAAAAACTCAAACCGCAGTTACTTGTGGGAGACGGGAAACGTCTAGCTGGTCTTCATTCTTTCACACTTGTCATCTTGCTCGGGTGATTTGCGTCTGCGAGTCGCGTCCTTGCAGGGTGCACCCATCGGGGAAGAAGAAGGCCTCACCGAGATGCTGCAAGGAAGCGATGCAGAGCTGTGGGGAAGACACGCTGCCTTTAATATGGATGCCACAAGCACGTACGAGGGAATAAACACTGATGCAAATTGGCGATATTCAGAATGGATGTTGAGATTTATGACTACAGCGATACCCGAAGTTAGGAGCGAGCCAACGCAGGGCGAGGTCGAGGTTGCGCTCGCGGTGCAGACGCATGCTGTCGATGTGGAAGGTAATCACTGACTGTGCACCGGTACCAAATGTCGAGCCACGGACGACTGGTTGGGGACTCTTGACTTAGAGGAGCTGTGAACTATTCGTCTTCATTTGTGTCCTTCTGGTGTGGCCACAACAGAAGGAGCAGTGCAATGAACTGAATTGCAGCATAAAGGCATTCCGACACACTGTTTAATGCTTTCTTTTCTGTTCCTTTGTTATTACTCGGCGGCTTTATAAAATATGATATGAGAGTGTTATTTGCCCTCACTAGAAAACACATACAAAAATGTTGTAGCAGATTATTGGCATTTCAACAGATAAAGAGTATTTAGGAGACGAGTTTCATGTGTTACTTGTATCTCAAGGCATTTGTGGGGCGAATCGCAAACATCCGCAGTTAATTGACACCCATGATAAATGCAGTGAAAAATTAATTCGAAGAAAGTCTTCATATGTAGGTCTAAACCCTGACGCCCTCCCGTTGTCTTTAAATATTAAACTGAGAAAATCCGCGTGTGACGAGCCGCGAATATGCGGGCGCCCACTGTAATCTGTCCTATCCCAAAAAAAAGCGTTACGTGTGCATCCCTGGCACATAATAGCGTCCATTTAGCACCATAGCGGCTAACACCTCCTTTCGAACTTGCTCCCGTGACAGCTCGACGTCCGGCGGCGTCAAAGTTATATAACGAACGCGGGGGCGACCCGGGGGCGACCACTACGACGTCGGTCGAATGCCGCGCGCCGTTAAAGGACCAGGCGGGGCACTTTGGACGTTTTCCGTCGCGGATTTTGTTGAGCTCAGAGTGAAAATGAGAAGGTGGCTAGCGAAATGCTAGCGGCTAGCACGTTTGGGGAGGGGGATTTGTCCGCTGTCGAAAATCGCAAGTGGCCTTACCGAAATGATTTTAAGTACACAATTATGAGGAAGAGTCTACATAAAAGTCGCAAGTGGATTCAAATAACCTCAGCAATTTGAGTCATCGAGTTGAAAGTCTGCGTTTTAAAGTCACACCGAGTGGGGTTGATGTACGTTAAGCATTTCACGCATGCGCAGTGGCGTCCACCACGTACCCACCGAGTCCGCTTGAATCCTCCGAGTCGTTTTTGTCGCCCACTTTCCGTCCCGTTTCTTCTTTTACTTCCACTCCACGAAGTGTTTCAACGTGCCGACGGCAGGCGCACAGGACGTCGGAAGAAGTCCCTCCGCTCGAGTTGACGTGCTTCACGAAGAGTAGGAGCGGCAGCTGCACGTCGAAGTTACGGCGCTGGCTGCATCGGAGTCCGGGACAAACGGTGTCCTGTGCTGCCAAACTGGAAGGGAGGACACCGGAGAGGACGCGAGAGGGGCGAGCCGAAAACGAGGCGTCCCATTGGTTCTCCCGCTTTGTCAATCTCATTCGCGACCAATCGAAACCGCGGACACGCCCTTTTTCCCCTTTCCGTCCGGGACCCGTGCAACCCGAGCCGCCAGTGGATGTTACGTAACCACGACAAAGTCCTCTTGCGAGGTTTACGACGTGCTTCTCGCTTTCGCGCTATTTAATTGGACGCATACGTATTCAGAGTACCATAACGTTAAAACGGGTTACGTAATCCCAGCATACATATTCCGTTCAGGTGTCAACACTGCCACCGAGAACTACGATAAATTCTGGTCTGTGTGTGTGTGTGTGTGTGGGGGGGGGGGGGGTGAGCATGCCGCCTAATGCGGGTGGCCTAATTATGGCAGAAATCCCCGGCTCCTATCAAGAATAAAGCTCAGTGCGCTGCTAAAGGAGGCCGTCTAAGCGGCTTTGGAGCAGGCCAGGCCCACGCGGGATGGCCTAACAGCGTGGGAAGTGGACGTCGTGCCTGACTGCCCACTACGCAGAAATCAAAAGGCTTATCTTCCTTTCCGACCACCGTTGCACTTTCCCAAGAAGAGGACAAACGATTGGCGTCGCACTGTCCCAAAAAGAGGACAGACAGAATTTCATCAAAAGACAAAATATTGATGTTGCTCTCTGACCTAAAAGGCCGCTGTCGGACGAAAACGGAGAAGTGTGGTGGAAAATGTTTTGCGAAAGTCTCAAAAGTACCTCACCTTCCAAAGTCTGGTATTGCGTGCGTTTTTTGCATTTGTGTGTGGCTAGCACATTTCCTTCCTCTCTCCACCTCGCTCAATGATTCATGAGCGACAATTCCCCATTTGGACGCCACCATAACGGTCTGACCCACTTTGCCAGCTCGCCGGGCGTCCTTTGCCTGCATGATTCATGGCCGGCGCCGATGTTTGTCTTCTCTCAAAGAAGTGCCCCAAAAATGTGCTGAAAGGTATTCACTCCACACGGCAACATTGCACTGGCGCCAAAAAGAAGGAAAACTCTTGCTTGGCGTCGCACTCTCGAAAAGAAGGCACGCTTTTCGTGGGGCACTTCCCACAAAAGTTGAAATGGCGATGTTGCGCCGTTCGAACACGAGAACAAAATGTGAATTCATTCTTTCATTTTTCAATCAGTTTTATCCTCGCGAGGCTCGCGGGGGGTGCCGGAGCCTATCCCAGCCGTCTTCGAGCGGTATGCGGGGGACACCCTGAACCGATTGCCAGCCAATCACGGGGCACACAGAGACGAATAACAATCCACGCCCACACTGACACCTAGGCACAATTTAGAGTGCTCAATCAGCCTGCCAGGCATGTTTTTGGAATGTGGATGGAAATCGGAGTACCCGGAGAAAACCGGGTACACCGCTGCCTCACCAAAAACAACCCCCCCCCCCCCCCAAAATGGACTATTCCTTCACGTGTACACTACATTTGAAGGATGTGTCCGCCGCATCTCGTTGGGATGCTTTGGAGGTGGGTGGCAAGATGTAGATGGAGGAAGGGGAGGTCACATGAAGTAGGTCGCAGCGAGAGCAGGCCTGGACTCGGGCCTCCGCTGCGAGCTCGGCAGGCACCTTCAGCATGTGACCCATTTCCCTCCGATGTCTACGAGAAAAACGCCCACCGCCACTCATTTTCACCAAATGCAAGACAGAAAGAGAGAAAGAGAGAGAGAGATGTTACTGGATGGATCAGGACAGACGATGTGTACGTGAATGGACAGAGTTTTTGTTGTTCTTGTGCGTACGTGTATGGCTAGACAATAGACATGTTTGTGCATTTGTGTCTATGAATGGATAGACTTGTTAACGCGTGTAAGTGAATGCTTTGTATTATTATATCGTGTGTGTGGATGAACAAACATGCTTACATCACGGTGTCTGATCATCCATATATTGAAGAGGAAATAACTAATAATAAGGCACACTTGGGCAATCATCATCTGCAGATGGCACATCTGTTTTGGTGAATGACGTCGGCAAAGGTCAAGTGCGCGCAAGCAGGAATTTTGATTTGTGAAGGTGAACACAATTTTGAGAGAAATTGGCCTTTTGCATCAAGGAAACAGTCTTTGACTTCAGCTTGTGAAAAATAGAAAAAAAAGTGTTGCATTTATATTTTTGTTCAGGGAAGATGTCAATGTTTAGTGTTATTTACTTACACAAATCAAACTAAATAAAGGGGGCAAAACCAAAGTGGTGAGAGGAAAGAGGAGCCAATGACGGGATGCTTGTCCAATCATTTGATGGCAAAAGATGTGGGACAGCCTCAATCCCACTCTTAACGCTAATCTTCCACCAAAGCTGATTTGTCGCCGCTCACTCCGCCAGCTCTTATGCAAGCTGCAGCTTTTTGGGCCCACGTTCACGCCACGGGGCCAAAACTCACGACGGCCCCTCTCACACTGCCTCTGCTGCGACCCCAAAATCAGCTTCTGGGTGAATGGCACCAACAATTTTGCACCTATGGAGTCTGAAAATAAGATTTGTTGGCCCAGGATAGACTTTATTTTGCACTCAATAAATATTCTATATTTTTTTAAACGAAGCATTTAAAAAGACTGAAAAAAATTCACAAACCTGCTCTCAAAACTCAATTCAAACTGGCTTCAAAACGAAATAAAAACGAATGACAAAACCAAAACAAACCCTCCAGCAGATAACGAGAAAAGGAGGGGACCACCAAAAACCGTTAACATAGATTGCTAGACACAAAATGGGCGGAGAGGGGCCATTTTCCCCGAGGTCGTATCGGTCGTAACTGTGGCATTGGCTTGTCTCACAGGTAAGAGACAAAATGTCCCGTGTTGACACTCCGCTGCGATGTTGTTGCGAGAGCGGCGGCAGGCGCGAGAAGGAAGACATCCGTTCAGCTGTCCCGCCTTAGAGCAGAGTGGACGGTGTGCGTGGAATGTTGGTGCGCTCCAGCGGAACACTGTGTGACTTGGGGCCGGGCCAACGCTGCAGCTCGCCAATCTCATGTTCCAAAACTCAGCCGCTGGATGAGCTTTAGCCTTCGCCGCGGGGAGGGAGGAGAGAGGAGAGGAGGGGAGGGGGGGGGGGGGTTCAGTCACAGGTTAGAAGATTTGTGTTTCCGTGTACCAGCATATGTTCTCCGGGACATCATGTGCACCTGAGCTTTGTTTTCACACGGATTTTTGTGTTCCCCACAAAAAAAGAATGACATATTAATAAACAGATCAGGCGACAGATTAACAATATCGATTGATCTTCCGATAGCTCGACGGGCGGTGCTAGATCAAGACTGACAGACTGAATAAAGAATAAAAGTTTCACAGCGATCGACACAGATTGATGATGAAAGAGCGTAAACTCTGGCAAACTCTCCTCACACTCACTCGATGACTGGAGTCACGTGGGCCGTGAAAGTTGTTGATAATGTCAATCATGGCGCACTCCTGCAGATCGGGGGGGGGGCGAGGCAAAAACGGGGAAACCAGTTCGGTTTCATTTTTCACCAAAAGGACACGCACAGTAGGTGTCTGTGCGTGCGCCTCGTCGAGAAATTCCCTGCAATTGGCTGGCGACCAGTCCAGGACAAAACTGCTTCGCTCGACAAAAACTAATGAATTCATTCAAGATTCCAAATCAACAACGGGGGAGATTTGCATCGACGCATGACTGGTTCCATATGGATCAACAGCGCCACCCGACGGTCGCCAGCGAATCCTCCTCGATGGTGACTTGAGAAAGAAGAGCAAAAAAAGCCAACGTGTCGTCGTCTGATTGAATCTTTTCTTTATTCTCGTGATGACGCAACATTTGAAGTATATAAATATGTTTGTTTTTTAATATACAACATCTATGACATCCATAGAGCGTTTCTCCTCGGGCAAAATACAAAAACTCAAGACAACTTTTTATTGCACATCTTCTAAAAGACCAAAAAGCAAGTGGGAAGCAAACATGGCCCACGCTCGTGTTTGCACAGTGGAAATAACAGCACAGTGGAGACGGGCGGGATGGGCGGACTGCTTGGAGACGACTTGGTTTTTTGTTTTTTTTCCCCCCTCCACACCAAAGCCCGCTCGCGTGTGCCACACGACACAAATTTTGGCAAATGAGCACGATACAAAAATATACAGCGGTGAAGGCGGTAAACAGACATCAATGTGCTTTCGACTGGACGCTTGAATGGCTCCGTTAGAGACAAATGAGTCCCCCCCCACCCCTTAATTCACTACGCCCGAGCTGTGAGCGTTTAAGGTGCATATGTCAAATTCCTACAATAAAACGGCAAAAATCAAGCTCAAACTTCAACTCACGCGTTTTTTTTTAAAGGCCTCAAAATGGGTGAATTGGGCAATGCTAAGCCTGACTACTGCAACAACAAAGTGAAGCGACGCTACGACTTGAGATCTTCATCGTCACATCATGTGAGCCCCCCACCGGTCCCCACCCCCTTTCCTCTCAACCAATCAGGGCGCCGCGGAGGCCCAAGGACCCCCGGACCAGAAAGATTCTGATCCTTGAAGCGACGACGACACATGCTCACAATCCAAAGTCACGTGACACTTTTCCTGCAAAACAACGACAGCATACAAGGTCACGTCACGTCTGTGAAACAATCCGGGCACCACCGAACCCTGCCGCCCTCCCGGGGAGGCATCATGCGTCAAAAACATACAGAACGTTAGCGACGTTAACAACATTCTCGCAAACAACGATCAGTCACTTCAATCCCTCCCATCCGAGGTCATGTGACGTCGTCTGTAGCCGACCAGGACGAGGGGGCGGTCTCCTGTCAAACGTTACGAACATCTCGCGATAGTTCTTATAAGCGACGCCATGGTGACACAGACGGAGAGCCTCATGGTCTGGTGTCTTTTTAACGAATCAAAACGCAAGAGGAAAAAAAAAAAACCCCAAAAACCTACTCCGTACTCAGTCTTTGTCATCGAAGCAAGAAGCTCACAATCCGAGGTCACGTTACATCTTTTGGAGCCAATTGGGACACCAAGCCGGGCCGCCCCAGGCCCCGGCGTGCGCTGCTCATAATGAGTACGGCGCCCGTCCTGTATGTTGGGGCCCCAACGACATTCTCGGTCTCACAGTTTGATTTGCGTAATGCTACATTTGTCGCCGCGTGTTCCCAACGAGGAAGCCATTCGCAACCGGACGCTCCGAAACCAATCCAAAGCGCACAAAAAGGAATGTGAGGACGCGTGGATGCCAAGCGCGGCGGCGGCGGCGGCGGCTCGACCGCATCTAAGCGACAAGGCAGGTACAAGCGCAAGCTTTTCATGGCACCTCAACGGCGAGGGTTCACCCGATGAAAAGGCGGAAATGTTCGTTTTGCGTCAGGGCGTCACACACGGCGCCTTCCCTCAGCCGGAGTTTTTGTCCGTGCCCCCGCGCGGGTCTCGTTTGTCGTTTCTCGACGTGCCGTTTTTTTCTTGGCCGGCTTGTCGGGGGGCAGCGCGTTGTCGGGGGGTTCCGCGGGGGCGGCGCTTGCTCTGGCTTGTCCCATGTTGGGGTTTTTGGGCTTTGACTCGCGATGCTCTTTCGCGGGCTGCTTTTTGGGCGAGGGCTCTTTCTGCTCGGGCGGCACCGTGGACGGCTTGGCGGGCTTCAGAACTTTGGCCTTTGAGTCTGCGCTTTCTTTGACCGCCGGAGGGCTTTTTGGTTCCGGCGGCTTGGCGCTGGCGGGCAGTGAATGCGCCGATCCCTCAGCGGGGGGCAACGTGGGGTCCTCTCGGGATGAAAGCGTCGGATCGTGGCCTGGAGCGGACTGGGGGCCGGACCTGGTTTTCTTTCCGGGGACAGAAGCGTTGTCTCGAGGACACGCCGCAGCAGTGACTGCGCCGCCCTGCTCATTAGAGGTGCAAAGTTCTGAGATCCTCGGAACCCGGTCCTCCGCCGGCGATGAAGCTCGTTCGGCCTTCGGATGGTCCGGCAGCGGACGCTCTTTCTTTGGCGCCGGTGCGACGCCGGCTGACACGGTGCCCAAGTTGAACGCGGACGCTGTTTGCGCAGCACCCAGCGCCACTTTTGGATCAGTAACTTCGTTGGAGGTGGACCTGTCACGGTGAAGGGGAAAGCTCGGAGCGGGAGAGGTTCGGCGCGGCTCAGGTGAAGCAACACCAGGTCCCAAACCATCTTGGGGTGTGCCGTCTTTGTCCGGAGCCAGCCTCGCCCTCGCGGGAGAGCAAACATCCCCACCCTCAAGAGAACATTTGCCATTGACTTGTGGCTGATCCGCTTCGTCATCCTGGTCTTCGTTGCTGACTTCCCGAATGGAGGGCGTCTTCCCGTAGGAGAAGTGCGAGCCGTGGCGGGCCGCGGCCACCTTGGCGCAGGGTCTGCTCTCCGGCTTGGAGCCGTCACACTCGTGTCTGCTCTTGGCTTTGTCCGCGAGCGGATGCTCCTTGGGGAAGACATTCGGGCACAGGGCTGCGTCAGGACTCAAGGGGAACGCCAGAGGACTTTTGGGTTTGTCCGGAGCTTTCAGCTGCCGTTCGGTGGCGTTCTGGAGCCACAGGGGAGGGCCGGCCAATTTGCTCTCGGCCATTTTGGCCAAGCACGGATCCGTTTTGGAGACCCTGGGCCCCGAGAGCAGGCCGATGTCCAGGGTGCCCTCCAGAGGCTTGAGAGGGGACACGTGGCGTCCCTCCAGTTTATAGTCAGACGACGCCTTCCTCAGAGGACACTCGCCCGACGAGATGAGTTGCAGCTTCTCCACGGCGCTCTCCCCTCGTCCCGAGAACATCTTGGGGGCCATCGGACCTTCGCCGCCCAACCCGGCCTTGGTGTGCTCATGAACCGCGGCGTCCAGCAGGAGACTCTTGGAGCGGGTGGCGCCGAAATGGACGTTGTCGTGGCCGGCGGGGGAGAGTCGACACGCAAAGTCGTCTCGCTCCTCGAACGAAAGTCGCTTCCTGGTGAAGTCCAAGCTGGCAGCCTTGAGGTCGGGCCTCTCCGTCTTGTCTTTGGCCGCCCGAGGATGCGAGCGCTCTCCGTCGCCCGAGTCGCTCGCCAAGTCCGACGCGCGGCTGAGTTTTTTGTACAGAACGTCTTTCAGGGCCACGCTCGCCGTCTCAGTTTTGCTTTGAGCGCGGGAAAGGAAGTCGTCGGCACCCGACGGCTCAGGTTCCCGCTTGCTGGGTGTTTTGTCGAGCTCCTCCGGCGTCTCCTGGCGTTCCCTGCGGCCCGCCGGCCTCTTCAGGCATCCCTGCTCGACGGGCCGAACTCGCGGGACCGCCGCCTCGCAGGCGTTCCCCTCAGAGGCGCCGCCCTCGCCGGCGTCCCCGTCCTCCTGATCCTGAGCCTCCTCCTGCGTCACCTCCAGGCTTTGCTTGCGGGCACACAGGTGCTTCTTGTCGGCCGCGTAGGACGGCGCCAGCTTCTCCTCTGACTGCACTCGTTTCAGGAGCGGGGAGCGCGGCGGCTCGGCGCTTTTAGGCCTCACGATGTGGCGGATGATGGTGGGCGGCGAGTGGATCTTGGCGGGGAAGGCCTGGGCGCTTTTGGAAATGGCCACCGAGTGTCCGCCGAGCAGCGGGGAGGGCGAGCGCTGAGGGGAGGTGGGCTGCGGGGTCGGCGAAGGCGTGCGGGCCAAAGGGGAGAGAGGAATGCTCCCTGCCGACTTGCGCCGCCCCTGACGCAGCCGCTGGCCCGGCAGCTTGGCCCCCAGACCGTGCAGGGTGCTGGGCCGGATGTGCGTGGAGCCCGCGGGGGAGTTTGGCATGCTGGAGCTGGGCGAGCTGCTTTGGGACGAGTTGCCGCCTGCAAAATGCCAAAAAGAAAAATCAATTGAACAGACCGCCGGCTGTGGAAGCCAAAGAGAAAAGTCGACCACCTCCACCCGGGGTCCACGTTTTGCTATCCCCTGCAGATTATTTCATTGTTTTGATTGTTTTTTTCTCGTCTTCTCTAGGTTTTGGAGGCGCGAGAAAGGCGCTGGCCACGACACGCACAGAGGAGTCAAAGATGGCCGCGGCTAAGTAGGGGCGCGACAAACGCCGCTTGACGACGAACCCACCTGAGAGGGCGAAGTCGGGAGGCGGGCGGAAGGCGGCGGTGGGCGAGCGGGGCGAGAGGCTGTGCGTGGGCGAGCCGGGCAGACTCTCTCCGGACGACAGCGAGTGGTTGAGCGACGTGAAGCTGCGACTGGTGTGGAGCAGAGGTGACGGCTGCATGGCGAAACGCCGGAAAAGCGATCGCCGCCTGGCCGAGAGAGAGAGAGAAGAACAACAATCATCACGGCGAGGTTGGATTTTTCAAACTCTGGAACTGGAATCGCTGATGATGGACTCGTGCCTCTCTGGCGTCTTCTCCTTTTTGGCCTTCTTTGCACGTCGCACCATCTTGCTCCTGTAGCTGTTCCTCCTGGCGGGGCCTCTTTTGATGGACGTGTTCTCAAAGGGGGTGGTGGTGATGGACACCTTACTGCCACTCTGAGGATGACCAAGAGGAGGCGGCAGAGGTTTGAAGGTGAAGCAGCAAAAATAAAACCGTCACATGAAGGTGGTGGTTGTTGTTGCGCAACCCGTTGTCAAAATGGCTCTTTTGTGACTCCTCCTCCACCTCCACTCACCTTGACTAAAAGCTCCACGACCTCGGTGTGGACCAGACCGTGGACCGTCTCGCCGTTGACGTGCGTGATGAGGTCGCCGGCTTTGAGTCCGGCTTTGTGAGCGGGCCCACCGTCCTCCACGTTCTGTGGCGCAAAAGAGGCAGCGGTCATGGCGCGCCATCGCCACTCCAGCCTGAGGGGACGGACGGGCGCAATGGCGGCGGCGGCCTTACCCAGACCATGTGGTAGACGGTGTAGACGTCGCCGTCGCAGGCGTACACGCGGATGGCCCGCAGCGTGAAGCCGAATTTCTTGCCGCTGCCGTGGATGACCACCGGCTGCCGCGCCAACAGCGAGGCGGAGGACGAGTCCCGGCCGGGGGACGAGTCTCGTGAGGAGGAGGGCTCCGACGACAGCGAGTAAGGGGACAGTGGGCTGGCCAGCGGCGAGGCGCCAAATATGTCTGAGAAGATAAACCAGGTCAAGTCAGAAGGGGGGGGGGGTGGAAAGGTCGTGCCAAGGGGCTCCTGAGTGACTTTTGTGTTCTGCCGACCTGAGGGGATCATGAGGGACAGCGCGCCGGTGGAAACGGACTTGGGGACTTTCGCTGACGTCCGCGGCTTCTCGTGCCCGCCGCCTGCGCCGGGTCTCGGGGAGACCACGGATGCCCTCTGGTCTCCGTCCGGGCTCTGCACGCCTTCGCCCCGCGGCGTCAGCTGGTCCAAATGCTCAGAGAAACTCCCTGACAGGACGCAAAAGGTCCAGTGGTCAATGTGTGTGGGAGTGAAATGATTTCTTAACATTGTTTGTCATTTTTGATGGTAGGTTTTTTAGGCCTTAAAAAAATTACAATAAAAAATTAAAAGGAAAAAAAAAAAAGAAAAACTACAAAAAAAGGAAAATGTATTTTTTGGTAAGATTTGACATTTTTAAATCATTTAAAAACAGTTTGCCTTAAATAATCCAATTAAATTTCATTCATGAAGTAAATCAATCAAAAAATGGTTCCATTTATTTGTCAAATCTTATATTTACTGTCTATTTTTTAATATTTCATATCAATTCAAGGTTTTGTTGATGCCAGAAAATAAAATACCGTCGACAAATGCTCAATAAACTCACGGAAAAAATGCAATTGTCAGGTATTGGTTACTTGATCTGCAAATTAGATTTTAGAATTATTTTTGCGTCACTTTACAATTTGAATAAAACAACCCGCCACCCCCCCCCCCCCCCCCTCTCATAGTGGGCCGCAAGCAGTTGTGGCGTCGATCGCGTACCGGAGAGCGTGGCCCCGCTGCGGGTGCTGCCTGGCGTGGTGGCGTCGGGCTCGTCCCGCGGCAGCTCCCCCACGGCGAAGGACGTTTTGCCGGACGACTCGTCCACGTCTTCGCTCTCCGAGGCCGAGATGGCGAACTTGGGGAGCGAGGCGCCGTCCGCCGGCAGCGACGGTCTGCGCCGCAAATATGAATTGAGCTTTCGGGGAGCGGTTTGTTTTCTTCTTGGACGGAGGCGCTTACATGTCCGTGAAGTCGGGCGTCCAGCTGAGCGAGTCTCGCGCGGGCGGGCTCTCGCTTTTCTTCTCTTCCGCGGCGTCCCCTTTCTCCTCGACGTGGCCACGCGAGAGGTCCAGACTGCTGTACACCTGAAAGACGATCATCATCTACTCATCGCAAATGTTGACTCCCGCGCACATTTCAATCATCAACAGTTTTCCAAACGGTGGACACATCACGTTTACATTGCGGTCACCTTGGAGAAGCGGTGAGAGCAGGAGGAGAACTGGCGCAGCTCCACATTGAAGTCCTCGTCGTTGGTGTCGTCCTCCTCCGCCTCCAGGTGGTGGTAGCGCTCCGAGCGAGCTGCGGAGACGAAGCGCAGAGGGCAGAGGGGAAAATGAGGCCAAAGAGCGGCTCTTTGGCTCCAGAAGCAAAAGTTCCTGTGCGGTTCTTGCAGATCCGATGAAACGCTAACAATGACATTCGAGTTCCTCACTTTGGTGCCAATTGGTGAAAACAGTTTTAGGGCGGGGGCGCTCGTTCACTTTGGGACTACAGCGTTTAATATATATATATATATATATATATATATATATATATATATATATATATATATATATATATATATATATATATATATATATATATATATATATATATATATATATATTATACATTAAACTACAGCGTTTAATATATATATATATATATATATATATATATATATATATATATATATATATATATATATATATATATATATATATATATATATATATATATATATATATATTAAACGCTGTAGTCCCAAAGTGAACAGCGCCCGCCTAAAACTGTTTTCACCAATTGGCACCAAAGTGAGGAACTCGAATGTCATTGTTAGCGTTTCATCGGATCTGCAAGAACCCACAGGAACTTTTTGCTTCTGGAGCCAAAGAGCCGCTCTATGGCCTCATATTTTCCTCTGCCTCTATATATATATATATATATAATATCTCCACAGCGTTCATTTGCAGCAATAAAAATCCAGCAAATTTCTCTCTCTTCACTGAATTTGGTCCAGTCCGAGAAACCCCCCCGAAGGACGCCCGACCCGACCCGACTCACTGTCAAAGTAGCTGGTGTCATCCTCGGACTCCAGCTGAGGGATGAACTCGGCCTTCTGCCGTAGGAGGCCGTTCCAGTCCAGGTGGTGGAAAAAGGGATGCTGCTTCACCTCGGCAGCGCCGCCTGCGGCGAAACGATTTGCGGCGATCTTTCCTCAGCTCTCATTCGAACGGTGCCGCTTGTGCGTCGGGCCCGTACCTGCGCCCATCCTCTCCAGAGGATTCTGTCGGAGCAGAACGTTGATGAGCTCTTGGGCCTCGGCGGGTGGCGCTTCCTCTCCGTCCGGCCAGTTGATCTCATCTGCGCACACGTTTGCAAATGACCCTTTTTCGATTCCCGGACGCGTTTGCGGCGGCTCCCTTTCCGTTTTGGGCATTTCACTGACCGCTGATGACCTGCCCGAAGAGCTCCTCGGGCGTGTCCCCGAAGAAGGGCACGCAGCCTACCAGGAACTCGTAGAGAATGATGCCCATGGCCCACCAGTCCACCGGTTTGCCGTAGCCTTGCCTCAGGATCACCTCGGGGGCGATGTACTCCGGCGTGCCGCACACCTAAGCGCCAACAACGGTGGTAAACGGCTGGGATGTGACAACGACATCACATCCGCCATCGTGGCAAAGTCATAGCCCGTTCATCAGAAACCCTGAGGAGGGGCCGCAGATGGGAGCACCCCTTGCTGCAATGGATGCCGAGCGGGCGACGGCGAGTCAGCCACGGGTGCTCACCTGCTTGTCAGAGAACTCGCGGGCGTCCTTCTCGATGTGGCCTTCGTACAGGTTTGTGGTCATGTTCATCAGGCCCACTTTGGACAGGCCGAAATCCGTCAGCTTGATGTGGCCCATGGACGTCACCAGCAAACTGACACAAAGGCGCCGTATTTGTCAGGATCGTAGACTCTGATGGACAGGGAGCCAGCGCTGCCGCGGAGGGTGAAAATACGGCGCGGCGAGCGGCAAAGCTCCTCCCACTCACATCAACATACCGTATTTTCACGACCATAAAGCGCCATTAAAGGTCTTTAATTTTCTCCAAAATGGACAGGACGCCTTATAATGCGGAGCGTCTAGTGTATGAGCCGAGTTCCAAAGCCTGACTGAGAGCACTTCTGGCCGACACGCTGTTTATATAGAGAAAAGGCGGGCGTGAGTGACGACAGGCATGCGGAAGTCCGCCAATGAGTGAAGGGTGGGCGTGTAAGAGAACGCTAAAGGCACGCCCCTTGCAGGTACCAGTCGCCAATGAGTGAAGGGTGGGCTTGTAAATGGACGCTAAAGGCACGTCCCTAGCTTGTACCAGCCGGTGAGCGTGTAAGAGGTGAAGAGAAAAATGTGAGTACATTGCAAAATGGCTCAATAAAGTACAACCGAACTCAGTTTTGCTTCCGTTGCCTTTTTAAAAACGTGTTTTTAGCGTGCGTGCATGCATGCCGTATGTTTAAGCTGGCATATGTTTTACCACGCCTGGGTGCGCCCAATAATACAGTGCATTTTGTGTATGTGTCAAACACAGAAATAGCACCCGTTACTGAGACTGCGGCCAACAATACAGTGCGCCGAATGGTCGTGAAAATACGGTAATCGCTCGGTCCCAATGTACCACGAGTTAGCGTGCAAAGCGATGGGGCGGGGCTCGGGCATGAGCACAAAGATGGTAAATAGGCGCGTTTCTGCGGGGAGGCGGGAGACGGGGGGGTTCCCTCACTTGTCCGGTTTGAGGTCTCGATGCACGACGCCGTAGTTGTGCAGGTACTCCAGGGCCAGCACCGTCTCGGCAAAGTACATCCGGGCCATGTCCACGGGAAGGGGGCCCATGTTTTTCAGCAGGGTGGCGCAGTCTCCTCCTGAGAAATGTAAACAGGAAATGAAGACGTGGAAAGTGACGCCATCGCGATGTGCATGTTCGGCACTGTCAATTTGAAATCATCGCGCAGATCCTCGTGGTTCTCGTCACCACCGCCCACCTTCCACGTACTCCATCACCATGCAGAGGTGGCGCCTGGTCTCAAAGGAGCAGTACATGGAGACCACGAAGGGGTTCTCGGCAAAGGTGAGGATGTCCCTCTCCACAAAGGCCTGCTGGATCTGGTTCCTCAGCATCAGGTTCTGCTTGTTGATTTTCTTCATGGCGAAACGCTGCTTGCTCTCCTTGTGCCGCACCAGGTACACCGCCCTGCCGCCGCAAACGCACAGCTACTGAGGGCGGAAGGTAAACGCAAGTCGGAAGCGCGAGTGCCGTTGAGGACGTTTGCTCTCACCCGTAGGCGCCGTTGCTGATCAGTTTGGTCAACTCAAAGTCCAATTCGCAGGGTTTGCGTCTGGACTGACTCTGGGACTGACGACAGCAGCAGGAAGAAAGAAAAGGAAATGTATACGCACAAAAAAAAATGGAAACAAAAAGAAAGATTCCACCGATGATTGCTATCACTTACGCAGTCTTCAGTTTCTGGAGTCTGCGCAATGCCGCTGTCACTGCTGCTGAACTGAGCCATCTCTGTACAGCAAAACCAAACCCGAAACCACAACCGGCATCGTCAGAAAAAAAAGACAACACATGCTCGCGGGTGCCGTTGCAGGCTTGCATCGGACTGTTTGCGTCGCTTGTGGAAGGAACATTTGTTCGGAGGTTCACGTCAGGCGTGTCCAAACTACAGCCCGGGGGGCCATTTGCGGCCCGCCGTGCATAAATGGGCCCCAAAAAAAAAACAAAAAAACAAAAAGCTTTGCATCAAACACAAAATGGAAACTGGTAAGGGTGCTGACTGAGTCGATTTGGGGTGAAACGAAATGAGGTGGAAACGAGACTCATCTAAAAGTCATTAGCAGCCACCTTGCATCCTAATCAAAGCCGCCGAGGTCCGCGTGTGCCCATTACGCCAGCGAGCGCACAACACGCTTCTGCCGCCATTTAACATCTGCCCGTGAGCGCGTGCGCGTGGGCCATCCCTCCCTCCTGCTTCTTAATGGACGTCGATGTTCTGCAAGGCGGCGGCTCATTGGCGAGACAATCTGTTCAAAAAGACACGCTTTCACCCCCCTTGCCTTTTTACAGCCCAACTGAGACATCCATCGCACACCACGACCTCCGCCTGGGTGCTTACATTTGTCGCCGCACAGATTCGCGTCTGCAATTTTCACCCCCCCACTACATCTGCCATTGCTTTACACCAGTTTCTTTTTTTTTCCATCAATGCAAAACTGAGTTGGACGCTATACATATTTATTAAACAGGAATTAAACTCTGTGGTTGTGTTGTTTTTTGACTCAAGAGCCTTTTTTTTTTAAACAGAGAAGAAAACTAGTTCACTCTCGTCACCAAATCACCATGTTGGCAACCCTGACGGTGCTTTTGTAAACAAGCTCGTCTCTGTTGTTAATTTAAGCAGTGTGCCTCATCTGAGTTGTTCATATTATGTACAGATGGTGGAAAAAGTTTTGAAATGATTGATATTGGCTTTGTTGATTTGAACAGAGGTGTGCGTGCGCAGACTTTGTCTAATTGCCTTGTGGGCGGAGCGACACACCTTCCAAAGGATCTCGGGTGAGTCCCAGCTGGCTGATGATGTAACGAGGGATGTCGGTCTTGATGCCCTGCCCCTCCTTCGCGTGGCCCTCGGCTGCCTCCAGGAGGTGGTAGAACTCCTCGGGGTCAAACTCCTGCACAGGGGGGGGGGGGAGAAAAAAAATGTCCGACTTGAGCGGAACTCCACAAAGCGGGCTTCCCGAGTGACATCGGCGGCGGCGTACCAGACATTCCAGCAGCCGGGCGGGTCGTGCGATGACCATGAGGATCTTCTTGGCCAGCTCGCGGATGAAGTTGACCTCCTCGCTCTCAGAACGTTCGGTGGACTGCGCGCAGAGAAAGTCGCGGAGGTGAATCAAAACGTAAACAAAAATGTGAACATGTGAGACGCATGTATTGATTTTGCGCTCACTCCGTTTATACGCGACGTCTACAATCTTTGTTTGGGTGGGCGGTACCGAAACTTGTGGAAGTGGAAACGTTTCTTCTCCCCTTAAGTTTGGAGCTGGACCGCGAGGGCGCGCTCACCTCCTGCACGAGCCTCTCCAGCTTGTCGGTGAGCTCGCAGAAGTAGCTGGAAGTGACCAGGCCCAGCCGGCTCTTCTCCAGGCAGTCGCGTGCCAGCTCGATGATCTGGTGGCGGGCGAAGCCGAGCACGCCGTCGGCCAGCGGCAGGACGCTCTCGGGACAGTTGCCGCGGATGATCTCCTGGATCTTCTCCTCCATCTGAGCGGTGGCCTAAAGACAAGCGCCAAGGTCACGACGGGCGCCGCGAGGTCGGGCCACGCGGAATGTCGGCAGCCACCTTGGGGAAGCGCTCCTTGTAGACGTGGTTCATCATGATGATCTCGTGGTCGTAACAGGACGGCGACCTGCCGGGGCTGCCGAGGAGAAATGACAAAAGCGCTTGCAGTGATGCGGACCGTGGCAAATTTTTGGGGGCAAAGCGCTGCGACGACCCACCTGAGGCTGCGCGAGCGCGGCCGCATGGTCGCCCCCCGGCGACACTCGTCGGCGGAGATGCTCTCGGTGCAAAAGTGCTTGGAGAGGAAGTGCAGCTCGTCGGGCGTGGGCTGAAAGGGCAGCTGGTGCAGCTTCTCCTGTGATGAACAGGACGACTGGAAGTGAAACAAATATACATTCAACCAGAAAACAACGCAAAGTGGTGCCACTTGTTTTGTCAAAGTCATGCTAGCAGTGGAAAGCGGCGCTGTTAGCATTGGCGCTGCAAAGCGGGAAATTGTGAAAATTGTAAATATCCTTTGTGAAGAATGAAACATGCTCAATGGATTAAAAAAAACAACAACAAAATTTACGTACAGTTAACGGCTTGTATTGTTTTGTGTTTTTTGTTATTGTAAAGTGTCCTTGGGTGTCTTGAAAGGCGCTTAGAAATAAAATGTATTATTATTATTATTTATGAGTGACACCCCACTTGAAAGGTTTTGTACATGTCTATCAACACCACGAGATGGCACCCCGAGAATATTAGTTTTAAACCGGAGGACAAAAGTAGCTAACATCGAGACTGACGTGGGCTGCAAATTGCATTTTCGGCTGTGACAACACAAAGTGCGTTTTGGTGTCGCGTTGCGGCTTTCGGCTCATTCAAGGAACAGAAAGACTAATTCGAGCCCCGCCAATCAACGAACGGGCCGGCCGATGACGGCAGAAACAGTTCCGAAGGAAAACGTCCAAATGGGACTTGTTGAGCTTGGGCCGCGTGGTCAAATGGAGGTTCTGCGATACTCACCGAGACGGTGGAGTTGGGCGTGTTGGTTCCATATCCTGAGGAGGGAAGGGAGGCCAGCGACCAGCGGCGACCATCGCTCCTGACGGGCGCAAACGCAAAAGCCAAAACAATGCACGACTCGTCTTCTGAGCCACAAAACAACAACAACAACAGCGCCACCACCTTCGTGCAAAGGAGAAATGAGCGGAGGCGCCGGGGGAGAAGTTCCTCGGGCTGTCCTGCGGACTCGTGCCTGCGGGAACAAATACAAATCCGCCCACATGAGTTTTACAAATCTCGATCCATCAATGCTCCTTGACTGAAATTTTGCATCTGTAGCTCATCAAGGTGTCGCCAGCCGCATTTGTAATTCACGGCGCACTTGAGGAAAATGATGCCGCGTGATTTGAACGGGAGCAATGTTGTCTTACGAGGACAGACGATTTTGCAGTTTGGCAAACGAGAACTGCACGACACAAACGGGATGCCAAATGGGTTCAACGCTCGCTCGCCAGAGCGGGAGCCAAAACGGCTCATTCGACAACGGCACCGGCCAAGTCAGAAGGGAAGCGACAAAGGCCGCGTCCATATATGGGCAGAACAACAAAAGCACGCCGGCAACGAGAGGCCATGCCCAAAAGTTGCACTCGTCCGCAGCACTTCTTGAACTCGACCAGCGCCGCCGCCGCGCCTCAGCCACACGGTCAAGTCGTCCGAGCGCATCCTTTCCCCCGCCGGGCTCGCCGCTCGGTACCGAGTCGCCAGTTGCAACCGGGCTGCTTTTTTTTTTGCGCCGCCAAGGGCAGGAAATAAAACGCCCTTGCGGTCAAGGAGAGCTTCCTCTCTGGAGGCTCCCCGCTTCCTGCAAACACACAATCGCTTTCGGGGATGCCTCGCGTGCATTTTAATCATCAGACATTCTGTTGGCTTGCTTGATTCAGTGGTGAATTCGATTTATTGGTTTGCTCGGGAAAACGCCAGGGGAAAAACAACAACAAAGTTTAATCGTTGTTTTCCTGAGTGTGTTTGATTTTGATCCGACACAAAGAGTCAAAAGTCAGCCGGCAAAAGAATATTTTCTGTTAAGAGGCTGAAATTCCAAGGATTCGGATGATATGAAGCAAAACGGTTCATCCAGTTGCAAGATGAGTAACGACTGCATTGATCAAAGCTGATGATTCAGCAGTGTAAAAAAAAAAAAAAAAAACAAATAAAAGGCATCTTGTGCATTTAAAACACTCGCATTGCTTTACTTCAGGAAACTCCGCTTTGCTCGATGCTCACAACGCCACAGACAGCCTCACAAAAAGCTTTGACGTGGAAGTGCTGACACTTGCAAAAATTGGCTCTTGGAAGACAAAATGTAAATATCAATATGAATACATCGAGAATCCATTTTGAACTAAGGATAAAATAAATTGTGGACAAAGCAAAATCCCGTGACTACAAAAAAAAATAAAAGAATGCACAAATCTGTCATCTGCCGACAAATGTTGGAAGAGCGACGACCACGACACGATGTGAGCGAACGAATGAATGAACGAACGAGGCACCTGTGAGAGACGAGAGGGGCGAGTGGGGTCGCGGTAAACCGGTGGACTGGCCGCTTCCGATCAGGCTCTTCCTGTTGCTCGTCCGACAGCTGCGAAAACAAATCATCAGTCAGTGAGCGCGAGATCACAATCGCAATCACTCCGTCCGCGCTTGACATTGCGAGTCGGCCATGATCGAGTGACTCCTTCTTGGTCTCATCGCTGCAAACGCAAGCATTCACTCGGTCCTCTCTCACTATTTGTTGAGGGGATGTTTATTTCTTGATTTTTAGGGGGCGAAATATATCTTTAAAAAATTTGATCCTGACATCAAGAAGCGAAGTGTGCGCGCGTCACAGCTTCAAAGGAGGAGATGACGACGGAGCGGCTTGAACACCCCGACAGATGCACAACAATCCCGCCGGACGGGAACAATCGGGCCGCGTCGGCGATCGTTCTGCACGCCAGGAACACTCCAAAGAACAATGGGGCGCTCTGTCGTGCGTGCGTCGAAATGCCCGAGTAGGCAGACTGGGCGCGGTTGTCAACGCATCGCTGCCGAGGTCAGAGGTCACGCCTGCGCCACTGCTGAGCTACACACTTTGATGACATCCGACGATGACGAGGTTTGGATGCAGGCTTAGATCTCATACCTTGCCATGAAAAACCCTGATGAGGGACCCCTCCGCCCCCCCCCCTCCGCAAAAATGAAACATTTTTCAAATTGGACAACACAGACTAAAGTGTTGTCAACAAGCGTGCCAAATAAGGAGAGCAGGAGCGAGGCGCCAAGACGTTGCGTGACCCCGCCGCCATCAAGCGAGCTCATGAGGTGGCCGGCTCGCTCGCGGGCGCGCAAACAAACGCGGTGTGCGTTCCCTTAACTCAGTCAGTACCAGCCAATTCTAGACCAAGTCTGAAAAGACGTTTAAAAACGTCTTTGGGAGTGAGGGAGTTAAGCGTGGATCTACACATGGCCCTCCGCCGGACGGCGAGCCCACTCGCGGCTAATCGCTAGTAAGGAGCACGCCGATGCGCAGCAAGGGGCCGGCCGGCCAATTTGCTGCGCGCGGCCTAACACACGGAACGTCCCAATTTGGGTCGAGTGAGATCCTTCTTTGTTTAACTGTGCGCTCATTCACGGTGACGGAGTGAAAAGCATCTGGTACACAGGTGCGGGCGTCAAAGCGGATCAGGTTTAACGGCGTCTATTTATACGCGCTGGCTTCGGATTAGGCCAGCGGATGCCACGCCGCTGGCCAATCGGCCCTGGGCGCGCTTGATCCTCGCGCTTCCTGCCGCTGCGTTTGGATCAAAGAGTCGCTCGGTGGTTAGCGCCGACAGTGAGGAGCCCCCTTTCACGCTGGCCTGAGTTCAGAGTCCAACGCTACGCGCAGAATAGGAGGCCGGCGTAAAAGCTAGCTTAGTTGGCCAGTGAGAAAGGGGCTAATGGTAAAGGGGGGGGGGGGGGGGTGTTACAAAAACAAGCCCCCACTTTCTGTCGTATTTGTCGAGTTGAAAATTGCAAACATCGATTTGAAGTGGATTCATTGTTCAGCCCTAAAAATGACAATTAGGCTAACGATATGCAAGAGCAGGGTTTCACCTCGAAGCAAAACCGAGAGGGGGGCCGGAAACAAACGGCCAAACGTCTTTTGAATAACAAGCCAGGGGAGGGGGGATCATCAATTCAATTTTTGTGGGCGGAGGCTTTTATTTTCAGGCCGTATGGCTCGTCCCTGGTACAAAGTGCTCTCAATCTGTCAAAAGGAGCCTTTTAACTTATTTTGGATATCGAGCGAGGCAAAAATAGACGCCGATAAACGAAACAAACGCAGCCGGGGGCTCAGAGACGTCGCCTTGCGCCTTTGTGCTGTCAGAGCTGTCGGCTGTGCCAACTCGCATCAACCGCAAAGCTACTTCGTACGACGCAAAGTCGCATCTCTGACAATTACGCCCTCGATTGATCGTGTTGAAAACACAAAAAATAACCCACGTTGTGAAGAATGCCCTGAGAAACCGCATGATGATGACCGCCACTCAACTGCAGGCACCTTTTTTGGGGGGGCACCCGAGTGTCACGTCAAACCATTGGGAAACGTTGACATCAGCACGGTTTGCCTGCTCGACGACCCGCGAGGGTAACGGGGAACATTTACGAGGGACCGGCGGGCCTCGCCGCTGATCTCAGAACAAAGTCGATGATGGTCAAGGAGAGCGCCACGCATCGGCCACCGTTGTCACCGGACCAGCTTTTGGCGGTGTTACAGTGCTGGCAGGCGTTTCCGGCCCTACGCGGCTGAAGAATGCCATTCATGCAGCGCTTATGCGCCCGCATGAACAACACGGCCCCAATTTCATCTTCACGGACGCCAACGCTCCGCCTCATCCAGGTCGCCTCATCGGGGAACGGCGGTTGGAGACCACCGTTCCTCAAATGGAGCGGCCTGTGCTTTCTCCAGACCTGAATCCTATTGTGGGATGCTCCGAGTCGCCGTGGCGAGGCTCGAAACTGGGGGCCAGACAACCTGGGGGCCGCCCTTCAACAAGAGTGGGAGGACACGCCTCGGCGGACGACAAGTCGACTTTTGTGAACGGCACGATGGGAAAAAAAAAAGACATGGGGAAAAAAAAAAAAGACATTTTTCCTGCTCCTACAAAAATCCCTACGCGCCCAAGTGTGTTGGAATGTTTCACGGACTGCAACAAACCAACCACTATTTACTGCTAAGCCCTTTTTCAAGTAGGTCAGGACGAGGATTAAAAATGAAAAAAAAAAATGAAAGAAAAAAAAAATGCATTTCTATAGCAGTTCAATCCATTTGCAAAGACGTTGTGGATGTCGCGGTGTAAACGAGGCGTCTCACGACGGTCGTTCGGGGAGGCACATTTTCAACGCAGCAAGAATGTCAGACGCTGCGCCGAGTTCCCAACAATCTTGCGGCGATCCCGTCGTGCATTGAGGAATGAAAGCGTGCTATCAGCGGGATTAGGGAAGCCAAATTTAAGACGCGCTGATGTCTCTCAGGTGTCTTCAAAGGGATTTTCGTTGCGGCGTACATACAGGGGTTATCTTCTCTCCGAGTAGTATGTTTCAAATACACCCCTCCCCCCCAGAAAAACATATAAATCGTCATAATGAATAATATGACTTTATTCTCAAATGATGGCGATGTATCTCCAAAAAAACCCCAAAATTTATCACATTTGATGACGATGATTTTAGCTGACATTTTTTTTAAACTAAATCAGACGCCACACCCAAATTTGCCCCAACCCATCACCAGATTTGGTGGTTGTTTTTGCAAACAGAAACAAAAACTGCGAGCTGACTGCAGTAACATGACACATGACAACCGGCGGTAAACACGGCCCGAGTCCAGAAAGCACGTCGCGGCACGCTACCGTCTCAGGTTGAGCGCTTACTTGGGGCGGCGAGAAATGCGGCACAGTCAAAGTTGGACAGCGCCATCCAAGCACGACATTTCCACATGACGTCAAAGTTGCGACGGTAAAATTATAAAAATGCCTGGATAGGACTTCATTCTCATAGATTTGGATGATTATTAGCATCGATCTGGTAACTATATTACGTAATTCTTGTGAGATAAAATAAGAGTATTCGGATAAATGACAACAACTTTGGATTTGGGGGGGGGATAATCTCGTTTCTATTGCCGAGTCCCAGAAGCAAACAGAATTAAGTGGGTCTTTTTTCCTAAATGTTTTGTTTTTTTACAGCTCAAGAAAATTGGAAATAGGAATGCGACTTTTTTCTACAAAATATTTTTGTTCAAAATATGGAGTAGTTAACTTGATAACTGACTTAAAAGCTCTTTCAAAGTTAACAAAAGGTAGAAAAAAAACAAGATTACGTCTTTTTTCTAAAGATAAAAATTCTCTTGGAGAGTGGGAATATTTGGAAGAAACGCCCCCCCGCCCACCCAAAAAAAACGTTCCACTCTCACAAGATTTCATTTCAACTCGCTTTGACAAAGAAAGTTAAAATAAAACATCTCAGTTGCTCCGTCCAGCCAGTATAACGTGACAATGCCCTAAAGCAGACGCAATAACTGGCTGTAAACACTCCCGAGTCCAGAAAGCACGTTGCGGCACGCTTCCGTGTCAAGCTCATTCCAAAGCAATCCGTCCCAAGGACAAGGGCGGAGCGGCTGGCTACCTTTGGGAGCGTCGCAGGCGAGCTCTTCCCAAGAAATGCGGCGGGTAAAAGTTGCCCATGGGCGTCCACACGCCGCAATCCCACGCGCCGTCCGAGTCGGGACAGAGCAGCGGGAGCTGAGCGGCGCTCGACTGGAAGCGGCGACATTGGCGGTCCGCGTTGGGCTGCGGCATGAGGACGCGCCGTCCTCCCACGGATAAAAAGACGTAATCCCCGGAGGATCTCCAGTGGACGATCCAGGTCAGGTTGCAGGGGAGCTGCGACGGGCGAGGGCAGCTGACTCTTTGTTTGCACGTAACCGGCACCTACCGCTGATTACGCGGTGGGAGGAGGCTGACAGAGGAGGAGGAGGAGGAGGAGGAGGAGGAGGAGGAGGAGGAGGAGGAGGAGGAGGAGCTGGAGCATCATCCTTCTCTTGGGTCGCCTCCAAAAGTCTGACAGGTCATCGTATTCATGTGGGAATTCCTCCAGTTGTGTTCGAAACACAAAAGAGGTACAGTGGACCCATGTTGACCGTACCCATGCACAATTTCACCCAGTCGGGGGTCTTCTTGTCATTGGGGGATTTAAAAAAAAAAATAAAAAATCTATTTTTTTGGGTGGGGTGGGACAAAATCTGCTGTTTTTGGCTGATTTTTTTTGGGGTGGGGAGGGGTCATGTTTGAATGTCGGACGCTCCCAATTTGACCCCTTTGACACGTCTCACATTGGCGACGTGCCGATTGGCCGCCTGACGGCAAAAGTGCGCACGCGGTCACACCGCGGCGAGCATTGTGTCACGCCGCTGATGAATTTGGCGGCTGGGAAAAGCTCGGGTGGGGGGGGGGAGCTTTAGGATGGAGGCACGACCTCACGGGAGAGAGAGAGAGAGCAAAGTCTCGCCAGCGCAAAAACAAAAGTCGCCCGCTCTGCAATAAAAGCTGAGAGATAAGAGCCGACGCGGACTGACGTGGTGATTTTTCTCGGCTGCCTTTAGCACTCTATTCACATTCGAGTGAACGAACACCCGCGAAAAATCATTGCAAATATTCGACACGCCTCTCATGCAATTCCATCACAGGATCAGATTGGTGGAAAGTCCACATTTGACCCTCTTGTGATCCTATTTAACATCTCTGCATTTTGAATTCACCCCAATGCCCTCACACGACTCGGCCGTCTTGCGGGATCATTTCAACGGCGGCGAGATAAGCCGCATTGTCAGCTTCGTTTTGACCCCCGTATGACGCAAAGACAGACGAGGGACTTTCAAAAGGTTTACAATTGCCTACGGAGGCCACAAGATGGCAGCAAAACATTACTTGTTTATGAAACCGGGCAACGGCCTGTCTGAATGAAGCTCCTCCGTTCACTTCACCATAGTTCCCTTGGCACCAAAGCAACATCAGACGAGTAGAGAAAGCTGAACTCTATTTGCGCTTAATCAGACCCACGTTGGTGGAAAAACGTTTCCAAATGAATCGTCTCGCATTGTTTTGTTTTTGTTGTTATGTTTGGACAGTTTTGTCCATTCTTTGTTTCAACCCCATCATGATTTCATTCCATTTTCTCTGTTACATACAATGTGGGGGGGAAAAGTCAAGTGCGGCGCTCGATCGCTACGTGGCTATTTTGATGCCGTGCAGCAGGTGGGCGGGCGGGCGTGGTGCCACTCGCTTACCTCCAGAAGTGAAAGGCGTGCAGAGGGCTGCACGGACTGCAAGGACTAGTGGGAGTGGGGCTCAAACTTCGAGGCGTGAGGCTGCAAGTTAAACGGAGCAAAGTGAAATAGTTCACACTTTCCACCTCCCAAACACGCACACGCACACGCACACGCACACACACACGCACACGCACACGCACACACACACACGCACACGCACACACACACACACGGGGTAGATTACGAAGGTCAGACATGTGCGCTCGGCCGAGGTGTATGTCTCTCTTCTGGAGTCAGATGAATGGCTTTGACATTGCGTCTCCTCTGTGGTAGGAATAAAAAATAAATAAAAGACACCACGCAGTGTCGCTGCAGTGCTGAGGTCACGCTGAGGTCAGCAGATTTTACTGCAGTGGGTTTAGAAACTCATTAGCATCAGATTACGCCTACATGAAAGCCACACAAATCTAATTCTGCATATTTTTTTAGCGCATAAAATGTAACCATTTTAAGATGCTGTTTTTTTTACCCCCCAATGCGCTGCGGTCTTCATTTTCTGAAGCCATACTGGGAAGATACAGCTACACAAAAAAAAGTGACTCTTGTTACCGGCAACAACAAAATGATTGTTAAATCATTTCAAATGTCACATTTGTCATTTTTAACAAACTAAATGTTACAAGATTTTAGTCTGGACTTTAGTTTATTAAATTAGTTTTTAGTTTTTAGTATTTTACTGGATTTTAGCTTTCTTTTTAATTTGCCCACCAGATGGAGCTACACTGCCTGGATTCAAAGCATGCAGCAAGGTTTCACCCCTTTTAAGGTCGGAACCCAACAGCACCATCTAGTGGACAAATCCTCAGTGGCCTAAGAACACTTGGTTTGGACGGTCCCCGTGACGGGGGCTGCGGCCAACTGTTGCGCCATGGCCATTTCCAGACGTAAAAGCCAACAGAAGATGTATTTTAGCTGCCAAACGGCAGACCGACGTCAGTAATCCCCGCCAACAACTGAAAAAGACAGTCCAGAGGGTCTTGGCATTGGGTTCAAGGTAAAAGGTTTTGAAAAGAGCCACAGTTTCGAAACGGCTGAAACTCGAAATCAGCAATATGGACACTTTCTTTTGCGGGCTCAAAGGGGATAGCTGATAACGAGCTATTTAGCATCACTAGCATCCGCTCGTTTCCGCTCTGGCATGACTTCACAAAGAACAGAGAAATAGTGACTTGTTGACTGAGAAAGAAGTACTTCTATAGCAGAAGAAAAAGAAAAAAAATCTACTTTTCCATTTAGTAATGTAGCGATCGAGTGGAGTCAATGGTCAAACGTTGAAAAGCGCTGGAATTGCAATCTTGCCCAACTAGGCATTTTTGCTAGTGGGTATCGTAGCGTCAGACCGACCGTCCGATCCTCTTGCCAACCCGTATCGAAGTTACAAATATGGTGCATTTACCGAGATTGCGCAGCCGGTTGAGAAAGCGTGACTGGTTCAAGAATTTGGTGGCGCACTCCGGCATAAGCCGAGGACTTGGTCGGTCCCTTGCGCAAGAGGAGGTCGGAACTGCCCGCAAAAACAACAGAGGCTGTGGAATACGGGCCCCATGCAAACATGTCCCAGAATTTTGAATCGGTTAGCGGCGGACTACGCGCTACTCGATGTCGTCGTAGACCACCTCGCGTACGGATACCTGCCGTTGCGGTACAAGCTCGCGCGGTACTGTAACATCGCAGCCTGGGTTGAACTTGTTGTCCGCGCATGGGTGCGCTAATCCTATTACCGCGGACCGCAAAATAACCTTGACAGAGGGTCTGGGAAACGCACGGACACATTGCGGGTACAGAAAGAACTGCATCCAAGAACCGCGACCCCCCGCTCTTCCCCCCCTCCCAATGTGGATTAGACAACAGAAGGGAAACAAACACCTCAACTCTGCCGCATACGGCAACCAAAAGACGGCAGGGAGAAGCTGCCGCAGTCGGCGGTGACCTGCTACCGCCGCGGCTGCTTCCAACGTTTACATTGCGGCATGTGCATCGCGCACGCACGTGCAGCAGCCCCCCAACCCCCCCCCGCGCGCGCGCGCACGCGCACACACACACACACACACACACACACACACACACAATAAGTGACTTCCTGCTGCAGATGCTAAGGCTAGCAAGGCAGCATACTCACTCGAGCGTCAGACCAGGAATTCTCAGCCGTTCCCGTTGGGCTTTCATGGCTGCCTCTCTGCTCGATTGTGATCATCATAAGAGCTCGGCGCCTGCCTGCAACGCGCCCGCGCCGTCCGTCCTCCAGCCAGCCCAGCTCCCGCGCCCCCCCCCCCCTCCGCCCCTCCCTCTCTCGCGCTGACAAAGAGCAGTCAAAACAGCGCGCTGAAACGACGACAGCGACACCCCCCACCCACAAAAGCAAAAGGGGGTTAAAAAGGAAGAATATCAAGATTGGGGATGGCGCTTGTCGTTTTCCACCTTGAAGCTGTCAAACGAGACCCCCGGCTGCCTGCGGAGGGACAATAGCCCCTCCTCCTCCTCCCTCTCCTTCATAATCGACCCCCTCTCACCTCCCTCTTTTGACAGAACCCACCCACCCCACTCCCCAGCAGCAAGTGACACCACCACCTGGCGACGAGCTGCAATGCAACCATCGGTGGCCCATCACGTGAGAGAAGATCACATTTGGGGGTGTTGGCGTACATGCCAAACGGGGGCAAATGTATGTTGGATGACACTTGAATGCGTACAAACAGTTGGGACACTGCGGGGCCGCAAAGGGCTGGACATTTTCCGTTCCATCTCGATCTTGACATTCGTTTTCGGCCGTGTTCAATCAAAGCGGCTCCTTTATCTAAACGCGTGGCGGTCGTGATTGATTGGAGGCCGCCTCGTCAAAGGCCTGACACCATCGCCATGGTTACCGAGGTCACTGGAGGACGCGGCAACCTGTTTGCAGAAGGATCGGACGCAGGAAGTATCACCCCCCACACACACACACACTTTTGGCCTACAAAGAGGTGTCATGGTGGAATATTTGTCCAGGAAGTAGATGGCCCCAAAATGGTGGCACAGTGATGCAAAGAGCATTATGAGGGTTTGGGAAGGGGGGAAAAAACAAATTAAAATAAAAAAATTGAGAGCAAGAGTTTAGAGCCTCACGTTCCTTTTTGGCTGAATATTTTTGGGGGGCACTGAAAAGATGAGCGATTGACACCCGCGATGATGACAGCATATGGAACGCCGCTGTTCCTCATCCATAGCTGCCAACTTGCAACGGCAACAAATCGCGAGCCACCGGGGGGAGGGAAAGAAGCCGATTTCACATCGCGGCGCACACACACAATAAATGGCCGTGTGTCGAGTTGTTTTGAGGGGCACAGTCGATTCACACTCTTCTACAAGCTCTGCACCGACGACTTAATATTGCAGCCAGGTGCCATTTATTCACTATTGCCCCAGCGGAAAAAAACATTTGATTCATCGAAAGACGCGTAAAGCCTCACAGGCCCGCAAAACCTGAGATAAAACGTGGAAGGACGTCACCGCGGCGGCATAACAAGCATAACTTTGATTGACGCGTCATATGCGTGTACTCACAGGCTGCCTCTCCGGGGAAGACTGAGCTCCTTCTGTGAACAAAAAAAGACAAAAAGACGAGTATTAAGATTAAGAGAGCAGCGCTGAGACGATGTAGCGCACAAGGTTAAACGGAGGTCAGGCTTGTGGTGAAAAAGCCCAACAATGAACTCACTGAAGCCGCAAGGGATTAAACGGCCCCGCGGCACTCGTTACTGGAAGGATAACGCAAAATCCTCACAACTGTAATCACATGTGACTCCGTTTGATTTAATGCTCTATTGAAAAGTTTGATTGTAGTCCGGGGTGGGAGGGGGGGGGGGGTCAATTAGCTTCCGCTTCAGATAAAGCATACGGAATGCTGGTCCAAGCGATGGAGGCAATTTTTCAAAATGCTCGGCCATTAACTGGATGACATGGCCCTGCTAATGATCTCCACTGAAATTCTTTGGCCATGTTAACCCTGAAGAAGCATTTTCATCTCATTCACTGGCTAAGGGGGCTCCGCACGCAGCTTGTCAGTGAAATTCAGATTTGTAAATGCGAACTGTAATAATAATAATAGTAATAATAATAATAATACATGTTATTTATAAGCGCGTTTCAAGACACCCAAGGACACTTTACAATAACAAAAAACACAAAACAATAATGACTAATGCAACCCGTTGCAGTGCTTTGGATTTGAGAGCACTGCTTTTCAAAGGAAGATAAAAGACGAGCGGGTGAATGTTCAGCTGACTGCGCGTTTTATGGTTATTGGGGGTGGGGGGGTGATTCAAACGGGTGTTTTGGGTTCACATTCTCCTGCCATTTACAAAGCTAGAGAAACTTTTTTTTCTGATGAACAAATAGAGTCTACCGTTTCTTTTGGGTGGTGACAGTATGACAGCACACAACATTTTGGTGGGTCTTGAAAGATCAGTCAAAACAGCGGCCAGTGAATGCGTCGACAGCACATTGAACGGAGTGCAGTTTCAAGGCTCCGCCACTTGGGTTATGCTAAAGATATGTTTTTTTTTTTTTTTAACGGTAACGACGAGAATCCATTTTAAGAGTATCCCTCCTAACCCTGCTATCAGTTCTCATTTTTAAACTTGCCGCCGCTATTTGTTGGCCAATCAGGAAGGGCCGCCGCAGAAATCCCATTCAAGACAGGAGCACCCGCTACCAAATACAACACTAGCCGCACATGGCACACACGGGAAAAAACGCAACCACAGCCGAGACGCGACGCAATCGGGGCCGTAACGCCGTCAATGCGCTTAGACAAGCCGGGAACCACCAAGAAATCGCGCCTTAAGGTGTAGCTCTCCCTTTGCCATCCATGACTTTCGCATCTGGCCATCAGACGAGCAGCCCGCTTTCCTTCGGCCAGACGAGACACAGTCGACATGTGCTTCTTTCGAGCCTTTTATTGACAAGTTAATTGTAACATCGGGACCAAATCCTTCCAGTTTTCCATTCCATGTTTTACAGTCACTAAAACATATGGCTTGGTCGTACAAAAGTCCAGTAGCCCAAAGAGAACAGCCGAGACAAGCTCATGAAATCAGTATCGAGGGTGCTGTCGAAACCTTTGAAAATAAATAAACTCGAACAGGCACAACCAGAAGCACCAAAGGAGCACATGCAGTGTCCCTTCTGGGCGGGTGGAGTGATGCCACGTTACGGATGTGGCAATACTTCAAGTTCTTTTTTTATATTTGGGTGAAAACGACGCCATTTTCAAGTTTGCGTGTTTTCTGCAAAACTTCACAAACGCAAAAGACGTAACGGCATTAAAAGTGACCGCAACTTGACAATGACTCAAGTGTATTTTTTACTTGTATTCTGTCTGGGGGAAGGGGAAGGGGGGGGGGATGGTACCGGTGCATCCCGACCGAGAACAGATTCTTTGTTAACGTAGTGTGAACAAAGTGTCAATACAACAACAATTCAATCCGCTTCCTCCCGGGCACGCACGGGAGGATGTAAAGGCAACAAAAGTGACCTCTAACTTCGGTCACCTTCAACGCCGACGACGACGAGTCGGGTGCGCGCGCCTACCTGTAGCCCCCGCCGCCTCAGAATGCTGGACTCGTCCATGGCGGCGTCACGGCTCGCCTCTGCATGGATGCGGCGCCGGCCGGCTCAACCTTGCAAATATCTGATCTGCGATGCCGCTCACTTATATGCCTCTTCTGGCTCGTCTCCTTTGCAACCCCCCCTCCCACCCGCCCCCCGCCGCGGGTAGACGAAAGAGAGGGAGGAAACGAGGGGACGGAAAGGGAGGAAGGTGGGCGCTTTGGGACAATTCTTCCAAGGCATGAAAATGAGAGGATGTCCTTCCGGGCATTGTCACGCTTCACAAGGCGGGAGAAGACACTCCGGGAAGGCAGTAGGCGAGAGATTATTTGGCATTCGCAACGCCACACGAGGCGCCAGACGGGAGAGTCTGCATCAGACCCGACGAGTCCACACGGAGGCAGGCGGATCGTCCAGTTCCCTTTTTTCACACCTCCGGATGCGGCCTGCGGCCACAATTCTGTATTCCGTGACTGTGTGTGTGTGTGTTTGCCCCCCCTTCCCCACCCTTTTTAATTCAGCGCAGAAGCACTGCACAAATTTTAAGTGGACCTCTCACGTTCTCCTTATCAGCAGCCAAATTCCCACAGAGGAGAGCCCAGAGGGGGGTCGGGGGTGAGCGCGCGTCAGAGACCACATTACAAATCCATTTGGGATTTGGGTGCCAACATGAAATACAAAGCCAAATAAATCACCCCCAAAATGAATTAATTAGTGACATTAAAACAGGAGCTTTTAGGGACATTTGCAAAATTTGACAAGCCTCCAATACGCCCCAATTCATGCTGCGTTTTCAACACAAATAAAATGAAAAAAATTAGAGCTGTCAGTTTAGCGCGTTATTATCGACATTAATTTAAATACATTTTATCGGGATCAAAAATTTTCGCGAGATTAACGCGGCACCACACGACACCGGATGTCACGTTGCTCCAAAATAAACGCGCATGTCTGTTTGGTCAGCCACAGTTTGAGCGGCAGCGTGAGATACCGAGAATGGATACTAAATCACTTATGAATGGACAGTTTATTTTTAAAAAGTTGCCAGATGGCTCAACTGACAAGACCAAGGTTGTCTGTGTGTTTTGCAGTCGCGAACCGAGTTATCACCGTAGCATGTCGAGTTTAAAGTACCACTTAATGGCCAAGCACACGGCTGACGTAAGTACGCCGCCCCCTCGTCTAAGCCAGACAACTCTGGAGAATTTCAAAGAGAAGAAAATGGATAACGCGACGAAAAGCAAACTTACTCGAGCCATAGCTAACTGGGTGGCGACTGCATGCAGGCCTGTTAACATTGTGGAGGACAAGGGTCTTGCTGAAATCATTCGAATTGCATCGAACGACTCCTCCTATGAAATGCCGACGCGAGCCGCCATTACAAGCCAGATAGAGAAATTGTACGAAGCGGAGAAGGATAAAGTACGCCAAGCGTTGGAGACGACACAAGCAGTTGCGCTCACCGGGGATTACTGGACTTCCCTTAGTAATCACAACTACCCCGGAATCACAGCCCATTATTTTGACCAACAGTGGGAACTTAAGTCGCATTCTTTGACTGTTGCAAAGACAGAAGAGAGGCACTTCGCTGACGTTGTTGCAGAGCACTTTGTGCGAGTCGCTAGAGAGTGGGAAATCGATCACAAAATTGTCTCATTAACCACGGATAGTGCACGCAACATGGTTGCAGTGACCAGGCTGTCCCCTTTCAGCACATCCCGTGCATCGTTCATGCTCTGCACCGAGCAGTCAAAGTTTCTTTAACCAACAGCCCGTTTGACAGCGCATTGACAAAATGCAGAAAAGTTGTAGGACACTTCAAGCATAGTCCAGCAAACCAAGCGGACCTCGAGAAGCAACAAGTTGCACATCATCAGAAGAAAGAGTCACTCGCACAGGAAGTGTCAACCAGATGTAACAGTACCCTGGAAATGATAAAGCACGTTCTGCAGAATGCTGAACCTCTGAGAGATGCTCTAGCCGGTCACGCAACCAACGTCGCCATGCCAACAGATACTGAGATAGAGAAATTGAAGAGGCTCAAGGCTATGCTGGAGAACTTGAGGTAAATGACTATGTATCCATGTCATGTGAAAATGTGTTTTGAATGAGGTGTGTGTGTGTGTGTGTGTCCACTTGTGTGTTGTAAATATCTACTTGTGTGTGTGTGTGGATATGAGTTGTGGGTGTGTTAACTCTCATTAAATTACAGTAGGCATCAGCAGTTCCCCATGAAAGTGCTTTTCTATATTATTGCAGGTATGTGTCTGAACTTCTTGGGGGAGAGATGTTTGTGTCTTGTTCGGTGGTGCTGCCAGCATTGTGTCATCTGTCGCGAGTA
Source organism: Hippocampus mohnikei (assembly GCA_026261675.1). Classification (NCBI taxonomy): domain Eukaryota; kingdom Metazoa; phylum Chordata; class Actinopteri; order Syngnathiformes; family Syngnathidae; genus Hippocampus; species Hippocampus mohnikei. The sequence goes on from JAKGUB010000807.1 coordinate 1,130,481, forward strand.
GTGGAGGTCAGAGAGGACGATCCAGCCTACATGATCAAGTTTAAAGGAGTCTTCTTAGCAGACATGGAGACTCGCAAGAAGATGAACATCACATGGCTGAAAGTTGCAACAGCACTAGACCCAAGGTCAGATTGTCATGCTTTATTCTTACTTATGCTCATTCTCAGCATTGCGTTTCTCTGTGTTTTTTTCTGGGTTTTTTTACATTGCTTGTTTTCTTCCCTTTTTACTTTGTATTTGAATTTATATATGCATGAATCTTTTTTTTTTTTTATCTGCACCTGTACTTGTATTTAAGTTGGTTTTCATTTTGTTTCAAGGTTTAAGGACCTCAAGTGTCTGAACAAACCTGACAGGGCTGAGGTGTGGGATATGGTCCACACCTTGCTTCAGGAAATGCCCGTACAGGTAGATAAGCAAGTCATGCCTGAGCCTCCGACGAAGAAACCAACTCTTTTGCTTGCGCATGAGTCTTCTTCTGAAGAGGAGGAGGACAGTCTTGAGCAATGTCTGGAGCGCTACAAGGCAGAGCGTCTTGCTGGCATTGATGACTGTCCCCTAGAATGGTGGTCCAAACATGAAGGAGCACACAGAGAAATGTCCCACCTTGCACGCAAGTACTTGGCAACACCAGCTTCATCAGTACCTTCTGAAAGGTTGTTTTCAGTATCTGGCCACATTGTACGGAAGAAGCGAGCTTCCCTTTCGTCTGAAAATGTCAACAGGCTTGTCTGTTTGAGTGACTTGCTCAAAGCAAAGTATTAGGCTAGGCTTACATTTTATAGTTTACTGTTCTTCTCTTAATTTACTGTTACTTTTCTGTTTTGGGAGATAAATAATAGACTAGGTTGATGAGCCTCTGCTAAATAATGAGCAGGTAGCCTGACAGCTATGTTCAAAGCAAATTGAGAAAAAGCAAGTGTTAAACAATGGTTCAACTGCACTATAGACTGAGTACTAAGGCGTAGAAAAAAAAGTAGTGTGTTTCCGGTAACCCGACCGACCGAGAATTTCTACCTCGAACAAAAACCTTCCGGTCGGCATTTTTTTCAAACCTTCTACATTTTTGTGTAATAATAATAATAATAGTACATTTCATTTATACGCGCCTTTCAAAACACTCAAGGACGCTTTACAATCAAAACAAGAACAATAAAACCACAGACAAAATTATAAATAATAAAAGGAAAGATGTTTACATCGGTGCAAACTCGCGATATTCACGTTGAGCATGCGCGTCATTTGCCGTCGTGTGTCAACAACATTGAATCATGGCGGCGTCGCGATCTCGAAAATAGTTTAGACGCGCTTTGTGTGTTGCAGTCTAGCATTACTACACCTTGTGACGAATATTTTATTCATAAAGTTACCATGCTACAACCAGTAAATTATAGAATAACCAATACTTTTCCATAATATTTTTCACAGCGATTAGCCTACAAATCTAATGACCAATTTGCCATGTAATCGTGCCTCGCGTCGTCCGTCTCTCGCTCTCGTGTTTTGTGCATACGTCACAGGTGAGTTTAGTGATACGCCTTCGGACGATTCATACGAAAAATTAGACTGGCATTGCCATTTCTTAAATGACGTAATTAGTAGACCTTTGTGAGTTTTTTCGCCGCCATCTCAAACTTTCATCCGCGATTCCTCAATTTGCGGACTAAAATAGCAACCCGCATACGCACCTATCTGTTGCGCCCCCAACACTCAAAACGAAAGTAAATTCGAAGAAACACACCCACACACCACAAACACACAGAGGCACAGTGAAATCGCGTTGATCACACAGTCAAGTCGTGTGCGGTGACTTTAATGGTTAAACTATGTTTCGGTACCGTAAAATGACGCCACGGAAACGACACGCTACGGTAACTATTGTTACGTGAAATCCTCAGGCTTGCCGTAGTTTTTGTTTGTTTGTTTGTTTTCCTTCGGCGAGCGGGGTTTCAATGTCTCCTTGTTTTATGTTTTATGATTATTTTGTTTACATTTATGATGGGGGCGTGGCAAAAATATTTTAAAAAATAAAAACATTTGTCTGACCTACCGACCCTATGCCGAAATTTCATGTTACCGGAAACACACTACTATTTTTTCTACGCCTAATTTCTCTTCGATGTGCACTTTATAATTTTATATTGCTCACGTTTGAGCTGTTGTGTGACAACATGTTTGTTTCCACTGTTATTGATGACAGTTATATTGTGTGAGAGATTATGTGCTCCAAATGAAAAATGTTAATGTAAAATTTAAAATTGAAATTGCTGTTTCAATAAATATTTGCATTTTGCAGAAAGAAAATGAATCCATGATTACATGTTGATGAGAGCATTAAAACGGGAAAAAATAGGACAAAAAATATAAAAGGAAATTCAGAAACGATAAAAAAATGTGTGAGCAATCATGATTCATTTTTAGTTAATTTGAGTTAATTATGACAGTTGAGTTTTTAATTAGATTAAATATTTCAATCGTTTGACAGCTCTAGAAAAATACAAATGTGTCGTGAAATGCAGTATTTTTGTTCATCGTACAATAAATACATTGACTATACAATCAATGATGATTAACTCATTCAGTACCAGCCAATTCTGGACCAAGTCTGAAAAGACGTTTAAAAACGTCTTTGGGAGTGAATGAGTTAAAAAGCGCTTTGAAGTCATGTGACGGAATGCTGCAATTCTTCTTTGCGCGCACGCTGCCACGTAAGTCTTTCCGCATTCGGAGAAAGTCGAGGCCAATGAGAGTAGAAAACTCCAAACCTCAAATCGCACAAAAATCTCCAATCAATGTGAAGTGGTTTAAATTTCCAGTACGAACTCCGGTGGTTGACTGTGCCGCCCGTCTATGGCATTTCGCATTAGACGTGAGCATGAAGCTCATCGGACATTTAGAAGCTAGTTACGTGGTTCGCTTTAACGTGTTGTAACTCTTTTTGTTTGACGTCAACTTCGACTGGGAGTAGCAAGCATTTGAACTTTCCAAGAATTTTCAAACTTGGTGCGTGTTCAGTCAGCTGGGCTCATAGCACGCACGCGACACAATTTGTTTTTGTTGCCTCAAATGATGTTACGCAACAGCTTGTAAGCGACGGCGCCGGCGCCGGACTACTTTCGAAGTTTCTTGTAATACATTGAAGCGCGGCTGGATGAGATTGAACGGGTTTTCTCTCCCTCGTGGATTTTCACCGGGGGTTTCGCCGTTTAACCGAGAAGGGCCGCTGCCGAAAGAAAGCCGCAACGGCCGCCATTGTGGCCTTATCTTGCCTCCGTGCCGCCACCCTTGTCAGCGGCACACCTCGCCTTTGTCTGTCGCATTCTCGCGCCCGGAGGGTGCCGCGGCCCGCTCGCCGGCCGGCAGCAAATCAATACTCCACTGGCGGTGCGATATGGAGATAAAGCTGTCATAATCCCCGCGCCACCATCTTGTGCCTTCTCCCCTCATAATGCCGCTGGGAGATGTCCTTGACCGATAACTGACGACGTGCAGCAGCGCGCGGTCTGGCAATGACCCTTGAAACTGACCGTACTGACCGAGGTAGCCAGCCCCCCCGCTGGCTCAAACAAACTCATTGAAATCGCGTCCAGCCAAACAACACGTGAGAAGATAGGAACCCGCTTTGATGAGATGTCAAGGTGTGAATGTCATTCGTTAAAACAAAATTATATTGCTGCGGCTCGGGCAGAAACATGATGAAGAGGTGACCCCAAAAAAAAGGTTGTGCGTTAAGATGGCAGCGCTTCCAAAATGGCCGCACAACAGCGCCCCCCGGTGCACAGCAGTAGACTGGCACGTCTGTTTCCATCGTGACGGACCCGAGGAGGACTTTGTGCACGGTTAAGGTGAGTCATTTTCAAACATTTCTCAGTGAATTAAATCTGTCATAGTGTGCTTGTGTTAGCCCCTTCAAATGTGTCCAGATTTATGATTGCCACACTCTTTGCCATTACTTGTAATGGTAACCTTTTGCAAAAAAAAATAAAAATCAAAGAATAAATAAGAATAATAAATAAATGAATGAATAAAAAAATAATCATTCGCCAGCACAGGAGATATTGACAGATTGGCTTTTGAGGCAGAATATTCTCCACCAGGTTTGGAGGAAATGACTCCAGTGTGATTAAAAACAAATCCAAAATAAACAAAGGTGGGAGTCAACAAAGCCATGTGGCGCGCAACTCACCAGACTGGAGGTCAGGGACGGGTCCGACTTGCCAAGGTTGAGCGCGCGCATGCGGACCAGGTTGGAGGAGGCATCGGAAAACGATTGTGGCGGCCATGGTGTTTGCTGGGCGTGGGCCGGGAGCAGAAGGTACTGTCCTGCAATCAAAATACAGCAAAATCAACAACAATAGTGGACTTCACTATAGCCACAAGCAATTGACCCCACCCCCCTAAGAAAATAAGGTTTGTTACTGTCCTGTAGCTAGCTACTAATGCTAGTTATGTTAAAGTGACATTAGTTTTATGAGGGGCTCTCTGAAAACAAGCACCCCTCAACACCTGATCTGGAGGTGAGGCAAAAAAAAAAATATCCTCTTTAAAAGATCAGGGGCAATCTCAACATTGCATAGCTAGTGCTGCTGTACTCAGGAGTAGAGCAACAACGCGAGGACCTGGTCACAAAACGAAGCTACTCAATACCAGAGAACCCAAAACAAACCAAAAAAACAAACCAAGCACGCGTATGCAGTATAAGGCTGTCCACTAGAGGTCACTGCTGCATAGACTGTGGTACAAGGATGAAGGCCACCCCAAATGCGTTTTGGCTCCTGCATTTCAGTTTGCAACTAATTGTGCTGCACCATGCATAGGATGTGCATATGTTACATTAACGTCATCAACGAGCATGAATATCATATAAATGGGTATATCGCTCCAAATATGTAAATATGGTACACTCCAGGTGCATACATTCAAATTAAATTAGGTCAATGGAAAATGTCAATCCTTGACCACTTGCGGGTGCATGATGATACATTCTAACTAGCGGCAGTAGGTTATATGAAATTAGCTAACATTGATACTTTGTGTTTGCGGTCATAGGCCAGGCCTGTTGTTGGCCGCGCTGATTTATTTATTTTTTTCATTTGCATGGAACTGTCATAAGTGGTCAAGTCCACAAAGGACGAGGAAGGAAACCCGTGGTCCGTCCTTCTTCGTAAGCCCCATTTCCCTCACTCGAGGCCATGGCATGTCGACATCACGGAAACTCCCATCAGTCCATGCTTGCATACGGAAGTCACCAAGCGTGGTATCAGAAAGTCATGTGAACGATGGAAGTGTTGTCAATCCACTCTTACCTGTCAGTCCTCCGCCCAAGCTGCGTCGTCTTATGTGCTTGCCATCATCGCTGAGTTGGCGCTTGAGACGCAGCGTCAGCTCGGGTTGGCTGGACTTCCTGAGCGATGCGGAGCACGGCGGGTTGAGGATGTGGTCCAGCTGCATGGAAAACAAAGAAATATAGGCCGCGTTAGCCGTGTAGCGACATCAGAATGCCACATTTGACGCAACAAGAACATTGCATCTCATGCAAACATGCTACAGGTGGCACGTCGGATATAAACGGTGCATGGGACACTGACTTGGGGTATCAATGAAATGCCTTTAAGCACAGATTTAAAATGTTTTTTTCATCTCAGAGAGTCGATCATTTTCTGAAGTACAGATGCAAATGTGCTAACTTTGGTCGTTTAACTTTGAATGTAAATAAGCTTCATGTTCCTGACACTTATTTCAACTAAAGACAGATCAATAAATTGTGCAATGGCGCCAAGGGGGTCAAAGTTTGAGGGGGTTATGACTGCTGATAAGCTATCAAAAGTTTCCAATGAAGAGCGCTCTAATGTTAGCCTGGCTAACACTTTTCGCCTCACACACACACACACACACACACATATATATATATATATATATATATATATATACACACATACATATATATATATATACACACACACATATATATATATACATACACACACACACACACACACATATATATATATATATATATATATACTAGAGCTGTCAAACGATTAAAATATTTAATCTAATTACTTGGTTTGGTTTTATTTGAACATAACATAAAACATATACAGTAATAATAAGGTAAGAGAAATCAGTCATCATTCAGCACAGTCATCATTAAAACAGTTATGTTCAAGGGAATAGGAAGAAGTAAAGAACTTATCTAGTCCTACCCCGTGTTATGTGTTTATATCTAATAAATAGTTTTTATATCAATCAGAAGAGAAAGTGAATAAGAAGATAGAAGTCTCTATTAAGGCTCATGCTTTACCCTTAGCCATGATATTTGTACTACTTTTGGTGTGTATTAAAAACTCAACTGTCATAATTAACTCAAATTAACTAAAAATTAATCATGATTACTCACGCATTTTTTATCGTTTCTGAATTTCCTTTTATATTTTTTGTCCTATTTTCCCCCATTTTCATGCTCTCATCAACATGGAATCATGAATCAGTTTTCTATGTGCAAAATGCAAATATTTACTGAAATTTCGATTTTCAATTTGACATGAACATTTTTCACTTGGAGCAGTTATTCACAGATTATCTCTCACACAATATTACTGTCCATCAACAACAGTGAAAACAATATTTTGTCACACAACAGCTGCTTGAACAGCTCTTTTTAGGGAATCAAAACAGCGCAATACAAAGTGCACATCTAAGGTAAACTAGTACTCAGCCTATAATTTTTCACGGCCCCCTGAATAGGGATTGTCCGTCAGCATGGAAGGATCTCTCGTTCTGTACTTTTTTGATCATTTATTGGAGCCCTTTGCAGCAGAAGTAGTAGTAGTAGTAGTTGTAACAGAAGTATCAGAAGCAGGTAATAACCTAAACTACACATAAATGCAGTAAAAAATGTATCTATCTTTCTGCATCACAATGTAAATATGTATATAATTGACATTAATTAATACCTTTATTTAACAATACGTTTAATAAATAATGTAATAAACCCTGATTTCACTATGTATCATTATCGTCATCATTATTCATTGTTTTAAACGTAAGAAACCATACAACACAAACATAAAGTCGAATCGAACAAAAGAACTACAAGTCCCAATACTCAATCCCGGAAGTAGAGCGCCGGTATGATTAACCCAAGCTGAAACGCAATTTACTTCGTTTAAACGTCAGATTGCAGACGGACAAACATGACAACTATGCAAAAATGAGCTAAATAAAGACACCCCTGTTCTAGCAACATTTTAGCCCACGCTGTTTGCTTTGAAATGATCCATAGCTGTCGGTCTGAGACGAGGGGGCGGAGTACCACGTCAGCTGTGTGCTTGGCCATTAAGTGGTATTTCAGACTCGACGTGCTATGATGATAGCACGTCGAGTCTGAAATACCAGCATATATATATATGTGTATATTAGAGCTGTCAGTTTAGCGCATTTTTATCGGCATTAATTTAAATGAATATTATCGGGATCAAAATTTTTCTCGCGAGATTAACGCGGCAGATGTCACAGCGGATGTTACGTTGCTCTATAAATAAACCAGAAACAAAACATCAAGCGCGCTGCACAGGTCCACGCACGTTTGTTTTGCCAGCACGGCAGCACGAGACACCGAAAACGGATACTTAAATAGTTTATGAATGGAAAGTTTACTTTTAAAAAGTTGCCAGATTGTTCCACTGACAAGACCAAAGTTACCTGTATGTTTTGCAGTCGTAAACTGAGCTATCATCATAGCACGTAGAGTCTGAAATACCACTTAATGGCCAAGCACACAGCTTACGTGAGTACTCCGCCCCCTCGTCTCAGACAGAGAGCTATGGATCATTTCAAAGCGAAGAAAATGGATGACACGACGAAGAACAAATTTGCTGAAGCCATAGCTACTGCATGCAAGCCTGTCAACATTGTCCACAGCTCCACTCGAGCTGAAATCATTCGCATTGCATCGAACTCCTCCTGTTGGATTGACCTGGCGCTTTAAGAGGGGCGGGGCTGCCACTGACAGGTGACCGTTCGCGCGATGTATAAATAGCGTTTTGTTTCGTGAGTGAATACACTCGCTTCGTCGTCGGCATGGCTCAATGTTAAGCTACGCGTGTGCTTCTTATCAAGTCAGATGTGTAAAGTTAGCTTTGCAATCTGACGTTTAAACGAAGTAAATTGCGTTGCAGCTGGGGTTAATCATGCCGGCGCTCCACTTCCGGGATTGACTATTGGGACTTGTAGTTCTTTTGTTCGATTCGACTTGATATTTTTGTGTTGTATGGTTTCTTACGTTTAAAACAATGAATAATGATGACGATAATGATACATAGTGAAATCAGGGTTGATTAGATTATTTATTAAATTTTTATTATATTATTAATTATTATTATTATTATTATTATTATTATATTGTCAAATAAAGGTATTAATTAATGTCAATTATATACATATTTACATTGTGATGCAGAAAGATAGATATATAAATTTTTACTGCATTTATGTGTAGTTTAGGTTCTTACCTGCTTCTGATACTTCTGTTACAACTACTACTACTACTACTACTTCTGCTGCAAAGTGCTCCAATAAATGGTCAAAAAAGTACAGAACGAGAGATCCTTCCATGCTGACCGACAATCCCTATTCCCGGGGGGCCGTGAAAAACGGAATTACATGAACAACTCCACTACAGATTGCCAGCGAGAGCCTCCATTACAAGCATCCGAAATGATGTCGACACAAAACCGTAGAGAGACTTCCGAGCAAGAAGGACCAACAGATTCAGGATAGCTTGACTGCTGTGTTCAAAGCAAATTTGAGAAAAACGAAGTATGCAACCATTGCTTAAATCCAGTATAGGCTGAGTACTAGTTTACCTTCGATGTGCACTTTATAATGTTATATTGCGCTGTTTTGATTCCATAAAAAGAGCTGTTCAAGCAGCTGTTGTGTGACAAAATATTTTTTTCACTGTTGTTGATGGACAGTAATATTGTGTGAGAGATAATGTGTGAATAACTGCTCCAAGTGAAAAATGTTCATGTAAAATTGAAAATCGAAATTATTTCAGTAAATATTTGCATTTTGCACATAGAAAACTGATTCATGATTCCATGTTGATGAGAGCATTAAAATGGGGGAAAATAGGACAAAAAATATAAAAGGAAATTCAGAAACGATAAAAAATGCGTGAGTAATCGTTTGACAGCTCTAGTGTATATATAAAAGAAAAAACCTTGCCGAAGGCAAGAGCCAGGTGACTTTTGACCTTCCCTCCTGGGTTCCTGAAGGCAACATCAAACCTAACCTGCCCTGACCTTTTTTCCTTCCTTCCTTCCTGGCTGGCTGGCTGGCTGGTCAGATGGGCCGCCTGCTGTGGACACTGCCAACAAGAATTTATTTCCACAGCAAACACCGGCGGGTCACCACAACCAAGCTCGACTGCTATGAACATGACTCACACATGATCCTTCGGTTTTGTTTGTTTTGTTTTTTCAATGAAAGAAACCAATGACTGGCCCATGCCGGACCTAGCAAAAGTGGCAGAAAGCGGCGCAGACACATGTCCATTCGACTTTCGCTCTTCACAAATTTAGTGACAAGAGAAAACAAAGGCAAAGGAATATATGTGAAGAGTAGCAACGAACAAACGATGTCCACACGGATCACTATTCTTTTTTATGTATGATGTGTCGAACCCTTCCCAGCTCATATGGTCAAGACACTTGAAAAAGGGCCGACAATGCACTGTCGGCGGTTCTTTCAGTGGTCGCTAGGACGCCGAGAGTACACGCGGGCGCTTAAAACAGGAAGCTGGAGGGCTGCGCGCCGATCACGACACAGCTCTCATCTTGCTCCCCCTGCCATTGTCTCGCTCACGTCTTTCATGTTTCCCGTGCACTGGACGGGCTGCATCTCAGCACAGCACAAAGCATCCCGGTGTAAAGATCACATGGCGGATACCGGCATTTATTTTTTGTAGTCATTGAAAATGTCGTCAATCGTGGGTCATCTGATCAAAGAAGAAGGCCAAGTCAAATCAAATTCCCTGAATCACAAAAGAGCCTCAAATGGCTTCGCATGCACCCCACTTCAAATCAAATCAAATCTTAACAACGTCATCTGATCTTAACCCCATGGGAAGGCAAGGAAGAATATCAAGGTCACGGCTGTTTCTTACAGCAATGAAGACAAAATTTACTTTGTCTGCCGAAGCCGGTTGCGGTTGGACTCCAAACAACAATATCAAACAAGCGACCATAATGGGTTCATAGAAGTAACGGGTTTGTTTTGCAATCCACTTCAATGCCAAATAAAAAATGTCATCGGACGAAACTGATTACAAAAATCAATTCTAAAAATATTCGAGAGTGGCACCCTAACTGGAACTTTGTCACCGTGGGCTAATAGCGGTTCCTTGGGCTCACCGAGTTAGCGCGTTTGTGCTAATTTCATTCATTTTATGCTAATCTCGGTTAGCCCGTTGATGATGTTTCGCATTCATGTTACGATTAAGCTCGTTTCGTTCGGACAACAGTAAATGGCTTAGCTCAACATTTTGCTGTTGGAATACCCGACGTTCAATTGTCTTGTGGCAGTTTTGCCGCCAAATCACTGACGTTGCACATGCATTTGCGCGGCTAGGCTAACAATTTGGGGAGCCGCGCAGTCGAGCGAAGGAAGAAGCCCTTGAAAAGCGCTTTGAATTCAGTTGACATTGTGTCTATGTTTGTGATTTTCCACTTAGTGCGGGTGGGCCCAAAGAGTATCCCCCCCCCCTAAACATGGTCTCACTTTACTTGACGGTGTGGTAAGACGCACTCTGTGACATAAACATCATTACTCTCTCTTTCTGGGCTCACGGTAGTAAAGTAAACTAATGTTCCTCCAGACCTTCTCAGCTGACATCTGTCTTGTTCAACCCCGCAAGGGATTTTTTTCTTTTTCTTCCTTCCTTCAGTGTTTTTGTCCGGGGAGGGGGTGAAATCAAACTCTCACAGCGGAAAGGCAACAAGCTCAGCAGACGCGATGGCCCCAGCGGACACCGACACTTTCTGCCCCATCAACTGGCCGCAGCTCGGGGCTGTTGAACTCGGAGAGCGGTCGCGTTTCCTGTGTCGACATGATTTAAAGTTGGAAAATATAGGAGGCGCTTTCCAACGGTGACTTCACACCGCTGCGGCAGAACGTGTCAAGAAGCACCGACAAGAGTTTCTATAGTTTGCCGACGAAGCTCTCCGACACTCTGCTGGTCGAAAAAACGTGAAGAAGCACTATTGGGGTCATGATTGTGGAAAATGTCATTTGGGACATTTTAAGGTCGGGTGGATCAAATTTCAGTAGGAGTCAACCCAAAAATATTCTTGACAAGAATATGCTCTATGCAACCCCACTCGTCAAAACGCGGCATTCTGATCATTAAGTGAGTTATGCAGTAAAATCTTGATGGTTCTTAGGCAAAGTGAAAGTATCAACATTTATGAAAATCAGACATAATTTACGCAGAAAATCAAAATTCCCAGTGACCGAATGACATCTGAAGTCTTCAGTTGAAGTCGAACTCCGCCTACCTTGTTTCCCTCCAGAAATTGGCCGCACGGTAAATTCTGACCATGCGACATGTTAGCCGGCGTTCCAAGTCCAAATGTACCTCTGTCGTGTGTCATTCGAAAAAGCGGCAGGACAAGGTGTCAAAAATCAAAAAGTTGCAACGCCAGGAAGGGAAACGCTCTCTGGTAAAAGGAGAGTTAATCAGATTGCGCTAATCCTATTAGCCGCTAAAGCGTACACAGTTAGCAAGCGCCCGTCCGGCTGTCCGGGCTGACAGCAATACAAAGTTAAACATTATCCAGTGTGAGCAAACAGTGGAGTGAAGCACCGCCGGGCCAGCAATGAGGTAACTTTGATGCAATCAACAATTTGAGGCCAATCTGTCAGCTAAAGGTAGCAAGGTGACAAGTGGCCGCCGTCTTTGTGGAATTTTCTTTAAAAAAAAAAAACAGGAAAAAAACTAAACAATTGAGCGCTGAGGTTCACGACTGATTCTGCTTCCCATGCTAATTTTGACGGCGCAAAGATGTGTCTCATTCTTTCATGTGCATTGTGACCGAGTTGTGTGTCTTATATGTGCCTGCATCACATTTTTGGGCATCTATATGTGTCGCTGTGTCTTTCTTCGATGCTTCCAGACTTGTTTGGAGTTTATTTGCGCCTGTCTTCGTCACGTCTTTATCCGCCGCCGTCGTCGTCTCTTTCTTGGATGTTTAAACGAATATTACCTGACGATATTATATGGTTTGGTTAAACATTCTGGTGTTTCATATGTCGGCTTTACAGTCACCTTCAGCTGAAAGTGACAAAGAACAGTTTGAAGCAAGCACATTTGGCTTCTTATTTGGAGAAGTGTCGAGAGTTTTTCTTTTTTTTTTTTTTAACCAATTGTGGGTGGGCCTGGAACGTATGCAAATGATATGATAAACGGAGCTTCACTGGGTATTCATTCGGCTCAAGACGCGTGGGTCTTCGCCAATCCCCCTGTTATCAGTCGCTGGCAGCCCCGGAGATAGCGGGTCTTGCTGGGGCGGTGCAATCATTTACAGCCAGTCGGTTTCCTTCCCTCCAAGTCAAGTCAACAGGTGCTTGGAGACGGAAACGCACGACAAGCCCCTGACTCAAAAGTGTTTTTCAGGCGCACGGGCCGCCCCGTCGTCTTCGTGCCACGCCAACAGCCCCAGGATGCTTGTTCAGCAAAGCAGGATGCTCACACCTACGGGACGAGCGGACGGGTTTTTGATACTTCAACACTGCCGCCGAGCATTGTCAACAGTGTCGGCGCCACTAAAGCTAGCGGCTAACAGCTAAACTCATTTGAAATATCTGAGACTTTTTTTTTTTAATTTGAATGTATGGTTACTTATATATATTATTTTTTTAAATGGAGAAAATGCTGCTGGAATTCTCCACACTCGCAATAAGCCTGGCACTTTTCTGAGCCGGTCGCAAACATCCATAAGTTCCTCATTTTCCCACCCGTCTATTTCCGGAATAAAAGTCATCTAAACATTGCCGAGCGAGCGAGCGAGCGAGAGAGAGAGAGAGAGAGAGAGAGAGAGAGAGAGAGAGAGACACACACACACACACACACACACACTCTCGCGCTCTGCAATTCTTAAAAAAATAAAATAAAAAATAAAAAAGAAAAGAAATGAAAACACATTGCTGGCAATGCCCACTACAAAAAATCCAGCACACATATTTTCTATTACCACGACGGCTACTAACACACACCAAAAAAAGGGTGATGACTCACAATTGGATCTGTCACTTTTGTAAGATTTCACCGAGTATGGGGATAAAGATCGGTGGCGTCGCAATGCGACAACCTCCGGACGCATCAATTTTAATTTCTGTCTCTTGTGGGGAAGCTGGCACGGCAACCTTTGAGGTTGTAATTTGCATTTGGGGAGTGTAGCTGGACCGACGTTTTAATGCTAAAAAGCGTGTGGCGTTTCACATGATGTTAGCATTAAGCTGGCAGGCTTTCAGTCGATGAACTTATCTGGCTTGGTTCAAGTTTTACTGTTTAAATATGCAATGTTTCTTTTAATCAATTGATTCTCTTGGACTTTGTATTTTGCAAGCCAGTTTTGCAGGAAACTTTTTCTTCAGACAAACACCTTGAAGCATGCACGTTTTGCCTCGTATTTGGACAATTGCGCCAACGAGAGTGAGAACAGACGCCAAGAAAAATACTTTTTTATGGCGTATCTAAAAATGTAAACGTAATGAAAATTTTACTGACGTTCATGAATGTAACAATAAGCTTAAATCTGTTTGAAGGATATGGATGAATCTTTGTTTTTTTTCTCAATATTGCATATTTTCACCTATCGAGGGTGGGCCTGGAACAATACGATTTACATTTCTGGTGCTACAGTTGTCAAATAATGGTAATTTGTGGTGGTTTTGGTTTATTTTTTCAGAACCTGGGGAAAAACAGGGAGGAGTACCCACGTGGGAAAAAGAGACAATATGCAGATCATAACCTCGGCCAAGCACTTTGTCAACTTGGCACAAGCTCCTCAATGTTGGTGTGGCGCTGGGAAATCTTGTTTTTATTCAAACGAGTTTTTCTCCTTTGAGTGAGGAGTGCGCTGATAAACATGCCTCATGCCTTCAGCCAAATTTCTAAAGAAAGTTGCATTAAGTCATTAAGCATCCAAAAGGCAAGTAATGGCCTGTCATAGCTGTAAAAGCGGTGAATGACACACTTGTTTTTCGCTGCTCCTTCACCTTCAATGGGATGTTTGAAAGGGGATACAGGGTAGAAAATGGATGTTTTATGTTGACATACCTAAGTATTATTAATGCGCAGTTTCATATATCATTTCAAATACACGGGGGAAAATGAAGCGGTAATCCCAGTTTTAGGTTTCAGCCCTAACATAATTGACAACGGCCCCATTGGCTGATTTTGGTGTCATTTTAAGTGTGTCATGGACAAATGTAACCTGATGGCACAAAACAAGAAAGAAAAAAACAAAAAGTGGAGCAGCACTAAAGTCAGAAACGGGACAGGAAGACAAAAAAAAAAGCAAAAATGTTTGCTTTCATCTTCTGTGGCGTCTTTTTTCACGAACAAAAGATAAACGTCTGCTTGCAGCTGCCCACATTTGAGACTTTTTCCATAGATGTGAAAATAAAACTGCACTGCAGTACACAGATGTGAAGGACCCAGTGATTGCCAAGCGTGGATCTCAAAATGTGGTTTTACAGCGAAAAACGGTGAGGGGTGATGTATTTTTTTGGGGGGGCGTGAAGTTATGCATGCTTTTTGTTTTGTTTTTACCTTCTCGTCTTCTTCACACTCATCATCTTCTGTACTCTCTGTATTTCGATCCTCTTCCACTTTGGAAACTCTCCCAAAATCCGAGTCGAGGTGGCCGCCTCTCAAATCCACTTGGGCGGACATTTCTCCCCTCCAGGGTCGTCTCACGCAAGGACGAAGAAAAGGAGGAGGAAGAAAAGACCCCCCATCGAGGACGTCCGTCCGCCCCCCCAAAAAGTAAGCGTTAGCCGCTAATTATCCCGCACCTGCGCATTGACTTCATTCTCCCCGCGGCGGGTATAAACACAACAAACGGCCGCGGAAGTAAGCGATGGAGTTGTGGCTTCTTCGCACCGGGTGGCGACCACTGTCACCTGCCGGAAGAGAAGTCCATATTTCGGTTCCAACCGCCTCTTCTCTCGGTTCGGCCGCTAACGCTTCCGCCACTAGAACTCTCACTACCGTGGCGTCAACTAGTCCAGCGGAGAGCGGCGCCCAAAAGAGCCAAACGTAAACCGCGCCCACACTGAGGGGGCGCCGACCAATCGCGTCATGGCGAGTTTTGACCAACTTTAGTAAACGGAAGTCATCGCGAGTTGAGCGTGTCACGCTAATAACGATGTTGTAAAAGTTAATATGAAAAGAAAAAGTTGCAACTACGTGATAAAGGTTTGACTAAAAACCAATTAAAGCGTTTGTGCGCGTGTCTTTGTTTGTGTGTTTAAGTGTTTATTTAAGGGATTTTTCACACTCTTGCCGAGTTATGGGCTTTTTGCAGCAGCAACAGTGGCCTCTATCGGCCAAAGTCAGAAACGTTGACTGGAAAAGACCCAATCATGCTTTTACGAACACGCGTTAGCCTCTCAAATTGAGTCTAAAGTCATCAGACAACGATTTGTAGACTACGTGGGTGAT
Source organism: Hippocampus mohnikei (assembly GCA_026261675.1). NCBI lineage: Eukaryota > Metazoa > Chordata > Actinopteri > Syngnathiformes > Syngnathidae > Hippocampus > Hippocampus mohnikei. Next base: position 1,146,214 of record JAKGUB010000807.1, read on the forward strand.
AAATGTGAAACGTGGCCAGCAAATTGTCATCTTCATCCAAACTTTTTCGAGCGCCATTGGTGCTGCTAGCATAGCCTGACTTCGTCCTGCTCGCCCCGCCCTTACCCATGTGCTCACAACCCCAGGCGGCGCATGCGCACAGTGCCCTGCTCGCTCCACTGTTTGCATTGTGTCTGAACGGAACAGAGCCGGACCGGCGAGCCCGTCCTTCGAATATTAACCCCCCTCCCCTTACCGCGGCAATGTCGGGCAGGTCGGTCCGAGCGGAGACCCGGAGCAGGGCCAAGGATGACATCAAGCGAGTTATGGCCGCGATCGAGAAAGTACGAAAATGGTAAGAGGCGGTGGAGGGAAGGTGGTGTGTTGAGGGGGGGTGGGAGACAAAAAGCCGTCTCTGTGGTTATCTAACGAGAGAAAGCCGTGTTGCCGGGGCTGGGAGGGTGCGAATGGGGAACAGACTAAAATGAAACAATTGGGGGGCTTTTGACGATCGAGCTGGTTCGCGACGCGTGTGTGTACCAGCATAGGGGAGCTGTCGCCCGCTGCCGAGCAGCTCCTCCTGCCCGCGCGGTGGAAACCAGGAGCCATTTCGAAATCGGTCACATGAAGCCGCCTGAAGCCGAGCACACACGGCTTTGAACGCGCCGGAGAGCCGCGATGCTCGACCCGGCGACGTTTGGACGACTAAGTCCTCGACTCCGAGCACTTTGAAGCTCTTTGGGGGGTCTTAAACCAAGCGCCTTTTTTGGTCGAAGTGAGTAAGAGAACAAGGCTCCCGGGTGGCGGTGGGGGTGGGGTGAGGGAAGTCGGCTGCTGGGACGGGGCGGTGAATGGCTTGAAAAAACAATGATTTCACTGAATTGCAATTAGTTCAAACTATCAGGTTTAATTAGCATTAACAGTTGGGTGTGTTAAATTGTCACCGCATGTTATGCGTGGTCGCAATGTAACTTGTGGCTTGAGCGCATTTCACCTGCGCCAACAGTTCATAAATAAATAAATACAACATCACTGTCATCACTATATCATGCTCAGTTAGAATTGACACTGCGTGCGTGAAATTAGCACAGCGGAAAAATGCTTGCTCGATTGTATAGTACAATTGCATTGAGAAACGCACATACCCGGGTCAAAGGTTTCAACACAACGAAATTCTTGTGATGAATTCAAATTTGTTTTGAACAGCTTCGACAGTTAGTATGTGTGAATTTAGCTAGTCACTTAGTGTGTGCTAACTCTTGCTTGCTTGCTCAAAACTTTGTAATATTACAACTTACAGATCAGGCATTTTTATTGTGATTTTATTATAACAGTTGCCATCTACGCGGGTGTGTGAAATTAGCACAGCATTAAACGCTTGCTAGCGCGGGTCGCCCAGTCACAATACCGGTTGGAAGCATGACCCCGAAATATTTAGTTCTGCTGTTTGTGTCCAGGGAGAAGAAATGGGTGACTGTGGGAGACACGTCCCTTCGTATCTACAAATGGGTGCCGGTGACGGAGCCCAAGTCGGATGACGTGAGTAGGATTGCAAAATTCGAGGAACTTACAAAGCTGGAAATGTTCCATGGGAATTACAAGAAGTTAAGAAGGAATGTTAAAAAAACAAAAACAGAATGTTGGTTTCTAACAGAACTTATACTGTGACATCGTCCTGGCTAAAATAACAGATTTCATGCATGTACCTTGATTTAACAACAAAATACGTGGGGAAGGAAAGAGATATTTTGTATGGGTATTTTCTGAGGACAAAACTTTTCTTTTATTTAAGCTTCATTATATACATTTCCATTAAAATAGCTTCACTTTCCATTGAGAGTTTGCAGTTGGGAATATTTCCCATCCGAGCATCCCGGTGGGATATAAACGGGGTCATGGCTCAGTGGTAGCGTGGTCGTTTCCCAACCCAGAGGTTGGCGGTCTGATCTGTGTGTGACTTTGGATTGCTTTATTCATTCTTCTTGTCTTAAAGAAAAACAAGAACAAGAAGAAGGGCAAGGATGAGAAATACGGTTCCGAGTTGACCACCCCCGAGAACAGCTCCTCTCCCGGCATGATGGACATGCACGGTGGGCATCAAAAATGCTTCCCGTTCAGCATTTCACCACGGGTGGGGAAAAGAACAGTCGAATATTTAAATATTGTGCATTCCAGATGACAACAGCAACCAGAGCTCCATCGCCGACTCTTCGCCCGTCAAACAGGAAACAAGTTGTAGCACCAGCCCGGCACCAGAGTCTGCCGGAGCTTCTCACCGCGAGAATAGCGACATCAAGACCGAGCAAAGTCCAGACACCAAGAGGGGTGAGAGACTCACGCTAACGTGTCCTGACAACAATTTGCCTCTAAGCAATGAGGTTTAAAATTAAAAGCGCACGGTGTACAAAAGGGCGCCCGCAAGGGGCTAATTGTTCACATTGTTAGCCCAAGCGGCTCGTGTTGGCATTGTTAGCCCACGTCTCGTTTCTGTTGCGGGCATCCTCTCAGGTAAGAACGCGGCGTCGGCGGAAGCGTCTGAGCGAAGCGCAAAGCGGGACCCCGAAAAAGACTCCAACGGCAAAGCCACTCAGGTAACCATGACAACAGGTCCGCTTGTACCCGCAACAGACGACAGAGCCACCAATCGGTGTTTTGGGTTTGTCTCTCAGGATGTGGACGGAGAGGCCCCGCCCACAAAGAAGTGTAAAGTGGAGTCTCAGGACTTTGAGGAGAGTTAGTTTCCTCGATGCCTCCCCCTCCATTAACTCTATTAGGGCTAATGGACTCCCACAGACACCCCCCCCACCCCCCGTACCAAAGGGAGTATCAACACACACACCCTCCCCACCTCATCTGCCTTCTGTCCACCACGGATGTTAGAAATCTGATGCCGCGCTTCCAGTCCACCAACATGGAGCATCCGCCGGGATAGAGGGGGGGGGGGTGCTCGGATGGTCCCACTAGATTGATTTTAGGGTTTCTTTTCCTCAGGAGGGTCAACGCACTGTTACGCAAAATGGATCACAGGAGAAAAAAAGTGCTGCTGTTAGTGGAAGTCTCTTCTCTCTCTCCATGGAGACAGTGTCCCGCTTTTTTTACCGAAGGCGGCTTGTGATGCCATCTTATTGGTTTTGCCTTAAAAATTTATTCCGGACAGACACCCTACATGTTCAGTTCGCTTAGCACAAAGTCAGGAAGCAATATCAAGCCTTTCTGTCCTCCTTGTAGGATGAGAGGCTGGCAGTTGGTGGTGCCATCTTTTATTTTGCCTTAAACTTTATTCCATACAAAAAAAGGAAAGGGGTCATGTCATCGCACACTACAGGTCAGTTAATCTTGCATATTTTAGCATAAAGTCCGCAAGCATTTATTTTTGGGGAGTGAGGGAGGGGGTGGTTAATCCAGGAAGATTTGTCTTCTTATTCCAGGTTTAGTGGTAACTTCTAAACCTGATGTTGTTTTTTTTTCTTCCTAAACAGAATGAACCAGGTGACCCAACAAAATTAGTGTATCTTAACCAGAAAATTGGACTACAAATTGCGGCCTCATTAGCTTGATGCTGAATTTTCCATGTGGCAGATGTAGCGTAGTTTAGCATAAAGTCCTGAAACATGAGAAAACCAGGAGATAGGAAAGACTGAGGTGCACCCCGCTGCTTGTGGGCTTGACGCGACTATCCTTCGCATTTTTAATGTCAACGATAGCATCTTTTTTACAAAATATTCTAGGAACCTTTTTTTTAATGGACCTATCCAGGCAAACAACCGGGTTAGCGTATTTTAGCATAAAAATCAGAGGAAAATGGGAAATGAGATGACAAAGAGCCCTGTTTTGACACTACTGCGTTTGTTTCTTTATCATCACTGTCATCCCAACTCCCAATTAGGTTAGCGTGTCTTAGCATCCAGGAAAGGTCATGTCGGAAATAGGACAAAGCGATGCTAACTTCCAATTAGAAAATTTTTCTATGAACATTTTGTTTTCTGGTGCTGTCTAATAGCTGGATCCGCATGGTTCTTGATGTGAACTTCCCGCAGGTAGCGGACTGGCTAGCCGGCTAGCTAACGGGTGCGCGCACATGGTCGGAGAGAAGAGACGCTGTTCGGAGGACGTATTAGCATATACCTCATTCCCAGTCCAGCCGCGCTGGAGTTTCCAATGCTATTCTCTATGACATTGACAGTGAAATGACTTAGCATTAATATTTGCGCTAATTTTTTTTCCCAACACTTTGTAGCTTTTCACCCGATTTGAGCCCAGGAGTCGCTTCCAAGTGTGTTCACAGTGTGAAATCTTGTACCTCTTTTGTTTCCTCTACTCACACCTTCTGGACCAGTTTTGTTTGTTTCATTCTAGAACTTGTACAGATTTATGCTTTGTTTTGACTTATTTATTCCATCGGTAGTGCTTGGTTTTTATCGTCCAATGGTTTTGTTTTCTTAATAAAACTCTCAAAATTTTGGACTCTGTTCTTCTTCGCGCCACTTGCACCTCGCTGGAATTTTGAAAACGGAGCCCCTGTAGCCAGTTTCATTCAGCAATGTGAAATTCTGTAAACTATCATGAGTAGAGCCACAAAAAAGTCTCATGGTGTCTTTTTTTTTTAAATCCCATTCACAAAACCAGTTTCACTTGTCAACATAATATCAATGAGGAAATTCAGCTGCGAAAGCCAGAATGTTTTCAAAACCTGAAATTTAGAAGACATGTATACAATGGCGTGATTTTTTTGTTGTTGTTCTTTTAGACAAACGAGGAATGTTAAACTGGGAAAAAAGTGTCTTTTCTAGTGACAAATTTTGGTGACTGCAAAAAACAAGCAAGATGGTACCACACTTGAAGTCGCAACCCTTGCCTCATTTTCAATATTAAAAAAAAAAAAGCTGGGTCAGTGAAAGAGTGGACTTGCTGCTTGTATTGACTGTTAAAAGTACAGGTAGAGTACATAGAAAAAGGGACATTTGACAAACACATCCGAGACGCCCGCGACATAAAAAAAACATGAATGCATCACGTACCAAGTGCACAAGTTTTTGTTTTCTATACAATAAATGGGAGGGCATCTTATAAACAGAGCAGAAAAATAAGCGTTTTGTACACTTGAGCTGCATGATGGCAGTGTGCACACATTGGTCACACAAGTATTATATACTTTTTTTTTTGTTTTTCCAAAACGCGAGTCACATTGTGCGCGCAGAGTTTCAGTAAGATCCACCAAAAGTTGTGCTTCCCCCCATGACATTGATATGTTGTAGAAATTCTGTTTGTGTTAGCACAAGGGCGGTGCCAAGCAAGCTGTTTCGCTTTATGAAAATGCTCAATGAAGTGATTCCCTCTTTCCCACTTCAGCCTTTGAATTAACAAACGTAACAAACGAGCCAGTCTTTACGCTAAAGCTAAAACAAAAGAACAGCTTCATACAGTGATCATTAGAAACACGGTCATCTGAAAGTGATTACGTTTGAAAATCATTCTTCCAACACACGCAAAAAAAAAAAAGCAACATATTTGTCAACAATGGTTGCAAACACCGCATTGACGCTGTTATTCGTGGTTAAAGTGAAAAGTGCAAAGACGGCAAGTTTGCAGAGCTGCTACAGTAAGAACGGAATCGTGCTAGCTCGCTTACATCGCTGAGGCCATCCGCGAATATCGGGGGTAAAAAAACAAAACAACTGGAAACAAAGATTAATCACAAGGAAAACATGATTCATTATTAAAAGTCTCGACGCTAAAATGTGTTTTAAGAGCAAAAATGTCTTCACATGGCATCCAACCATTATGCGAACCGCTTCGTCCTCATGAGGGTCGTGCCGGAGCCTAACCCAGCCGTTTTTGGGCAGCAGGCAGGGGGACGCCATGAAACGGTTGCCAGCCAATTGCATCGCACAGAAAGACCAACAATCATTTGTGTGCACACTCGCACCTCAGGGACAATTTCGAGTGTTCCATTAAGCTGCCATGCATGTTTTTGGAATGCGCGAGGAAACGGGGGTACCCGGAGAAAAGCCACGAGGGCACAGGGAGAACATGCAAACTCCACACAGGAAGGCTGGAGCCCGGAATCGAACCTCGGCACTGTGAGGCGGACGTGCTCTTCAGGTGATCACCGGGCCTCCTCTTAACATAGCAGGGACAATTTTTATTTTTAAGTGTAACGTTTGTGAAAGCAGAACAGTCTAGTGGAGTCTGAAAATACATCACGGACATTCCAAACACGTCGGATTCATGGATGTGCTTTGCTGCAGAAAATGTCTTTTTTGGGGGGAGGGCAGGGGGTGTCAAAACATTTTGGGGGATTCTAGAATGTGCTGTCGATGCAAATTCAACTAGGAAATGACGCAACGGGACGCCCGGTTATGGAATTGCATAAAAACGTGAACTGGTTTGTTTATTCTTCAAAGACAAACTTATCTGGGAGATTTTGTTTGATTTTGACCAAAATTGCGCTACGTTAGCGAGAGCAGGTAGTTGAGGCCAAATTACAAAATATTTTTTTTGTCAACGCATGTGAGTGGAGCACAGAGCCAAAAAGGTACAGGGAGCACGGCGTTTTGGTTTGAAGCAGACATTTTGGAACCATTATGGCCGTTTTCATGGGTCCTTCAAAGAGAAACTCCACCTGGATTTTGATCCAAGCGCGACCAAATTTGAACCTCGTCATCGAGACAGTTTTTGAGTTTTCATGTCCAATGACATCAAACGTGAGGTGACCCGATTGGTTGGGCGGCTCAAAATAAGGAACGTTTGCTCCCGAACGGCCGCGGTCGACTACCTTACGTCGGTGGCCGAATATCGGGAGCGGAAAGGTCTAGAAGGTGCGATCGTCGCTGCAGGACTCGGTGGTGTGGTCAAAGACCTCGCAGATTTTGCAGTACGGCCGCTCACTGTCACGGTGGCCGCGGTAGCTGGAGTGCGGCACGGCGTCGGGACTCTGCGCCTGCGTGGGGCAGTCCTCCGTGTCGTGCAGGTCAAAGCGGTCGCAGATGTCACAGAAGGGACGCAGCGGAGCCTTTTTGTCATGCTTGGACTCCACCGGCTCCACGCTGACCAAATGAGGGGAACATTTTTCTCAGTCCATTTGTACGCAACCAACGGGACAACTACAACAAATGTGCGATTTAATCCGGGTTAAGAACACGAAAGTCCAAAAATACAAAGAAATGTATATCGATATCTACAGATCCTTTTCATGGGTTTCAATTGGTCAAAAGTGCTCACAAGTGACCCGAGTGGCAAAATTTTAGAGATCCGATGTCAGGCCGAGGCCGCTATCACATCTCGGATAGTGGCACGAAGCCGGAGTAGCTGCAGAAAACCCACGCGAGCAAGTTTGGAACCGCAAACGGCAGAACTGCGATGCGTGCCAATCACCGGTCCACCACGCCACCCGTAGATGATTTCGATGCGCGCTCTTACCCGTCTGCGCCGTTGTTGCCGATGAACTCGGCCACGGCCAGCTTCTTCAGTTTGATCTTCAGCTCTTCGTTCTTGCGCTGCAGGTCGACGATGACGCTGTTCAGGAAGTTGATCTGACGGGAGAAACGTTTGGACAAACGTCGGCTTTGGTGACGACGGCGACGGCGGCATGCGGATGGGCGCCCGCCTCACCTGACCCTCGGCGAACTCCTTCTCCTCCTTAAGCTGCTCCAGAGCCTTGTCACCTGAAGGGGGCGGTGGCGAGTTAAGGAACAAAATCAACACGTGGTCGCTCCGACTCACAGAAATGACAGAGAAGATCCTGATCTCGACCTCCGGGTTCGAGTCCCAAGTGAAGGTCGAGTTCTTTGAGAGGATTCTGGTCCAAAGGTTGCTATTTATATTTGTATTCGAGTCAAGTCACATTTGATTTCGCCCTTCATGACAAACCGTCTCAAAGGCCTTCACATGGCCACAGTTGACAAGTATTCCCGACATCCCCTGCACCTTAACTCTGAGGAGGGCCAAGAAAACTCAAACTCTGGGGGGAGTCGGGGAAACCTTGAGAAGAGGCCGCAGATGGGGGAAACCCCGCTTCCGGGATGAGCCACATGGAATACAATGGATGTCTCGGTAGTTTCGTGCTTGCTATTCGCATTTTGCCAACGATTTCATGAGCATTTGGAGCTACGGCCGCACGTAGGTCTAAGCGGGCATGCTGGCTTTTCTTGGGTCTGGCCTTTGGTCACCTGAAAGAGCCTCCTCCCGCTCGCCGTCCTCCGAGGCCGACCGTCTCGTGAGCCTTAGCTCCAGGCCGCGAACGCGCTCCCGCAGCTGAGCCTTGTCGTGCTCCAGCGTGGCCACGGCCGAACGCAGCGTCTCGGCCGCGGCGTTCTGACCCCGCAACGCCGCCACCTGACGGGAGAAAAGCGGAGTAGACGAGACGATGAAGAGCAAGGAGGATCAATGGCGGGGTCCGTCTTCTGGCCAAGCACCTCGGTCCGCAGCGTCTGCAGCTCGCGCTCTTTTTCGTTGGCGACCGCGTCCGGGGATTCCTGGGCACCAGAGTCGTCAGTGGGCATCTTTCTGCACAAAAAACAAAACCAAAAAAAAAAGACTTTACACATATTTGAATTCATATCAACGTCAGATGGGTTCCTATGCATCGCTGATATGAAGCGCTTTTTCCTCAAGAGGGCGGCGGGCGTCTTCGGGCAGAAGGCGGCGGACACCCGCGACTGGTCGCCAGCCAAACGCAGGGCACACATCGACAAACGACAAACTTTCACACCTCTGGATACTTTCCAGTGTTCCGTCAACCTGCCATGCACGTTTTTGGAACGTGGGAGGAAAGCCGCGTAACCAGAGAAAAGCCACCAAGGCATGAGGAGAACATGCATCCTGGAATCAATTATGTTTGTCCTGAAACGATCCGAGTTGTCAACAACAAAAATGAGAGCAACTTCACTGCCTTGTCAGTCTTCGTTGTAACAAACATCTGAGCTGCGCAGATAACAGATGTTCTCGCTCTACAAAGCCACACGCACGCGCGCACACGGTGATGTCATCGCTGGAGCCAGGCGGCGCAAGGAGGACAGCAATTACATAACACCGGCAGAGTGATGGGAGGAAGCGGGAAGTGTTTGATTGTTTTGTGTGCGTGCGTGATGATAGCTCAGCCAATTACATGCATCCGCAGCTCTGACATATCACGGTGGGGAGGGGGCGTGTACCATGCAAAAACACCCGCGCACGTGTGCAGACATTCTAAAAATAAATGTGAACATCGGGCAGAAGCTCACCAGAAAAAACAACACGCATCATCTGCTACTCCAAAAGGCGCGTTCCCACGTTGCATTTGTGTTATGCAACGTGTTGCATAAAACAAATTGCAAATATGATGTTGCAAACCGAATGTGTTCCCACGTTGCAACAGTTGCAAACAATTTCAAATCTCGCGAGAATATTTTCCGAATGCGCGTTTAACGTTGCTAAGCAACATATTTCGTTCTGCGACTATGGCGGCTAATTGTCAATACGACAGCGACGATGATCTCCTCGAACTGGCAGCTATCGGTCTACTAGCCGAGCTAGAGGAGCCAAAACCCAAACGGTCGTTTTGGATACGACCGTGGATCGAGACGGAAAGAACTCGGCGCCATAACGCTCTAATGCAGGAGTTGGCGGCGAGGACCCCGATAATTTCAGAAATTTCATTCGAATGGATCGCACAATTTTGAACTTTTGTTGTGCTCATTATTTTGGCAAAATAGTCGCCGAATAAATTATATTCGGTAATCTTTCTCACTCCAACCACCCTATAATATTCGACAATAAGTAATTATGATATTATTGTCGACATAATAATCGAAGACGCTGCCTCGATCGCCATCCATACCTGTCATGCAGTCGCCCATCAACTCCGATATGCTCGTGTAGGCAGCTTGTCGGTGTTCCCTCCTTGAGTAGAACTGGCTCCCGACATTCCACAAGCAATCATGCGAATGGTAATAATTAATAAACCTTTCGGTGTCGCCCCGGGAGAGCTCGATTTTTTAAAATTTCTGTTTCGACGCCATTATACTTCCCGCATTCCGTGTTACGACGCGATGTTTTTGTCACGTGATAGCCCAACGTGTTCTGATTGGTCAGGTTCATGCCACACGTTGCAAGAAAATAGAACAAGTCCTATTTCATCCAACACGCATACAACACGTTGTATGCCACAAAAGTCTGTCCAACTTTGGGGTTCACACGTTGCAATGTGTTGCATGCCACAAAACTTATGCCACAAATTGCAACGTGGGAACGCGCCTTAAAGGGAGCCTCTGCTCCGATAGACGCCATGTCTCAGTTCATCGGTAGGTGTGTCGTCCATGCCAATAAATGAACGCATCACCTGCAACATTAAGAACTATTTTTAACTACCGCAAGAAAAAGAGGCAGAGAGGTTCCCAAACTAAGTTGCAGTGGGATGCGTTGTTCTCGCAGGCCCGCGTCTTCTCTTTGCTTCTTCAAAGTGAGCTTCTACGATGAATCATCAACCCGTTTCTTCATCAGGCCTTTATCAATACTTGAAAATATCTGAATGTCTAATGCATTTTTTTTTTAAATATGGCCTCTCAATGTTGCAGATTGTCCCCGTTGGATTTTTTGAAGAACAAAGAGAAACAAAGAACGCCTCCAAAGACGTACGGCATATCATGAGTGCGACTTACGACTCATGGATGGGGTGCTGCTGCTCCCGAGCGAGACTTGGCTCCTCCTGGTATTGGCAATTCTGCTGCTTCAGTGTGTCCACCTGCACACACAAACACACGTGGAGGTCGGAAAAGCGAATACGTCATCAATAAACCGTTCAAGCGGCGGAGGGTCGCAGGGCAACAGGGCAGCAACACTTAACATGTACCGGCGAAGGCACATGAACGACTGCAACACTCCAACGTGGCTAAAAATAAACTTTCAAGCACCCGCGCGGCAGGAGTCAATAATTTATTCGAACTTTCACATTGGTGATGACGCCGTGTCAAACACGTGCCCTTCGCTTGGAAACATGAAATACGGCAGCCGTGCGCATCAAGAGCAGACCTGCTAAAAAGCAACCGGCAAGTCTGCCGTTTCGGTCCAAGGAGCTCATTTTGGATCTTGTCGTGCCATCCGGAATTTGAGAATTCGAGCCCTTGACATCCGTCTGAAGGACAGTGGTGACTCTGATCAGTGTCTGTGCGTGACGGGGTTATTCCAATTGCAACATTTCTGCACGATGAGCTGCTGACAGAGTTGTGGAGGTCTTGAGAGGTGAGTCACGATGTGCGAAAGAGGTAACGAGTCGTACCTGGTAGCAAGGCAAGTACACGCCTCCGGAGTAAGCGTGACGCAGCGACGCAACGTCCATACCTGCGTGGTAGCTCCCCCCCTGCTACGCTGGCATCGATCAAGTGCTTACCCCCGACTAGCACCGCCAATCCTCTACAAGCGATTGTGAGGGAGACAGAACAGCCTTTTTCTCCATCTCTCTCTCGCTCTCTCTCTCTCTCTCTGGTTTCAATTATGTAAGCAGGACTAAGACCCGCCCTCCCCCCCAACCCCTCGCCGCCGCTGCTTTTAGTTTTCGCGACGGCAAGCATCGCGCATCAGGCTGGAAGCATGAGCCGATGTTGCCGCTCGTCATGAACACTGCACGTCACTTGACATAAAAGAACATTCGGACGCGTAGCGGCGAGCGTGCCCGCCTCACGGTTTCAAAGTTCGGCTTCAAATCTCGTATCACCAACAAAGCGACAAAAGTATTCTCTGTCCTGGCTGCTCGTCAAAAGATTTTTGCTGTAACGCAGGAGGTTATCAGTGACTAGAACGGATCGCGGCATCGGAAGTACAGTAGGTGCGCCTGATAATTGGTGCACGGCAAATGCAAACCAAAATCTACGAAATTCTTCCATTTTTGGTTTCTTAAACAGCTTTTCACTTTTGCGATGGTTTTCCCACCCTTACTCGAACGTACACACAGCCATGAATGGAAATGAGAACGGCCACACACAAACTCACACTTTCACTTTGGGGTCATCGCGGGGACCGTTTTAAATCTCGACTATGTCTCCTTTCAAATGTCACTCGGCTCAGATTTTCCCCAAGCACGGCGAGTGGAAGTCGAGGACGGCAACGGTTTAACCACCTGAAGGGATTATATTTCTTTGGATTAGTCAGCGTTGTCACATGAGGTGTGCCGCGTGAGGATTACATCATCACACCTCACACAGATTGGAGAGCGTCATCACGAGTGCGCTGGGACGCTTTTAAAATGTGCGGCGTGACTTCCTGCGGGGGGGGGCTCTAACCTGCGTCTCCAGCGCCTTCTTCTCATCGGTCAGCTTCTCCACGGACAGCAAAGTCCCCTCCAACGTCTCGACGGCCTGCGTCGACAAGATGGGAAGCATGTGACTTTTTACCGCTGCGTCAGCCGCCGAGAGCGTGAAATAATACGTTTGATGCTCTGCGTTCACCAGAGCGTACATGGGAACGCAGAGTACGCTGGCCCCGGGGGGTGAAGGTGCTCCATTTAAAGCGAGGCTCGCCAACCACAGACCCCGTTTGGGAACGGGCCGTACAGAGGGAGTGAAGCAAAAATGTTTTAGGGCTGGAGCTATGGATTTCTTTTAGCATCGATCCATCTGCGGACCATTTTGTGGATGAATCAATCAATCAAACACATTTTAACGTCTATCCCTCGGTTCAAAAGACGGGACGTCATTTCAAATCGACTGTGCAGGAAATGGACAAGCGTAAAGGAATTATGATTCCGTTACTTTCGTGGTTTGGTCCTTATCAGGTCGGGGGGGGGGGAATAAATGTTAAACATTGTTTTCCAAAGTAAAAGCAAATGCTTTGTTTTGATTCGACACAAGGATATGCTGTCTGCTTTCATGGATAATCGGAGAATATTTACTGTTGAGGAGATGAAATTCTGAAAATGACGAGCAAAAATAATTAGTGATGAATTGGATTATGGATTAGTTGTTGATGCACAACTTGCACCGCTCATACATTTTTGCCGATTTCACAGTCTGAAAGACGTTTGATTTGGAAACTTAAAGAGTTCATAATGTGGCAAAGTTTCAAATGCCAGATTATTCCGATGGGACATCGCGCCGCAGTGCAATTCAATGTCAACGTTAACCTGAGACAGCCGAGCCTTGAGGTCCTCTTCCCGGCACCGACTCGCCTCCTTCAGCTCCTGCAAGTCCTTCTTCCGCTGCTCCAATTCTGACAAACAGCAGGCGACATGTCGGATAGGGTCAGTGACGGCAACGCCGACGCTCAAGCGGTAAGTGAGGTGACGGGTAAGAAGGCGGGTAACCGGGGCAGGTTCGGAAGAAAGCCAAAGGAGAGGCGGGGCGGCAAGTAAGGGGACGTGACAGGCTCCGAAGGAAATGAGGTGACGAGAAGGGTCGACAAAGAGAGCCGGCGGTTGAGGTGAAGTGAGGCGCCGTTTACCTTGCGTGGCCTTCGCCAGCTTGCTGCTCTCTTGCTCGGCCCGCTGCAGCTGTGGCCTCTGCAGAGGAGAAAGACACAAGAAGCGTTCTTGTCCTTTGACTCCATCGGGCAGGAATGAGCTACGTGGAGCAAATGCCTCCTAATGAGGCCACTCCAACAATGCCCTCGAGTCCAAAAGAAATGCAGACAACCGCGCATGCCGTAAACGTCCTGTCTGGACTGAACTTGAACAAAACGTTTGTTTGAAGAGGTAAGACTAATCCCTGGGCAGTCAGCAGTATAGCAGAAACCCCCCTGCGCCATCACTCCCCTCTTCCCCAAAAGGCGGTTAGGAATTCTTACAATAACAATAAAAAAATGAAGTGGATGTACACGTGCCCCCCCCCTTTCTCCTTCGCACTCCCTGAAATTATCCACGGTCAAGACCTCCAACGTTTGCGAGACGGAAATTTTAAATTGCACCTGAGCAGATCAAAAAGCATCGACGGGCAGCAAAGACACTCGGTGACTTGCGCTAACAACCCAGGCAAAGCTTGGCTCCTCCCCAAACCATAAAGAGGTTCGACAGCGGAGAGGTAACACTCGAACATACTTTCTTGACACCAATTAGTTTGGCCCTACTTGCTAGCTGTAAGTAGGATGACGTTGGCGCAATCCCACTGGACACTTAGTGGCAACGTGTTTGACACTTTTCTTTCTCCTACCAAGCTGCTCAGCTGCTGTTGCAACAAGTCCTTCTCGTCCCGAACGGACCGAAGCGCCTTGTCTCGACTCTCCAGGTCCACGCTCAGCTCGCTGATCTGCGGCAGACAAGACGGAGGCCGCGTGTTTGCCCTGCTTCGGTATCGACGTCTGAGGAATTGCGTTTGACCGAGGAGCCAGAAGCGACCTTCTTCTCCTGGGACTGGGCTTGGGCCTTCAGGCTGGCCAGCTGCTGCTGGGAGAGCGACGCCGCGTCCTCCTTTTGAAGCGACGCCCGTAGACGCAGCTGCAGGTCCGACACCTCCCGCTCCAGCTCCATGATGCGTGAGCGCTCCGACACCGTGGCCACCTGCACGGCAAGGAGGAGAACGAGTTCTGTTGTACAGCGCACGGCTGGACGCGAGCGATGTGCTCGCGCTAGCGGTGGCTACTGTCGAGTGGTGAAAACGGAAGTAGGAAGAGTCACAATGAAACGTCGCTTTTGGTGGTGAATCAGTTTCAAAAAGTCTGACCAACACGGAATCCTACAAAAATGCAAGCTCGATTTCCCTTAGGAAGGAATCACCCTGCTGTGCTTTTGTTTTTTTTTTGTTTTTTTTGGTCCAAGGTTTTTGTTTTGGTACAGGGTGTTGAAGTTGAGTTAGCATTTAAGTTGGGACAGCGGCAGGACAGCGTGTGATTCACACGGCTCCAGCTAAAAGGCAAAAGTGGATGCTGGAGCATCAGTTCCAGCTCTGACGTGCTCATTTTGCTGAATCTCGGAGTGAAATAGCAATTGGCGACCCAACTGAGCTTCAGTGTCTGTAAAGGCGGTGTGGTTTTTTTTGTTTTGGTTTTTTTACTCTAGCTCGGGTACCCGGTGCCCATTTTCAGATTTTTACCCTGGCGTCCTCTAAATCCCGCTGCAGTTTGTCGGCTTTGGTCTTTTCAAAGAGCAGGCTCTGCTCAAGCTCCTTAATGCAGGCGTGCTCCAGGCGGATCTGCGTCTGTTAGTGCGAGAGAGAGAGAGAGAGAGAGAAGCCAGAAAGCGGCTGACGTGCATACTTGAGGCCATATACAAGCAGCACAGAGAGAAAGCACACTCGGTCAGACAATCAAACGCTGCGACAGTGTGGCATCACAAGCCGTGTGCCAGCGGCTAATTTAGCACCGATGAGAGAAGGCAAAAGAAAAAGAGCGTCCGGCTGGTTGACGGTAAGGCGGCAAAAGTGAGGTGACGGGTTAAGCTGACAGGTCTGTGGGTGGATGAGGTGAGGTGAAAGGTTAAGTTGACGAGTCAAGTGCCGGCCGGGTAAGTTGCCAGAGGAGGAGATGTTAGGAAGGGTGAAGTGAAAGGAGTAAGTTAGGTGGTAGCAGGTGAGGGTATACACGTGAGGTGGTGGGTGAGTTTGCTCAGTAAAGCGTACGGCGGAGGTGGCGGTTGAGGTGAGAGGTGAGATAATATGGAAAATGAAGGCCGAGGTTGAGAGGTGACCAAAGACTATGACCGCCTTGGTCTCCTCTTGTCGCTGCTAAATCGGCTTTGAAAAGACAGAGAGGCGACAAGATGGGAATGAAGCAGGCATGGATTGACAGCTAAAACGTTGGAGGTGGACTTTCACGGAATGTTGCGTTTATTTGGAGGGGGCGGTACATGACCCCTGTTCTAAGAGTTTGGCGCGGAAGAAGAAGCCAATGGAACAGCTGCGACAATGAAGACTCAGCGACAGTCATCTTGAGGTGGATTCAAGTTTTATGAATCGGGAGTTTTTGAACGGGGCTTTGTGAAAAACTGACCAATTATGTAAGCAGCAAGTTACCTCCAGGTCGCCTTTGGTGATGCACGCCTCCTCCACGCGAAACTGCAGGTCTTCCACTTTCCTGCCGCGGGAGGACAAAATAGTCCGATAGACTTTCGTGAGCAGAAACGTTTTGAAGCGACGTCAGGCTTGGGCGCCTTACCTTCTCTCCTCCTCCAGCTGGTTGAGCAGCTCCACTTTATCCCGGTCGGCGGCTTCCACCATTGACCTCAGCTGGTCCAGCTTGGCCTCTGTCTCCACAGCGTACTGCCACACGCACGCGCATATTTAGCAAGTGGTTCATTTTCTCATGTCAAGTTGTCAGAGTCGGCAAAGTTAGTGTGCGGTACACTCAACTTGGAGCACTGCCACTTCACAAAAATGTGACTCGGGTAAAAGTGAAAAGTAGTCCCGTAAGTAATTATTTGAGCAAGTACTCGGTGGAAAAAAAAAACCTGAGTAACAAGGAATAATTTCAGATTGATTTCTTTTAATCAGTGAGTGAACATCCAAGTGTCAAAAATATCAAATAAAGATATTGCGCAATAAGATGACTTCACCAAAACAATGAGTAAATGTCAATAAGATAAAATACACTCTTTGTAATGTATGGAGGTGTTGGCATCACGCACCTGATCGCAGCCCTTCCTCAGCACGGCGAGCTCCTGTTGCACCTCGCCGGCGTGGCTGGTGGCCTTGGCCATCTCGCAGCGCTCCAGGTCGCGCTCAGCCAGCAGCTGCTCGATGTGCTGCTGCTTCTCCTTCAAGGCCTCCTGCAGGGCCGTGGTACCTGAGATTTTGCGAGCATATCTGGCCGACGTCTCTGTCAACTGAGCGAGGAAGAGGAACAGAAATGACATGAAGTAAAAATTCTCCTTGAAACGATGCCTAAATGCCACTGCCTCACCAGTCCCGCTCGGCTGGGTTTGCCACTGACGGAGGAGGCGGTGGAGCTGATGGAGCTAATGGAGGAGGCGCTCGGGCTCTTCTTGAGGAGGGACCTCCGGCGGGAGCTCCTCGCTTTGGTCGGCGTGGTGCACGGGAAGCCGATACGCGTCACCTTGTGGACAGGGGCGAAGAGGCCATACCGGGGCATACACTGAAAGTACCTGAGCGGGTGGGGGCGGGGGGTCACCCAACACAATTAGGATGTTTGCATGATGCAATCATACGATGAGATTGAATAACTGGAAATCAGGGAGACGGAAATTCCCTATCTCGTGTAAATGCGGAGTTTGTCTTTTGTTACCATGGTGACCAGGGGCGACATTCGGGCGATGTGACAATGAAAGGGCTACCCAATTTTGACTTTTCCAACGATTCAAAATAAACAAATAAAGGCAACCGGAAACCAATCCGGTGACTTTTTTGCGGCATTATTGGAGACTTGACTGCAGCGTGCATGTGAAATACAAGTGGATGCGGTGAGCGGTTGCGCCGTGTACCTGGTGCCAGCTACCGCCCCGTCGTTCTTGCCCAGAGGCTCGTCCAGCTCCACGCCGCACCAATCCCCTTTGGCGAAATCCGTTTCACCCAAGAAGCGCACCACACCCGCCTTGGTCCCGCCCACCTGACCGCAACAGACATAACGTAACCTAATGGAACATTCCATTTGCATTCCTGGCTCCAATCCATTCATGCAGGCTGAAAAGGTCTCGTAGTTTGCGACTTCCTGGAAGGGAAACTCGTTAATGTTATGATAAGAATATGTTACAATACTCGATTACCAGCATTTTTTTGGGGGGGGCTCTACAAATGGGAAAAAAAACTCGTACGCCACAGTCATTCGACCAGTGTGCCCAGGTTGTTGTATTGGGAGGCGAATTGTCTTACGACTTGAGGTCAAAGAGCATACTACGAGTACATGGAATTTAATCAAATATACAGAAGAAATCATCGAACAGCTTTCAGTGGAGTATAGACAGAAAAACTTGAGCGGTTTATTGGGAATGCCGATCTTACCAGGACACGCTCTCCTCTCCTGAGCTCCCACTTGTTCCTTTTCATGGATTCCGTGTCAGACAGGTTGGACACCGTCTCAGTGGATTGGACTGTTCGGTTCAGCGTGCCGGTTAGCTTTCCGCCGGGTGAGACATTCCGCAAATTTTCGATGGTTCCCGTTGATGGCGTCCCACCCGGCACGGTTTCGCTTCCCACTTGCGTGGGCTTCGCCTGCCCCCCGTTGGCTTCCTTCTCCAGCAGCGGGGTTCTGGTTAGCTTGGAGGGCCGCGTGAAAATGCCCTTGCCGTCGTCGCACTGGAAGTAACGCACGCCCGCCACCGAGCCGTCGTTTTTGCCGATGGGTTCGTCCAGCACGATGCCCGCCCACTGACCCGGGGCAAACTGCGTGCCGCCCACAAACTGCACGTGGCCGGGTTTGTTGCCATTGACCCATACCCGCTCCCCAGTCTGGAAGTCGGTTTCGCCATCCTGAGCAGGGGATGGAACGGCGCCGCCAGAGCCGGGGGACTTCTCAGAACTTGGAAGCAACTTTGGCGTTCCTGCAATGGCAGTTTTCAAGATTTTTTATTAGATTCATTCAGGGGAGCGAGTCTCAACTGTTGTCACCTGATCGCTCACGGTTCCCTCTTTTATTAATACTATATTTATTGTTTCCACCGCGCAGAGAGAATACACGACTGTGAGTATTGTTGTACGCTCAACTAAATAGAACATTAATCATCTCTTGGGTTCGTACCTGAGGAAGGGGTGGTCTTCATGGTCACTACAGGTGGACGGCATATTTTAGTGGGTGGCTTGAGCCCACTAACTTTACCCGCTGTACTCATGGCTCCTGCTTTGTCCATCTTATGGGGGGGAGTCCTTCCCCACCATGTGATTGGCGGGACCTGAAATATGTGCATGTGTGTTTACAGATGAAATGCAGGGTCTTGCACACATCATCACACACAGCCTCGGTATGAAGAGAACCCCCGCCAATTCAAGATTCACATTCTCAAGAACTGTTCTTACTAATAACTAAGGTTTTAATTTCTGTCGCAAAACTATGTCATGATCTTTTGAATCAGGTGCGTTGAAGGAGCGAGACAAGTACAGCAGGTTGGATAAAGGCTCTCGAGGACCGGACTTGGGCACCCGTGTGCTAAAGTAACAAACTCTACTCACTTCTGACCTGGTGTGAACGTCGCTCACTGACATTAGCAATCCATACCTTTCTCTGCATCAATTTGTCCCTCCAGCAAACAGCGGTTAGTCCGGTCAGACTAGACGAGTACGTGAATGGTGAACCGCGAATATGCGGGAGTACGACTGCGGGAAAAGGGGAACTACTGAACATCAACAAATCTCTGCTCGCTGACCCCGCCCAGGCGGCGCACTCGCACCCAAACAACGAGCAGTCCCTATGCCCTGTCAAATGGCCCTGATGTCAGCCTCCAACTACTTCTGACGAGTCCTAATTATGTTCCCATACGTCAGCCATACACAAAACACAATCAAAGGAAATTGTTGCGTTTATGTCGGGAGTCTTGTTGGACTGACTTTCAAGCCAGTCCCCCGCCAAATATGCTTTTACGCCAAATGTGTCTTTTCACAATTAAAATGGCGTCCCAAAACGGCGACGTTTTAAACTCATTTCATGCTATTTTTAGCCCCTTTCATGTCCGTGTAATTCCCGAACTAGCTAGCAACAGATTAGCGATAGAACGGCGTAAACCAACAGGGGACGGCTTGAACAGAAATGACAGCGTGTCGCCGCTTTTAACGTGACAGTTACGTCAAAGATGGACGCGTGTGTGTGGCCGTGGACGCTTACTTGCTGCCGGCCGGAGTGGATGCTGCCTATTACCGTTACAGGACATGTTTTTCCAGGCAGGCAGTCTTTCCCCTCTCCTCCTTTTCCTCCTGGGGCTCGATGCCGCCTAATCTGACGTCACCGGCAGACTCCACGTCGCCTTCAGGAACCTCGCTGGAAGCTCGGTCATCTGGCAACGGCAAAATCGGAGCCCAAATTCGGCGAGATGTGGAAAACCCGATTTATTCTCGCAATACTGTATCCATCTTGGGGTCGCTCAAAGACAACTCATCGCACTCGTGTCGAATTTTTTTTTAACTGGCCTAATGTCAACTATCACCATAAAAATTCACGTGCACATCTTACCCTGTGCCCACATCAATATCTGAAAATATCAAAACAATCACACCAATAGTTGAGATTGTAGGGACATTACCATCATCCTCCCAATGGGTACGCACTTAAGCATAATGTCGGTTCACGAGAAAAAAATCAAAATCTTCAGGGGATTATTTTGATATTTTCTGAGATTGCTGTGGGCATAGGTAGAGATTTGCACATTAGTTTTTTACATGCACATTTAAGATGGCCCGACAGGGTATTGCCCTGAGCACAAAAAACAGAGAATCTGAGATATTGTGCAGAGGATAGGCTTAAAATAATAAATAAATCTGTGAATAGGAATTTTCATAAATACAGGAAATATGCGGGGGACACCATGATTGACAGTAAAAGTTCATGTTTACAGTTGTACTTTTCAGGGCCTGCAGTTTTTCCATTGAGTCAGTACTTATACTTTTCAGAATAGATTTTTGACAAGTATCTGTACTTTTCCTTAAGTACGAATGAGAGTGATTTTTCTACCTCTGCCTACAGGGAATCGTATTGACCAGGAGAGGCATCAAAGAAAATAGTAAATGCAATGTACATCATAAACAAACCCGCAGACAATTACCCTCAAAGGCAGCAGGTGAGGACAGATGAGCAGCCCTGAAAAGAAATCTTTTTAATGGTTTAAACAAGGGAAAAACCGGAATCGATGAGCCTACGCTTTCACTTCAGGGAACAACAGTGTGTGGAGGGGCTGACATGAGACCACACCCTTTGGCGAGAAACATGAAAGAAACCAAAAGAAATGTCAAGTGAGTGGCCAGGTACTGCGCAGCGTTTTATGTACAGTAAATAAAATAGGTATAAAATGACGTTAAGGTGTACATTTGGCCGAGTTGTCATTTCTGGTCACATCCACGTTTTCAGTAAAAGTGCACATTTTGGTCTTCACTTCTTCACCTCGCCCAGATCATCAATGCTGTCGTCATCCACCTGAAACACACGACGCATACTTAACTACTTTGAGCTTCTTTGTTACAGGGCTAGCAACTTTGAGCTAATTTTGCTATGGGTAACTGGTACGAGCTTCATGAGCCAGTCTGAGCTTCGTAGCCAGGTTGAAGCAATTTATCTGCAAGTAGCTGGCCTCAACCGATTTGTCTGCAATTAGCCAGTGTGAGCAAATGTAGCTGCTTGACGGCTACGTTGTTAGCATGAAGTTTGTCGTCTTTGTTTTTCCAAGACACCGATAGACATAAACTCACCTCAGGCCACTTCTCTTGAATGACGTCGATGATGTCGTCGGTGAAATCTCCCTGAATGATGATCTCGTCCTCGGCCGTGACGGAGGCGCCGCAGGAGAACTTCTGAGCAAAGAACCGCTGAGCCTCTTTCAGCTCAATGTCTGTAGACCATCGCCACCACATGACACAGTTTTTCAGCATACAAATTGGAGGCAGTATACATGCAATCATTCGTGCAACAAACTCACCAAAGGTTGCCAGGCCGCACACCCGCGTCACGTATTTCTTCTTGGCTCGCGGGATTTTGGCTATCGTCACCTTCTGAGGGACCGTCTTCTTCTTCTGTTTGATCTGGCCTCGCCCGCCTGAGAGGAAAGCAACACGTGAGTGCAATGGAGGAGGCGGCAGAGGCCACAATTCACTCCATCCAGACGACATCGCCATTGCTCAAACCTCTCTTCTGCTTCTTCTTCTCCTCCTCCTCGACAGCAGGGGGAACGTCTCCAGCCTCAGGGTCCTTTTTGGGGGCTTTGACTGCGGGGCCAGTAGGACAAAAGGACACAATGCAAACTGTTAAACACCAACACCACAAAGGAAAGAAAGAAAACACATTCATTGACACTTACCAAGAGTCATCCGGGCAAAAACATCCGGGAAGTTCTTCTCCAGCCACTGCCGACATTTGGCTGGCTCGGGCATGTATTCGCAGTACTGTCGATGTAACAGATTACAATTAATAATTGGACATACAGAATAAACAGAGCATTTGACACGTAACACTCACCTCTGAAGGGAGAGAGCACACTGTGGAGGGGAGGGAGGAAAAGGGAATGAATCCAAACTACTGCATCACAGACATGAGACATACGAAGGTCCGGTAGCTTAATGCTAACACCCAATGCAAAATGCCATAGATGGCCTAAAAAAGGCACTACTAATGATATAATCATAGTGTCGGTGATCTCAAGTTGCAAACATCCGATGACCAAAGCCAGAAAACTAGTGAAGCGTGACGTTCGCAGTGCCAGCCCTAGATGTCAATTTCAGTCGACAGCAGGAGGCAGTGTTGCGTAAAATGTCACCCTGGATTGGTTAAACACAGGTGGATTTATTGGTTTATCGATAATTCTTATTCACCAATCCAAGATTAACACCAACTAGTGGGGGCACAGAGAACATATTAAGTTGGCAACACTGAAACAGCCTTAGTACTCTGGCTCCTCGCACTTCACAGCCACGTTGTTAGCATAAGCAGTGCGCATCAGCAGGGATGTGCAATGTACTATGGAACCGTCTTCCATTAAAACAATTAACAGATAAACCTATTTTCCCAGTTCAACATACACACCTATGGAAAATAAAATAGTTTTACCTCCACAATAAAGAACTTTCAATGGGTACTTTGAATCGGGATCGACCGTTTCATGCTCTGTAGACTCCATCTCAGTAGTAGCCATCACAAAACGTCTGGAAAAAACAAGTTATTAAATAAACATTGAGTTTAAAGCTGTCTCACACACACACACATTATATATGACATATTTTAAACAGAGGTGTATACAGACTACTATTTTTATTTTATTTATTTTCAACACGGGGGGGTTGGAGTGTGATGGGGTGTATTATTAGCTTCCTCGGTAGGACCGACAGCTAAATGAACGTACACGAGCCGGCTCTGGTTAACACACGCCCGTAAATATTGTCAAACTTGAATAATATTTTAAAAAGTACCGAGGCAGAGTTGTTTTTTTGTGCTACGATTATCGTAAATTGGCTTTACAAAACACACACAGTCGCGTTAGAACAATTGTTCCTTCAGCCTAGTGTTGAGTCACACACAGCTGTCACCGTTAGCGCCTCGTTAGCTTAGCAAGCCAGCTCCTCTGCCACAAACTCAAGGGAAACATCCGCGCAACGCACCCTGCAGTATATCCGTTAAACGCGATTTCTTCTTGATAACAACGTTAGCATTGTTGGCAGTGATGGACGCTTCAGATGGTCATTCTTTTGTTTGTTTGTTTGCTTTCTTCCAGGAGCTAGCGTAGTACAGTTGGCGTACTTTGAGCACACCCAGCACGCAGCGCTTTGCTCGCTCGTTTGATGGAAGGGTGCGGACGAAAGCGTGCGCGCTAGCAGTAGCGCCCTCTACAGCCTTGGAAGACAACAACGGATCCCGGTGTGGCTGGGGAAACGTGATTCAGATTCAGATTCATGAAACTTTATATATCCCCATGGGGTAATTTGGACTTAACAGGCACGCTCTGCACAAGAAACATGAAAAACAGTGACGAACATGGGATACAGTGCGAAGGGCCTGTCGGTACTCGCCGTATGTACAGCGCCCCGAGATCTTAGTTGCGAAAGTAAACACTAGGGAAGGAGAGGGAAAAAAAACATGCTCGAACTATCCTCTTCTGAGGATAATTTAAGTCTAGGAGAAAAAAAATACCCTGCACATCAAAGCATATGACAGTTACAACAAGTCACAAGACATAACATGTAGCGAGGGGGCGGGTGGGGGGGCGCGACGCGACCCGACCGGCGTGCTGCCAGTCCATTCAGCTCACAGCAGATCAGGTCACATCACGGGGATAAAACAAAGGGACGATGAAGACGGTGATGATAAGGACAGGCCGCAGCTGCTTCGTCAAGGTCTGCTCATGGAGACAGTCCCGGCTTATCAGTCCATGGCCGAGAAGGAGGGGGTGATGTCAAATTGTCACTTAAATTCATTCACCATATTTTCTATGCATTAAATATCCCAAATAGGTTATATTTAGTACATGACAAAGGTTAAAAAATATTTCTTTATAACTATTTTATTTTTCATTGGGGTTTTTTTTTGTACAGTATCCGCTCTTTTTCAAAATTAAGAAACCAAAGGCTGTTATTTACCCAAACTATTCGATCTCTTCGGAGTAAGTATTGAAATCTCCAGTTGATGGAGAAAGACGAACTTAATATCATGTTTTCAAGTTTCATTTCAGTACTGTATATGCTTGATTGACCTCGAACGGTACGTTCTCACGACTTGTACACAATGGAGCACACAGAAAAAAGGGCCAACTTGAGCTGAATAAAGCCAGGTCCTCATCAACTGATAATGTCGGCAGGAAGGATAAACTTCGGGAGGGCAGCATGATAAGCCATTGTTTGTAGCAAGAGATGTTTTGGCGTCTTAGGGGCGTATCGGTGGGCTGGGTTGAGAGGTGTGACATGTGAAGAAGGGAGTGTTTTTCTGATATATCACTTGTAATTTGCATACACAACCAATAAAAAGGCCGGCAGAGGTTGCAGGGGTCAGGTGTCAGTGGGAAGCGCACACGGAGTGGCTTCGTAGAAAACTGCGCCTTCTGCCGGCAGAAAAGACAATCTCTTCCTGAGTCTGTTTGTTCAACTGTCCGAGTGAACAACTCTGACACCAGTACATTATTTTTTGTTCAAAATATACAATGGCCAATTGATCTCAGTCGACGTATTCGTACATTATTTTGGAAACAAAGTTCTTTGCTCAACATTTCCCCTTGCTTCATGCTTTAAAAATGTTTTCTGAACGTTTTAACTAACGTCACTTTGGGGACAAGTATGAACTTATAGGAAAACGATTCTGCGAAAAGATGTAGAATTGCTAATCCAAATCCTTTATTTAAGTTAAATTGTACAGACGCTGCAATGTACTTCAGCGCAAAGAAAAAGGAAAAATGAAGCAGACATACATATAGTTGGGGAGAAATAGAAAGTAAAACAAAAAGTACAAGTAAAACGATACAGTCTTCGAAATGTACTTTACTGTACTTCAGTACAAAAGTTTAAAAAAAGGACAATAAAGTAGCAAAACTACTAAAAACTATCCATCCAGCCATTTTCCGATCCGCTTATCCTCACAAGGGTCATGCGGTGGGCTGGAGCCTATCCCACCCACCTGTCTTCTGGAAGTAGGCGGGGGACACCCTGAACTGGTTGCAGGCTAATCGCAGGGCACACATAGACGAACAACCATCTGCACTCGCACCTCAGAAGAATTTAGAGTGTTTACTAAAAACTACATCTGTACAGTATTGTTGTTTTCAGGCCATTTTGCACAGCCCCACTAACTTCCTGTCAACATTCACTCAGTCACTTCCCAGTCCCAATAATTCATTTCCTTGTGTCGACGAATCATTGAATCACACTGTACATCCAGGTTGCATCACGTTGAACTTGTGATTGTTTCCTTTGCTCAAGGGAGGACGACAGCTGGAAAGACTAGCTGCTGCAAGTGGCCCACTCCAAACAGCACCGCGCCGCGCTGAAGCTGCACTTCCTGCGACGGGTACCCAAAGCAGCCTCTCTATCTGCCATTCCCTCACCCTCGCCACAAGGAAGTGAGGACCAACGCTGTTTGCGAGCGACATGCTTCCCGTTGAGTCACATTCCTCCAGCTGTGGAACACTGTCACGGCCAAAATTAATTTTGCTCTTTTTCATGGGCATGTCGCCACCACCGCTACGACAGCTGGCGGATGACTCCAGAGAAGCCTTGGAGGGGGGGGGGGGTTTAAGGCCCCTGGTGACCTCCTTCTACTGTCAGAACCGCCAGACAGACCGCCGCCACCACCACGTAAACACCCCACCTGCCCAGGTTAAAGCCTGTTCAGGTGTTCAACTGCCACTCAGTGTGGTTTGGGTGTGTCCGCACTCGACTTGTCTTGCTTTCAGAGTGCCGCAGCTCCACCCAAAGATAGCTGCTGTTCATCCCAGCAGGGGGGAGGCAGGCTGGGCAAGATTTGCTGACACTTCAAGAGGCAAAAGTGAGGCGGGATGTGTGGCATTCGCATCCACATACCCTGTACTGCAAATTCATCAACATGAACGAGGGGGCATTTATGACCCCCGGGCAGGGGCGGAGGAGCTTAGAGAGGTACGGTGGGGCCAGGCCGTTTTAAGATTTGAAAACAAATAAGAGAATCTCAAAAAGAAAGTGAGTGGGTGAGTGCATGACTAGTGTGTGTGTACTGCATGTGAGAATTTGATTGAGAGAATGAGTGGGCATGTGTGTGAGTGAGTGAGTGAGTGAGTGAGTGAGTGAGTGAGTGAGTGAGTGAGTGAGTGAGTGAGTGAGTGAGTGAGTGAGTGAGTGAGTGAGTGAGTATGAAGGAGTGAATGTGTCAAGAGTGTGCAAGTGTCGTGAAACCTGTCTTGCAAGGTTCTCACTGGTTTCCTTGTCATTGTCATACCAGTTACACCGCCTTCACTTCATTTCCCCACTGCCTGGCCACTGATTTAAACACACATCATTTTTGTGATTTTAATCTATTACATTTTTCGTGTTTTTTTCTTCTTTTTTTTAAAGACACAAAAGACGCTCTTGACTGGGCTTTTTTTTTTCAGTTGAGAGGGATGTTATGAGCTTTTTGTGCTGGATTTGACACAAGCTCCGATTGGATTATAAGCCATTTAGCGGACTAAGATTTTGTTGTTATTGGACGTGCTTGTTTGCAGCGGAGACAAGCGGATTCCATTTTGCTTCACAAGAGCGGCGAGATGAGCAAAACCAAGAACAAAAGCGAGAACAAGACAGAAAAGGCCCTGGCGGCGGAGAAGGAGCAGTTTGGAAAGCAGCAGGTTAATCATACGCATTTACAAATGAGCAGTCGAATGGATATTTGTGTGTTCAATGTCATTAGGTAGTGTACCAAGCCAAGTCTGTATCAAAGTTGTTTGTGTGTGTGTGTGTGTGTGTGTGTGTGTGTGTGTGTGTGTGTGTGTGTGTGTGTGTGTGTGTGTTCAGCTGCAATCCATCAGCAAGTGCCTGACCTCAGCTGAAGCACCGCCCAAATCGAAATATGTGCGCAATATCCTTTTTATTGGCGTTCCCAACCTGGACCCAATTCTGTGACCGCAACGTAAATCCACATTGTGAGTGCCATTGTCTCGGTTTTCTTGTGATCGTCACGCTACCTTTTGTGGTGGCACCAGTGCTAATTCTAGCACCAGACGCAGTCCAGCACCAAATGCAGTATCACAAGTCAGAGAACTGTTCTTTGTACCAGAACTAGTATCAAACCAGTTCTAGCACCGGAGCCAGTGCCCGCCCGCACTGAAAAGAAGTCCAAAAAGTGAGCCCCATTTTGGGGGTCATGTCTAGCTTCACCTTTTCCCTGTGCCATCAGTATTAACTCGGAGTGTTCACGATCCGGGTTTTATGCTGTTGACTCCAATGTCAATGGGGACGCGACATTGGACCCAAGCTGGTCTCGACTTGGCTGCAGGTTGCCGCGGGTGATCGGTTGTTGTGATCGGCAATGAAAGAGTCTTGGGCTCCCTCTTACGAGTGAGTACCAGTCAAGAGGTCAGAGGCAGCATTCTGGACCAACTGGAAACGCTCAATGGAGGCTTGGCTGACTCCATAGGAAAGTGCAATATCACTCCCCAGTGACTATGACCTTGGAGTCTTGTTTTTTGTTAGATTTAATTTTTTTTCCCAGAAAGTCGCAGATTTGTGGCGTTTTTACTATTTCCCTTGACAGCAATTGAAGACATCCTTCTTGGCAGTCACAAGGAGGGCGGGGCGGCCACCATGTGGTCGTACATCCTCAACCTGCCGCTATCCAGCAACGCCATCATTAGCTGGAAGTTCTGCTACCTGCTGCACAAAGTGCTGCGGGACGGACATCGCGATGTAAGGGCCTGTAAACATTTTGAGGGGGCGCTGTCTTCCCAAGGGTTGCAATCATATCCGATCTTTTAATTAATTTGGTATTTTGGTTTGATTGGCACACCATACACCACTCCGTACCGGAGCCAAGCACTTTCAAAAGAAATGATGCAAGCCACAACAGAGCTGTTCATCAACAATGTCCTCACTTGTCCTTTCGCCAGGCTGTAAGGGACTCGCACAAATACTGTCGCAACGTGAAAGACATGGGCACCTTGTGGGTGAGCGAGTGGCCGTCGTTTGACGATGATGATGATGATGATGTTGTATCATGGATTTTATCGGCACGCCTCGCAGGGAAATCTGCACGATCGCTACGGCCACATCGTCGCCTTATCGGCCAAATTTCTCTGCCACAAAATGGAGTTTCACGCCCAGGTAAATCAATGTCTGTCTGTGTGTGTGTCAAAAAACACAGTGGGCAACTAGTTAGCAGGTCAGCCTCACAGCGCAGAGGCGCAGTGTTCGATTCCGGCAAGTTTGTATGTTCCCCTCATGCCTCCATTATTTACGTGTGCCAAAAAATAAATAAATAAGTACATACAAAATAAATAATAATTTACAAATCAACCTCTACTTCAATTCTTGTATCAAATTGAATTCAAATGCATGCAGTTAGTTGAACTAAGTGAATTGTAGTCATGGACACCTGTGACTTATATTCTTATTTATGATTTCACGTTTGTTCAACGATTCAAAGTCCTTTCATTCATTCATTCATTCATTCATTTGTGTTCAATTCCATTGGAAAGCACAAAGCCATTCCCGGCAACCTGGAGGCCTCTGACGAGACTTTGGAGCGAGAAGCCGGAAGCGACATGAACAGAGTGTGAGCACTGTCACAAATGTGTGTCGTTCTTTTTGTTGGGCCTTATTGCTGAGTTGTTACGATGAGTGTTTGGATTGACTGCAGGCTGGATATGACTCAGGAGCTGTTGGAATACTTGGACGCCGGGCTCAAGATGGCCGAGACGGGTTTGTTGATGTCTGTTACATGCGGTCAAGCCCCACCCACAGTTATCAACAATCGGCCATACAAAAATAGACACGCTTCAAAATCTGCCGGAATACGCACGCGTGGGTCAGGATTTTAGAAGGACTGTAATTTGGTCCGGTCTTGTCAGTCCTGCGTCAGGTGGAGACTAACGGAGCCAAACCCAACACGCCGGCGGGTCAGTGCCGTCTCATCCCTCTGATCCCGCTCATCCCCGACTGCAGTTTCCTGTACCACTTCTGCGTCCGCCTCCTCTTCAAGCTCCACAGCCGTGAGTGACGGGCTGAATTCTTTGTCAAATTTTGGAGGGCGCGACTGAGCCAAAATGGCCGCTACTAACCAAAACAGCAGATTTTTTCAGGCATGGCTCTTTGGTTGGTCTTTTCATGATGGACGGTGTTAAACAATATTCAATGTTAAACAAACAAACCCCCCATCAATCACTCTGCTTTGCATGCTCAGCCAATGTTGTGCGCCTTGTAGGGATTGCGGCGGATGTTCTTCTCGGCCACAGAGAGCGATTCCGGGAGCTATTCAACAGGTGCTGTATAATCAATGCTGGTCCACAAACATACAGATGATACAGGCGATGTTCGATGCTCTATCTCATGTCTTTTTTTGCCAGTCTCAAGCAGTTCTTCAACAAAGCCAGAGAAATCGAGTTCTTCAAAACTATCATCCAGATCCCGGAACTCCCAGATGTGCGTAACTTTGCGAGTCTTTTTCCTAATTTCAGTGTGATGTGTTTTGTTTTGGATAACATGAATTTTTACATTGATTTTCTTGTTTCTGATTTTTTTTTCTCTTCTTTATGACCCTTAAAGGCACCTCCGAACTTTTTACGTGCGGCCGCCTTGGCCGAGTACAAGAGGCCAGTGGTGGTGATTGAAAATGAGGAGCGCTTTGATGACATCGAACCACAACCCGACTTACGGGATTCCCAGCAGGTCTGTTTTCAAATGTAGGGACGAAACTCAACATAAGAATAAATACTCAGAGTACAGATACCGAAAATAATAATAATAAAACAAAAGACAAGAACAAAATAATTGACCACCACTGGCTAACCTGTGCTAACATGCTATATTTGTCAATGTTTGTCTCCCGGTAGTATTACCTGCTGAGTCAGATGGGAATGCCTGATGCAGACCAAAAGGAGCACCACAATGAAAATGAGAGCCTGAGGAGAGAACTGGACGTCCTAAAACCAGAACTTCAACTCATCAAATCCGAGGTACGCCGTAGTCGGAAAGCTCGCTGATTTCTTCCAAACAACAAAAAACAGCGTGGCCCTAAATGGGAACCTTGAGGTACACCACGCTCCAACACGCGACATGCCCTGGGAAGACCCACGCAGGCATGGGGAGAACATGCGAAGTCCACACAGGACGGCCGGAGCTCGGATACAAACTTTGAACCTCTGTACAGTGAGGCGGACAACATGCTAACTGGTCAAGCGCCGTGCCGCTGAAAAAAAAAAAAAAAAAAAAAAAATATATATATATATATATATATATATATATATATATATATATATATATATATATATATATATATATATATATATATATATATATATATATATATATATATATATATAGTCAATGTTAAAAACATTTAAGAGTCACAAATGTATCATTTACATTTCCAAATCTAAATACATCCTAAAAATTTTAGGCTCAGCGGTGTGTGACGGAGCTCCGGGCTCAAATTAACCACCTTGAGGCGGAGGTGGAGGAGCACCGCACCCACAAGCAGATGGCGCAGGTGGAAAACGAGCACCTGCGCATGGAGGTGGAGGCGCTGCGCCATGCCAACGTGGCCAACGTGGGCGCTCAGATCGGATTCAAGGAGGCCGACGGTAAACGAGGCGCAATCAACACTTGTAGATTTTCTTTTTTTGGCTAACTTTCCTTCACTCGACAGGCCGCGCACAGGCGGCCGAACTTCGATTCACTCAACTCAAAGAGAAACACGCCGAACTGGTCACCAGTCACGCTGATCTCATGAAGAAGGTACGGCAACCACCCCCCCACATATTCGTAGATTACAATTCTCAAAAATACCTTTTTGTGAAAGAAACCCCCACCGTCTGCCCTGTAAAAATAGCAAAGTAATACAGATTGGTGTCAAGGAATGATTTTTGATTTGAAATGATGAGCTTTTTATGTGATTTTAGCCTGAGTTGTTTGGAGAAATTACGGAGAGTCTTGGCCATATGCATGTACACGTGCACTTCTGGTGCATTATTTCAATAAATCAATGTGTGACACCAGTTGCTTAGATCTGGTTGTGGAATGCCGTGTCAGTCACAAAGTCGTGACAATAACCCGTCTTTCCGGGTTCCGGGTGTGTAGAATGCGGACACTACCAAACAGTTGGCCCACACAAAACAAGACCAGGAGGACGTGTGGAGGGCCAAACAGAAACTGGAGAGCGAGCTGGAAAACCTGCGTCGGGAGAAAGCCAACTTGGTGAGATCTCACAGGCTCACGCGCACCAACGCAAAGCATTAACGTTTGCGTGATGGCTTACTCCGTCAGATTCACCTGCAGCAGAATGAGGCGGACCGCCTGAATAAAGAACTCCTGGAGCAAAGAGCTGAGTTAGCGCTCCTTCGCAGCACCCTGGAAAGCAAGGAGATGGTAAGATGTTAGCGTAGCATCAACTCGACATTTCAACGCGTGGTTAGCATTGGTGGCTTAGCTTGCTAAGCTTGTTAGCGCTACAGCTAGGGGCATATCGGCAGCTTGGTTAGCATGATACAATGTCCCCCTGTCCTCCAGGAGGGCTCCCAGGCCAGCAGCAGCCTGGCCGCTCTGCAGGCAGAGCGCGACGCGCTGCTGCGCTCGGCCCAGCAGCGCGACATCGATTTGTCGTCACTGAGGCAGCAGCAAAGCACCGCTGACCTGGACAGGGATCGCCTGAGCCGTGAGCTGGAGACGCTCAGGGCGCAGCTGCAGCAGCAGGTAAGAAGACCGGAAAGGGGGAAGGTAGGAGAGGGCAAAGGTCGTAGGAGGGGTGGATGAGAGGACGGGGTGGTTTTGACATCTTATGTTCCAGTCAGGGGATTTCCCGAGGCCTCTGGACTCATCCATCCACTGCTGACCGTAATGCTCTGTGGAGCAGCTAAATGTCTGACCAACGCGGCAGCACGGTCTTCAAACGTGAATGCGGGTCCCAGAATACAAGGGGCAGACTGAAAATGACATCACAGTGCCTCAGGGCTTGGTCATGTGACCTTCGCGAGCTGGGCCCTGAGGCACTGCGATGACAATTTTGGGCGACAGCAAGTGGCAGTACTTTGGCGCTTCAGTTCTTCAAAGGTTGAAGAGGAGAAAGATAGGAATGGAGAAAAGTACAATGCCAAGCGGGCGAAGTTGGTGAGGAAAGTTAGGAGAAGGCGGGAAAGTGGGGAAAAGGGAGGAGACACTTGACGCCCACTGCGGTCTCTGTGCCGCAGCTGAACATCAACGCCCAGCAAAAACTGGAGATTGACAGGCTGCGTCGTGAGCTGGACACCACGCGGGCTGAGCTGGCGCGTGTCACCAGCAGCCTGCAGAGCAAAGAGCTGGTACGTCCGTCCGTCCGTCCGGCCGGCTACGGTTCATACTCAAATGGCTTTCAAGTCCACCTTTCGCCACGGGAACACTCTGACACAACTCGGTCGGTGTTTGCAGAGCGGCTCGCAGCTGAGCAGCACGCTGGCGGGACTGCAGGCGGAGAGGGAGACGCTGCTGCGCTCGGTGCGGAAGCAGGAGGCCGAGCTGGGCTCGCTCCGGCAGCAGGCGCAGCTACAGCAGAGCTCTCTGGAGCAGGAACGCCAGCGCAGCAACATGGAACTGGGGACCCTGCATGCCCAGCTGCAGCAGCAGGTGCCAGGCGCCGTTCGCCATCCACGCGGACTTATTAATAGGCGCCTTCAGATCACTGACTGCGCGCGTGTGCAAGCAGGCCAATCGCGAAGGCGAGCTGGCTCACAAGCTGCAGGAGGAGCAGTTCTGCCTGCTGCAGTGCGCCGTGGTGGAGGCGGAGGGCATCATCCTGGACGCCCTGGCCAAACTGGATGACCCCATCCACGTGCGCTGCATCTGCTCGCCTGGTACGTGCACGCATACGAAAAGAAAGACGGAAGAATTGACACTTGGAAGCGGTCGGTGTGGAGCTTGCGAAACAACAAAAGCGAGTGCAGCCCTCAGTGAAACTGTCCTAATTGCGTCCAAAGCGTCAGTTTTTTTTTTTTTTAATGGCCGCACCTTGACCTTCTCGGGCATGGAGTTCACCAGAGCTACACAGGTTGCCACTGGAATCCGTGCCTCCGTGATCATCTGCGCTCACTTTTACCAGATCGCGTATACGCTGAAATGTGACTGCAAAGACATTTTTCAAAAGGACTTTGTTCAAATGATTGAAAAAGGAAAATCGTGCTTCTCTTTTCTGCTACTTCTGTCCGTCAGATTATTTGGTGAATCGCGCTGAGACCACTTTGGTGTCGGTGGACAAAATGCAGCAGAGCCATGTCATCTATCTGGCAAACAGGAATGGTTAGTTTGTGAGTCTCGGTGTGTGTGTGTGTGTGTGTGTGTGTGTGTGTGTGTGTGTGTGTGTGTGTGTGTGTGTGTGTGTGTGCTGTTGGGAGGTTGGTTGGCTGTGTTGTTTTTAGATTTTAGTTGGGTATTTCTTGGTTTTTTTTTGGGTCGGTAGTTGTTTTATGTCATTGGTTTGTTGATTTTTTTTTATTTGGGGTCGGGGGTGCGGGGTTAGCTTGTTGCTTGTTATGACGACGTCCTTGTTCCCAGACGCCAGCAGCCTGCTTCGGGCGGTCACTCAGTTCTCCCACTTGGCCGCCGACACCATCGTGAACGGCGGCGCCACGTCGCACTCGGCCCCCACCGACCAGGCCGATCGTGAGTGCCTCCGAAACTTGAATATGTCGCCTCGGCATGCTTCTGTGTCAACAACCGATTGCAGTTTCTTGCTGGAAAAAAAAACGTTTGCGTGTGTGTGTGTGTGTGTGTGTGTGTGTGTGTGTGCAGGTTTGACCGACAGCTGTCGGGACTGCGCCAACAACTGCCTTCACTTCTTGAAGGACTTAAAACTGCAGGCCAGCTTGCAGAGAGCCGACTCCACCGCCATCCGCTACGCCATACAGCGCATCCTCGCCTTGGGGCAGGTGGGCGAGTCAAAGCGTTCCGGCATCATTCAGGACGTCTGGGCAACTGCTTTCTTAATTTTCCCCACTTTTCCCACAATTCCACTGTTTCCGTGAAAACAACCCCCCCCACCCCCCCATGGGAATGACTGGAGACCCCTTTCAAATCGGTAGATGACAATTCTCTATGTCAATAGGAGCTGCGTCCCAAGGGGCAGGACGTCCTGAAAGAGGAGCTGGGCAACATGGTGGACAAGGAGATGCTCGCCACCTCTACCGCCATTGAAGAAGCTGTCCTGCGTATGGACGTAAGTCTTTGGGAGACTCGTTATCGTGATCGACGCGGCGAGGAAATTTGACGTCGCTAACTTAAACTAGCTTTTTCAAATTCTGGAGGGGGCCACAGAGCCAAAAGAACCGCTTTGAACTCAAATGGTAGACTTCCTGGGTCTTTTCTGGAATGTCTTCTTGAGACTCTTTTTGTGGTTCTGCTCATAAGACACGCCTACCAAATTAATATATCGCCGACTGAGAAGGGGGCTGAATTTGCAATCATTCGGATGATGCTTTGTGTGTGTTTGTAGGAGATTTTGTCCCAGGCCAGAAGGGACACAAGTGGCCTGAAGCTGGAAGTCAACCAGAGGTGAGATCACCACACCAGTCATCGCTATTTTAAATTTGTTTTTGTTTGTATTTCACCTTGACTGAAACCTTTGTGTCCCGTCGCAGCATCCTGGGCTCCTGCTCCGACCTCATGAAGGTAGTCATCGCCGAAGCTCCGATCTGACGTTGACAAAATGTCAATCCATGTCATGAGAATGTGTTGTGCTGTGTCTGCACTGCAGGCTGTCCACATGCTGGTGACGGCCGCCACAGATCTCCAGAAGGACATCGTGGAAGGAGGCAGGGTGAGTTGAATGCATGCACCGTAACCTTTTTCGGATTGAAATTTCTGCGTATCGTGGAGGTCGATTATTGACAGTCGGCCCCCTGTCCCTGTCCCTTGCGAACAGAGGGGTATAAATATTCTGTCTTTGCTGTTTTCCTGCAGGGAGCAGCTTCTGTCACGGAATTCTACGCCAAAAACTCCCGCTGGACGGAGGGTCTGATCTCGGCCTCCAAAGCGGTGGGCTGGGGCGCCACACAGCTGCTGTGAGTCCCTCGACTCCAAATGAGCTAGCGTGATTTCCGAGTGGATTGCGAACTGCTCGTCTTTCTCTCCAGGGGGTCCGCCGACCGCGTTGTGACCGACAACGGGACGTACGAGGAGCTCATCGCGTGCTCCCACGAGATCGCCGCGAGCACCGCCCAGCTGGTGGCCGCCTCAAAGGTGTCTCCCCGCGGCTTCGCCCTTTGAAAGCTCAGCGAGCGCTAGCGGGATAACGCGTCGCTAACGCGTCGCTAACGCGTCGCTAACGCGTCGCTAACGCGTCGCTAACGCGGCGCCAACGCGTCGCCAACGCGGCGCCAACGCGGCGCTAACGCGTCCGTCCTCTGGTAGGTGAAGGCGGAGCGCGGCAACAGGAAGCTGTCCACGTTGCAGCAGGCCTCGCGCCACGTCAACGACATGGCCGCCGTGGTGGTCACCTCCACGAAGCACGGACAGCAGCAAATCTCGGAGCAGGGTGAGAAGGAACTACTGTGTTACATCCTACCGGATCGTTACAGGTTTGATTGATCTTTCGTGTCCTGGCAGGAGTGATGGACTTCTCCGGAATGTCGCTCATCAAGTTGAAAAAAGAGGAAATGGAGGCTCAGGTGAGATATTCATCATGCAGTCAACCGTCCGGCTGTGGGTTCATTTCATAACTTGACCTTGACCTTGACCTAATGTACATATTTGGGCATCGTTCTTGATGGATATTGGCTGAAATGAACTCTGCCGTTTTGTTTCCCAGGTGCGGGTGCTGCAGCTGGAAAGTCAGCTGGATCAGGAGCGCGTCCGCCTGGGCGAGCTGAGGAAGCGCCACTACGACTTGAGCCCCCCGCAGGACGGCGACATTCTGGACGGCGACGAGAGCTTCCCCCCGCCGCCCCCGCCCACTTTGCTGGACGCCGCCTCCTTCCCGCCACCTGAGCCTGCCGGCGTTCCCGCCTTTGCGTCCACGAACCCCTTTGCGCCTGTTGCATCGCAATCCTTCTTGCAGCCTCAGTCCTACGCGCCGTCACAGTCCTACACGCCACCGCAAGCATTCTCACCATCTCAGGCTTATACGCCATCGCAACCTTACGTGTCATCGCAATCTTACACGTCTTCCCAAACGTCCGCAACAATCCCTGGGCAGAATTACCTGAAAAGTCAGTCCTACTCCAGCTCGCAAACCTCTTCGCCGGCACCTAGCCACTCCCAGCACTCGCCGCAGACCCAGAGGACCGACTCCAAGAGCGCGGAATCCGGAAAACTCAACGTGAGGAAACCAAGCATCTTCTCCAAATCGGGGAACCTGTTCAAGAACGCGGTAAGAGACCAACAGTTCACTTCAGTCTGTGTGCTTTGAAAGCAAGAGGATGGTTTGCATGTTTGTCATTTCCATTGCAGTTCAGACGAGGGGAAGCGGGAAGCGGGACCGGGGAGTCTTGAGGCCGGCCAGAAGCGGGGCTCGCGGATCATGGAGATGGAACAGTTTGATCTCCTTTATGTCTGCCAACGTGTTTCCGTTCCAAAGTGATCAAAAGAAGCACAGAAACTCTTTCGCCATCGAGTGTTTGGGTGTCGGAACTCGTCTTAGCGCTAACGCTAACTTCGACCTAATTCCTGCACGCTTTCTGTGCGGCTCTTTTCTGTGTTTTGATGGAATTCTGAAGCTTGATTAAATTCCTGAGAAAGCCAATCGTTTCTTTGAATTGCCGCTCCATGTTTGTGTGCTAACTGTCACAAGCGAAAATGAGCAAAATGGATTTACAGATTGAAAATAAATCAACTTTGTAAGAACCGTACAATGAAGATGACTGAACATAGTCGTAATGTTAAAGTCACGATCTTCCGATAAATTCTACAAGGTTAAAGTCATTATGTGACAAGAACGTGCTCATTTCGAGTATCGTCAAAATGTTGCGCGCATTTTAGTCAAGTTACGAAAACGGTAGTCGTGTTATGCTAATACAGTTGTCATTTTTATGAGAATGAAATGATCATGTCACAAGAATAAACTTGTAATGTTACCATAATATTCGTATACGAAAATGAAGATGCACTTTTGTACAAAGAGTTGTAGAGTTATGAAAAGGGGGGAAAATGGTGTTAAAAGTTGAAGAATCAAGTTGTAATATTGCCAGAATAAATGTAGAACCTTTTAGATTAATGTCATAATCATACACCGATTATGTTGTGATATTATGAGATTATACTGATAATTTTAGAATCAAATTACACTATGAGATTAATGTTGTAATTTTACAAGAACAACCGCTCATTTATGTGACTGAATGCGTCGTCGAATTCTAGTGGATCCCATTATTCAAGAGGGGAAATATGAATCACTTCACCCCGCAGCCCAAAATATTCTGCCAGCTGCCTCACGTGTTATTTTGGTTCAGTGAGCTAACGCAGTGGAATGTGCACACTATTCAGCAAGTTGGGCCGGAGTTAAATCCTTCACAATAAAATCTAACGACAACGTGGCATCATTCAAACACAAACAGAAATGACACATCTTTCAGAAATAATTACAAAAAATAAAAATCCCAATAAAATAAACAAGAATGCTGTATCAACAGGAATGCTTAAACCTTAAAAATAAAATGTCATATTATGCTCCATCATGAAAAATGCTACATCCTAATCATTGTTATTATTATTATCATTATTATTATTAATAGTAGTAGTAGTATTTAAGTGCAATTTTAGTATGATGAATGTTGTTATGGTCTAATTTGAATGAGCAGCAATCCCGTCTATTATTAATTTGCCGGACAAAGCATTCCTGTTCCATTTTAATTTGAAGGGCGTGCATACATTCCTGTTTGGTTATTCTGAAGGAAGCTGCTTTCCTGTTAATTGATGGTGAAGGATGTGGAGTTCCCGTTTATTCGGAAAGACGAAGCATTCCCTAAGGGTTTACTTGGGGGGCACGATGCCCTGTTTCCACTCTCTTGTTTTGAAAGGAAAGCGGAAAAGAAGCTCACAAGATGGCGGCTAACTTTGCCCCATGTCAACGCGACAGAGGAGGGAGGACAAGCGGACAACGGTCGATTTTATGCTGAACAAATGACTTTTATGGTCTTCCTTTACGACTACATAATGGACGCACGGTAGCCTGGTACTTTTAGGTGGCGTTTTACAGCTTACCGGTGTAAGTCAGAGGACGTGTTGTGTCGCGGAGGAAGGGGAGGGAGGAAGTTTGTGTTTACACAGCGGGAATAAGACAAAACAAACGCAAAAAAAAAAAAGACTAAGTACGAAGTCATGGAAGGCCACCGATACATCCCGGAGGACCGCGGCGGTTCGGCTCTGGAAAAGAACCCGGCCGACCTGACAGTGATGGACGTGTACGACATCGCCGCGGCGGTGGGCCACGAGTTCGAGCGGATCATCGACCAGTACGGCTGTGAGGCTCTGTCCCGCCTCATGCCCAAGGTGGTGAGGGTGCTGGAGATCCTCGAGGTGATGGTGAGCCGCCACACCATCGGCGGGCCCGAAGCCGACGAGCTGCGCCTGGAGCTGGACAAACTCAGGTTGGAGAGAACCGAGAGGCTGGAGAAGGAGAGGAAGCACAGGAAGGTACACACCCACCTCCGGCAGCTTCAAGTGCAGCATCAGATTGGCATGAAGCTTCCTGGCTTTCATCCCCGATAGAGTCTCGTTGGCACATCCCCGAACTGGAGATTTTTGGTTTGAAATTCGATGTCATCCCAGCTTAAGTTCGACAAAAGTAGTGCTTTGCTGCCGTCTTGTGACATCTATCGGAATTTTAAGCCTTTTGAATGTGTATGCAATTTCCTATCCTTAATAGAGGAACGCTGTACCGAAACTTAGATCAGTTTATTAGATTGTGCAGGTGTGCCCAAAGTTGTGGCTGCCAAGCATTGACATTTACTTCACTGTTTCACTGGGAAAGCTCTATTGTTCGAGTTGGCGTGTTTTTCGACCGACTTCAGTTTTCCCCTGCTTAGGCGTAGAAAAAAAAGTAGTGTGTTTCCGGTAACCCGACCGACCGAGAATTTCTACCTCAAAGAAAAACTTTACGGTCGGCATTTTTTTTCAAACCTACATTTTTGTGTAATAATGGCCTTTCAAAACACTTAAGGACGCTTTACAATCAAAACAAGAACAATAAAACCACAGACAAAATTATAAATAACAAAAGGAAAGATGAATTTAGAGCGTTTACATTGGTGCAAACTCTCGCGATATTCACGTTGCGTCGTTTCCCCTGTCGTCTGTCAACAACATTGAATCGTGGCGCGCCACGATCTCCGATAACAGTTTAAACGCGTTTTGTGTGTTGCAGTCGCATGCTCGCACCATAATATTAAGAAAATAGCATCCACTGCTGTATCAAAAGATTCAACGAGGCGAGGGCGGCGGCGACGTTCGAAGTCGGCCGCGGGAGAGGCGGGCGGGCGTGACATTGGGACGGGCGGGGTTGTGGTACGCGCGCCGTCGTTGGCGGTCGTTGGCGGTCGTCTACTCTACCCCCGCCACGAACACCAGCGCCCGCCCGCGAGCCGGGCGGCGGCGGCGCACCTGCCTCGAGCCGGAGCGAGCGAAACCCAAATAGGCGGCGGAGGCGTCGCGGGGAGGGGACGGTGTCGGCGCGGGTCGGTCGGTGCGCTTCGCGCCACCTCCGCGTCCCGCCCGTCCCCCGTCACTACCCCCGGTCAGGCGCCCGTCGGCGTTCCCCCGCCCGCCGACCCGCGCGTCCGCGCGCTCGTTGACGTCGACCCCCCGTCCGCCTTAGTCTTACGGCACCCTAGTCCAGGCTGGGCCACGACCACCACGGGCCGTCTAGGTCGCGGGACGCAGAGGCTCTAACACCCAGCCGCTGGGTACCCAAAGGCGCGTTCCCACGTTGCAATTTGTGGCATAAGTTTTGTGGCATGCAACATATTGCAACGTGTGATCCCCAAAGTTGGACAGACTTTTGTGGCATACAACGTGTTGTATGCGTGTTGCATGAAATAGGACTTGTTCTATTTTCTTGCAACGTGTGGCATGAACCCGACCAATCAGAACGCGTTGGGCTATCACGTGACAAAAACATCGCGTCGTAACACGGAAAGTATAATGGCGTCGAAACAGAAATGAAAAAAATCGAGCTCTCCCGGGGCGACACCGAAAGGTTTATTAATTATTACCATTCGCATGATTGCTTGTGGAACGTTGGGAGCCAGTTCTACTCAAGGAGGGAACACCGACAAGCTGCCTACACGAGCATATCGGAGTTGATGGGCGACTGCATGACAGGTATGGATGGCGATCGAGGCAGCGTCTTCGATTATTATGTCGACAATAATATCATAATTACTTATTGTCGAATATTGTAGGGTGGTTGGAGTGAGAAAGATTACCGAATTTAATTTATTCGGCGACTATTTTGCCAAAATAATGAGCACAACAAAAGTTCAAAATTGGTGCGATCCATTCAAGGAAATTTCTGAAATTATCGGGTCCTCGCCGCCAACTCCTGCATTAGAGCGTTATGGCGCCGAGTTCTTTCCGTCTCGATCCACGGTCGTACCCAAAACGACCGTTTGGGTTTTGGCTCCTCTAGCTCGGCTAGTAGACCGATAGCTGCCAGTTCGAGGAGATCATCGTCGCTGTCGTATTGACAATTAGCCGCCATAGTCGCAGAACGAAATAACGTTAAACGCGCATTCGGAAAACTATTCCCGCCAGATTTGAAATGGTTTGCAACACATTGCAGCGTGGGAACGCATTCGGTTTGCAACATCATATTTGCAATTTGTCTTATGCAACACGTTGTATAAGACAAATTGCAACGTGGGAACGCGCCTCAACTCGCTCGCCGCCGAGCGGGGGTTTCAATCAGTGGCGATTGCTCTCGGACTGCAAGGGAAGCTTGGCTTCCCCTAAAATGTCAAAGAATAAGTGATGAAATATATGAATGTAAATGTCATTGTGTGTACATGTCATTGACTAAATATGCGCTACAACGTGCTCAACTTTTGCCTCGAATCAGAATCTTCTTATTACTGGTTACGACGTACGACGCGCGTCCCTTCTCCTTCACCCCGCAGCTTCGCTGTGCTTTAAACGGTAGTGAGTTCAGGGTAGGTTGTCCCAATACGTTGAACGGAGACGAGTCATTGGATACAAACTGGTTTTTGTCCCGCCCACGGAGTTCGGCGTCTCTGGGACTGGATGGCAGTGGGAGGGTACCGGACGCCAGGCTTTTCTGCATCAGATTGGATGCCTGTGTGCCAGTTCGATTGACATTGAAATGAGCCAATCACCGAGCTTTTAGTGATTGACATTGAAATGAGCCAATCACCGAGCTTTTAGTGTAGGCGCCCGTGCAAGCATTTTTTCAACTCATTCTGTTCCGAGTTGAGCTGGAGACTTCTAATCATTTTAGCGACACTCTTTGTTGTAAACAAACAACTAGCGACAAATTAATATTTTATTTCTGGTGGGTTTTATTGTAGTTCCTATAGTTGTAGGACACTAATTAAGTACGGGGAAAAGACGCCTTGTTGGTATGACAGGGTCACAGATCATTTTCTTGAAAAGCAACGGAGCTAGAGTAGAATTCGCGTATATAAACGGACACATTTTATGATGTCGATCAAAATTGAGCTTCCCCTCTTTGACAGACGAGCATCCGGCACTGGTTTCAATGTCTCCTTGTTTTATGTTTTATGGTTATTTTGTTTACGTTTTTGATGGGGGAGGGAGGGAGAAAAAAAGATTTAAAAAAAAAAACTTTGTCCGACCTACCGACCCTATGCTGAAATTTCATGTTACCGGAAACACACTACTTTTTTTTCTACGCCTTATAAAGAATGGTATATCAACTGTATGTAGAATAGTAAGGGCCCTAGGATTGAACCTTGGAGAACACCAGAAGCCACACGGTTGCTGAATTTGATTTATTATTATTTTTGGGGGATTGAATTGTGATTCAGGAGCTGGAGCTGGTCGAGGACGTGTGGCGAGGTGAGGCTCAGGATCTACTCTGCCAAATCGCTCAGCTGCAGGAGGAGAACAAGAGCCTTTTGGACAATGTGTCCCTGCGAGACTCTGCGAGTGACGACGACCTGCAGAGGACCGATGGTGAGAGTGTGTGCGCAGCCTTCAGAAATACAGAAAAATACAAAAAACTCAACTCATTGATATGGCACAGCATGTGGTCAGTATTTTATATTTGTCAACTGGTCACCCCTTGTAATGTTTTTGATTTTGATTTTATTGACATTTGTTCAATTTAACGGCTGTTGGCCTTGAAAGGGAAAAAAGAAATGCACTGTAGTCTTTAACGCTTTCAGAAAGTTTGATTTTCACAGCACTACTCAGGTCAAACAACATCAATTCCTGATGACATTTCCTCTATTTTTCTTATTGTGAACATTTCCCGAAAACAAGAAAAAGACCATTTTTAGAAAGTGTGTCATTTTTTTCAGGAAGTTTAAAGTGTCTATTTCGCGATGTTTTTTTTTCAGGATCATTTGATACTTGTCACTCACCGATTGTTTTTTTTTTCAACATTTTTTATATTTTAGATTTGACCACTTTGGGGTGGATTAATGGTTATTTTTACCTCAACTATTTCTATTGAAGAAAGAAAGCAAAATACAAAGATGTTTTTGGTTTGCACGCGCGCACAAAAGGTGCCTTCTCTTTGCCGCTTGTACACAGAAGCCAGTCAGGCTTGAGGGCACACACTAGCCTCAGTGTCTACACACACTTGCTACACGAGCGCTTCCTGCACGGCACTCTCGACATGCTTTCAAATGATTTCGGTGTGATAAACTCAACCACGGCTGAGATCTTGATTGACATCCAGGAGTTTCTTATAAGGCCTTGGGACAGCGGCAACATGTAGGAAGTATGAATAAATGCAACAGATAAGATATCCCGCATGCATGTTATTATTTAGGTGAATTGTTCCATTTTGTCAGCTCCAAGAATGATTGGGGGCAGTTACGTTGTCAGCGTGCCAGCCTAAAAACCACCACAAA
This sequence comes from Hippocampus mohnikei, assembly GCA_026261675.1. Taxonomy (NCBI): domain Eukaryota; kingdom Metazoa; phylum Chordata; class Actinopteri; order Syngnathiformes; family Syngnathidae; genus Hippocampus; species Hippocampus mohnikei. Next base: position 1,189,394 of record JAKGUB010000807.1, read on the forward strand.
ATGTGTCCGTCCAGTTATCAAGATTGCCGGCTATTTCATCAACTCAAGTCAAATTCATTTTGACCTTTTACTCTTTGTATTCCAGTACATTTCAGTGTCCGTACATCTTTCCTTCAGGGCTTGAATCAGGAGTTTGACTTTTACCCGAGTCCGTTTTTCACACAAGTATCTGTGCTCAAACTTAAGTGTAGTTGACTAAGTCGTCTGACTGCCTGGGTTTGTCGTAGCCATTAGCGAGCGTGAGCGTCAGGTGATGAAGAAGCTGAAGGAGGTCGTGGACAAGCAACGGGATGAGATACGGGCCAAAGACCGCGAGCTCACACTCAGGAGCGAAGACATCGAGGCGGTAAGCCTGTCCAACAATCACGTCGCCTCATTGAGAAAACTTTATTTGTCACACTGCTAAAGCCAATTATCTTTTTTTTTTTTACACAATAGACACCCAAACCAAGCTAAAAAAAAAATCACCGTTTTTGTTTTCATTTCAAATTGTCATTTTACATCTGGACGACAAATATGGCGCTGACTGCAACGTTCCCCGTTGCAGCTCCAGCAGCAGCAGTCCCGCCTCATGAAGATAAACCACGATCTGCGCCACAAGATCTCG